>CM021731.1:148249094-148280656 GCA_011075105.1 Heteronetta atricapilla
TCCTTTCCTTGCCTTGCCTTACCTTTCTTGCCTTCAGTTCTTGTTCTTCCAGCTATATATAGTAACTAGTTTTTTATTAATATTTTAACAATACAATAATTTAATATTTAGTAATATTTAATAATGTTTAATAATATTTAATAATTTAATATTTTTAATACTACAATTTGAACGTTCAGTGAAATATAATATTTTTACAACCTGGAGAAGATGATAAACAAAATGGAATAATCTAAGTCATTATTCTTTAGGTGTTAATTTGCCAAAATATTTCTAAATTACTTCATATGCTTTGAGTATTTTATTCTGGTATTGGAAAAGTTTTTATGAAGATTTTTAAAAATATCACCAGTAAATGTTTACTCTGTGTTTCATGTTTAATCCCTTTTTTTTTTTTTTTTTTTTTTTTTTTTTTTAAATGACTACATATAAATGCAGCACACGCTCTGCGTCCTAACAGATGCCATCTGTAAAAGCATTTATTTTAAATTAGTGGAATAAGTAATCAAAAGGGCTTTGTACTTAATGCAGAACTTTTGGTGACTATTAAATGCTCATTAGAGGGTGTTTTTGCTGTATGACTGTCAAAATCAGCAGGACGTTTATGTTAGATTTCCTGAGTGGGTCAAGACTGAATATGATTTTACAACTTAAATAACACAAATGAATGCAGGTTATTTCAGAATATCCAGATGTTCCTTAAACTCCCTGCCCCTAAACCAAACTTACAGTCAATTTAAAATTTTCTGCAATATTACAGTGCGAATTTTTGCTTCAAATATATAACAACTTTCTTATTACATTTCACTTTTTGTGTCTTATCCATCACAACTGAAAAAGATAATCAGTATTGTATTAGAGATCTCTTTCTTTGAGTCTTGCAGTAATAGATGGCTCAAATGAGTCTATAATAAAAAGGCTTTGGATAGGTCAGTATCCTTACTACAGGTTCCTTAAATTAAAGGTTGCATGGCCATATTTTAGGAACCATGACTAATCTTACTGGACTCAATTTAACTTTAAAACTGAAGACGTTCTAAGAGTAAACAGTAGCTTTAAAGTAATCTGTATGTTTTAAGCTTTCTATATCTTAATTAAGATTTCTACATGCTTTTAGACAAATTATAATGCACTAATTTATTTGTCAATAAGAAGTACATCCTCTTGTATCTTGTTTTTATTTTGTGTTGCTTTTTTTTTTTTTTTTTTAATGCTTCACATACTTATGTTAATTTTGACCTTTGGAGAACGCAAAATCTGTTAGGAAGACAATAAATATAGATTTAGAGATAATTTATAAAATTTGGTAAAAAACTGCCCAAAAGTGGCCTGTAAGCAAGACATTTTCCTTCGTAAGATTTCACTGAACAATAATCATTCTGAGGATTTGTGGTGGTTTTACTCAGGTGGACGGCTGAGCTCCACCACAACCACTCTCTCACTCTCCCTTCTCTAAGAGGAACAGGGAGAAAATACAATGAAAAGAGCTCAAGGGTTGAGATAAGCATGAGAAGATCACACAGTCATTATCATGATGGGCAAAACAGACTCAGCATAGAGAGATAGGAAGATTTATTGCTTATTACTAACAAGCTAGAGAAGTGAGAAACAAAGGAAAGAAACCAAAAGCACCTTCTCCTTCCCGGGACACTCTTCCACCTCCTCCCCTGGAGCGGTGCAGGGGAACGGAGGAATGGGGGTTATGGTCAGTCTATAGTGCTTCTTCTCCAACACTTCTCAGTTGCTCTCATCCCCTGTGCTGTGGGGATACAGTCCTTGCCAAACTGATCCGGCGTGGGCTTCCCACATGCAGCAGCTCTTCAAGAACTTCTCCAGATATGGGTCCGTACCACAGGGTCCATCCCTCAGGATCAAACTGCTCTAACCTGGGTCCCCCATGGGCAGCAGCTCCTGCCAGGTCACCTGCTCCTGCGTGGTCTCCTCTCCACGGGCTACAGGTCCAGCCCCAAATTTGCTCCAGCAGGGATCTTCCACAGGCCACAGTCTCCTTTGGTGCAGGTCCACCTGCTTCACCATGGTCTCCATGGGCATGGAACCCTGCATGGAACCCTGCATGGGCATGGAACCCTGCTCCACCATGGTAATCTGCAAGGGACTGCAAGGACGGGCTGCAAGGGACAGCCTGCTTCACCATGGTCCTCACCACAGGCCGCAGGGGACTTCTGCTGCAGCACCTGGAACACCTCTCCCCTTCCTTCATCACTGACCTTGGCACCTGCAAGGCTGTTCCTCACTCCTCTCACTCTCCCAACAGCATTTTTTTTTCCCCTGTCTTAAATATGCTCTCACAGAGGCGCAAAACAACATCACTTATTGACTTAGCTCTCGTCAGCAGTGGGGCCCTTACCCAACATGGAGAAGCTTCAAGATCCTTCTCACAGAAGCCACCCCTATGGCCCCCTGTTACCAAAACCTTGCCATGCAAGCCCACTACAGATTTTTAATGTAGTACAGACAAAACAGCCTATTAGAAAATATGTTTGAATTCCAAAAATCAAATATAAAAATATTAGAACATTGGATAAACACTAAAATATTATATTTATAGTGCTTAAACATTACTTTTGCATAGTTGAACTCCAAGACAAGGATAGATAGGGCTTTGGGAAACCTGATCTAGTGGAACATACTCCTGGACTTGACAAGGCACTTGGAACTAGATGATCTTAAAGGTCCCTTCTAACTGAAACCATTCTGTAATTCTATGATTCCAGGTAACATTTTCAACTCTAATCAAAACATAATAATAATTATTCTTTTTAATTATTCTTCCTTTAAAATATTTTTTTCCATGACATCTGTGACAAAAGTAAATGAATCACAGTGTTATTTAGGCTAATTACATTTCAGCATTACTTATGTATCTCAGTTGTGGAACAATTTGAATCAGTTCCTAAACGAGGAGTTTTTTGAACCATACTCTGAGTTTCCTGGCTATAATTTATGTTATGATGAAAACACCTCCCCATCCTGGCAATAGCCTTAGGGGTACTGAGTATGTCTGATCGTCTGAAATAGGTTTGAAGACCAGTCTTAATTCCCTAAGAAACAGATAATTGCAGCAGGCAAAAGAGGAAGTTGATTTTGTTCCTATATTTTCTTGCCCTGTTCCTCCAACAGGCTCTTCTTGCTTCCTTAAATATTTATTTGGTTTATACAAGATGAAAGACAACTGCATGAAACCACTTCTTTTTTGCGAGTACTTAGACCATGTATAGAACTTTTTCAACTCAAGTTAAAAACTGCTCTTTTTTAACTCATGAGAATCCTGAGTTTTAGGCTCTGTTTCCTTCCTCTTTCCTGTTAATGTTGGTCCTGCTATGGAAAGTAAATAAATAAATAAATAAATATAATGTATTGTCACTGAAAAAAAAAAGCAAATGAATGACTTTTAAGTTGTTGATATATGCTCAGACACTCAGAACTTTTCTCAGTGAATGCAGTGAAATATCCTGTATGAATAATGAGAAGAAAATCACAGAAGAAATAGTCACAGGATCTCTTTGAGGAGTATCTTGTAATCAGGTGCAAAAACACTTTTTATGAAAGGTAGGAAGTTTAATCCCTTTAGATTTGGCTGGGTTTCAAATTCATGTTGACAAAAATAATTCCCAGTAATACCTAATGTCTGAAGCTTTTTTATTTTTTTTGGTTCTTTTTCCTTTTTTTTTTTTTTTTTTTTTTTCCTGTTCCTCAGGTAAAATTATTTGTAAAAAATAATATGGTTCTTTATAGTAAATAAAATACTTTGTTCTAAAAACAGATTTCCTTTAAATATCTTTCATGGACTCTACTGCCAAGAAAAAAAATTAAAGTTTTGAGTTCTAGGATTTATGTGGTTTCCTCTTCAAGTCATATGGAATAACAAAGTCATGTTGAAGCACTTCTTTATCCTGGTAAGCATATGCAAATGTTGATTGCTTTTACCCAATAATTTCTATTTCTTGTCCTGATTAAGAGATTTAATCTGATTTTAGTTAAGACCAAGTTGTGTCTGTACAGTAACTTCTACTTTTTCACCTGAAGATTTCAACTGACTTTTTCAAGCTCTTACAGATGCTTATATATACATATAAGCATCTTGAAGCATATTTTGCTTCAAGAAAATTATTAAAAAGAAATTTTACTTGAAATCCTGTGAGAAACAGAGGAACTGAACAAAATATTATAATAGAATAAACATTTCTGTACAGATTTTAACACTGTTATATATTGACCTTTATTATTATTATTTTTTGTTTGTTTGTTTGTTTTTTGTAGATAATGCCTAACCATCAAAACAGTACAATGCTAATATTTTGCACTAAATAAATATTGTTCTATATAAGGATGGAAAAAATATATGGTCAACATAGAAAGATGTACAGAATGCCAAAAATGGGGGGGAAGCTGAAAGCTAACATTATTATTACTATTATTATCATCATCATCCTCACCATCTTAAATAGTTGTAAGTTATCTGAATGAGAGCTAATTGTAGTCTTTGATTATTTTCCACTACTTGGGAGGTAAAGCTATGTAGTAATGCTGTGACTGAAGAACATCTGACTGAGTCTGTCTTATGATATTGTTATTTATATGATTTGAAAGGTCAAATCACTTCATTAATGTTTAGTGAAACCAATGAGAAAACTTTGGTTGCCGTCAAGAGACTTTGACTCAGACCAGTGGTGTAATCATGAATTTCTTTTACGTAAACAAACAGAAATTACTTTCCTCTACATCTCAGTAGCATTACGAGAATAAACTCATTTGTTTCTAAGATTCTTAGGTACTAGATAGGTCTTGTGGTAGGAATGATAAAAAGGCACATCAAGAACAAAGAGTTCTTGAGCAAAAGAACAATTTTCTTACAGGAACATATCTGCATGGCAGCAGATACAAAGGCAAAACTGATGTAACTGAATGTTGTATTTCTTTTCTATGTCTCATGTTCTTAGTATTCAGCTGAAATTTAGTTGTGAGGCAAGTCTTGATCTACTGAGATAGCCATGAAGAAGACATAAATAGAAAACAGATGAACAAACACAAGGAGAGCAGAGAAAAAAAAAAAAAAAGAAAGAAAAAAAAAAAGAAAAAAAGAAAAAAAAAAAGAAAAAAAGAAAAAAAAAGAGTGTGATATTTTCATCATGAAAGAAAGATGAAGACAGGAAAATATTGTATATTACAAGTAGTGGCTTGTGAAAGTGTTTGTTCAAGCAAAATAGTTTATTCAAGCCTAGGGAAAAAAAAAAATGAAAATTCTGAAAATTGTTGTAAGTCCATGAGTTCCTTAGGAGGTAATTGTTTTTTATCACTTTGCCTTCATAAGTAACTCCACAGTTTACTATTGCTTAGTAGTTAGTATGTTATTCCAATCATTGTAAATAATTACTTCAGTATACACCTCATTTTGCACTGTAACAATATCACTACATAATTTCTTTTATTGCTTTTCTTTTTTTAAAAAACATGTATATATATATATTAACAGTGCAAACAGCTAACAATGCATAACTTCTTTTATTAAATAATTTCCTTGTACTTAAAAGATCCCAAAAGATTGCTGATATGGTCTTAAAATTCTAAATTGAAAATTAGTGCAGTGAATATATACAAAATCAGAGCCATTATGTCTAGACTTTATATCATAAACTGTGTAAGTAACCCAAATAAGAAATTATGACAGAAGGTAATGGCCATAAAATAGAAAGTTTTAATGCATGTAAACAATTTGTTCTGATACTTTCATTATATTAAATACTGGTTTCCTTTAGGAAAAAAAAAAAAAAAAAAAAAAAATCATTTATTTCAGGAAACTACTTATAACCTGACAATCACAGGATTCCAGAATCTTGCTTATTTGAGGAATGTTCACGTGGTTTCAGTTAGGACAGAGTTATTTTTCCTCCTAGTAGCTGGTAGAGTGCTATGTTTTGGATTACGATGAGAAGAGTGTTGATAACATGCTGATGTTTTAATTGCTGCAGAGCAGTGCTTACACTAAGCCAAGGACTTTTCAGCTCCTCGCTCTGTCCTGCCAGTGGGAAGGCTGGGGGGGCAGCAAGAGCTGGGAGGGGACAGACCCAGGACAGACCCAGGACAGCTGACCCAAACTGGCCAAAGGGGTATTCCATACCGTCTGACATCATGCTGAACAATATATAGGGGTGGCTAGCCAGGGTGGGGGGGCCGGCTCTCGGGGTTGGGCTGGTCAGCGGGTGGTGAGCAATTGCACTGTGCATCACTTGTTTGTACATATTATTATTATTATTATTAATAATAATTAATAATTATTTATAAAGACAGTTTATCTTAATAAACTGTCTTTATCTCAACCCACAGGCTTCACTTTCCCGTTTCTCTCCCCCATCCCAGAGAGGGAGGGGGGAGGGTGAGCGAACGGCTGTGTGGTGTTTAGCTGCCGGCCGGGTTAAACCACAACAACGTGTAAGGTCCTAAATGTAGAAACACAACATTTCTAAGAATTTGTTCTAAATTTCAAATAGGAGTCTGTTTTCTTTGTCTGTTTGCTTGATTGACTGATTGAAATTTTTGACGTTTTTTCCCCCGGATATAGAATAAATAGAAAAGATTAAAAAAAAATCCCCAAAGTTACCAAAAGTTATCAAGGTGATTAAAAAACCATTCTGTCAATGTATCAAAAAGGTAAAGGGAAAACTAGGAAATAAATGATCAAGTATTGAAGTATTGCACATTTTTCATGGATTTGTTTCTGACTGAAACAGTGGCTAGCAGATATAAAGTATATACATATATTCAATTTTTAAAGAAAATTTAAGTGAAAAAAAAAAAGAAAAAAAAAAAACATAGATATTACAGGCTTTAGCTGGTCAAGCTTTGGTGTTGGCTCTATGAAAAAAAGTAACTTAAGAGAAACAATAACTATTTGAAAATAAATATACATACATTTAAAATATATATACTTTTAATAAGAGATTTAAAAGAGATTAAAGAGATTTTCAAAAGATTAAAAGAAACTTTTACATTTCTGAATTGCCCATGTGCACTTCTTATTTATTTATTTCCATTAGTTAGCATGTCTGCTTATTTACCAAAATATTATTAGAACCTTTTTTTAAATATAAACAATAATAATTTTCTAATTGATTTGTCTTTCTACGTCAAGAATAACTCACTGCTAAACTGCCAGTCTGGACATATTTTCCCCAATCAGACCACATAATTTCTGTATAGAACATACCATTTCCATACCATAGATACCATTTCCTTTTTCTGGAAGTGAGATTTAAAAGCATGTTGAGCTAGTTGTTAACCTGATAATAATGGTAATATCCAGGCAAAACCAAAATTCAATAGCTTCCCTCTCATCAACATTTTTTTTTCTTATTTTTATTTATATATTTATTATTTAAATTGTCACTCCAGGATAAGATGAAGATGAGGAAGAATATGGAAGTGCCCCGGTACAAAAAAGAGAGAGATTTCCTGGAAAGAATCTAGTGGAGGGCCACACGATGATACGGGTTCTGGAGTATCTCCCCTTGAGCATATCCCCTGTGAGGAAAGGCTGAGAGACCTGAGTCTGTTAAGCCTTCAGAAAAGAAGATTGAGTGGGGATCTTATTAATATTTATAAATACCTTAAGTGTGGGAGACAGAGGGATTCAGCCAATCTCTTTTCAGTGGTTTGTGGGGACAGGAAAGGGAAAATGAACACAAAATGAAGCACAGGAAGTCCCACACCAATATGGGGAAGATCTTCTTCACAGTGAGGGTGATGGAGCACTGGAAGAGGCTGCCCAAGGAGGATTTGGATTATCGCTCTCTGGAGATATTAAAGACCCATCTGAATGCCTACGAGAAGCAATTCTGTCTAATATGTGTCTTCATTGCCTCCTACTCCTTAGTATTTTGCTGACACACAAAACTTCATGCCAGTGTGCTAGGTCCTAGAAATTCCATTTCCTTCTCTTATACCTTGCCCTCCATTTCACAAGGAAAATATTTTCTATTGCTGAACCCAGACTAAGAGATGCAGCTTCCTGTCTCATGTGCCTCACCGAGTAGTTCCAAAAGACCCTGCCCACACCAGACTGTTGAGTTATACCTTGATGTTACCTCTTGCTTTAGTTGTTTACATCGAGATCTCACTGTCTCTTTGCAAACCTGTGTACACTTGGCATGATTAAGACTCATTTCAGCCAAATCCCTTATGAACAAAGAAGGAGGCTAGGAAGCAGATATCAGGTCATAGAGATGTTACATATTAGTAAGGCCATTAATTTCTTCTTTGATTGTCAGAATATTAACTGCATGAAGTTCAACAAGGCCAGGTGCTGGGTCCTCCACCTGGGGCTCAATAACCCCAAGCAGAGCTACAGGCTGGGAGATGAGTGGTTGGAGAGCTGCCAGGCAGAGAAGGACCTGGGAGTGATGGTTGATAGTCAGCTGAATATGAGCCAGCAGTGTGCTCAGGTGGCCAAGAAGGCCAACAGCATCCTGGCTTGCATAAGAAACAGTGTGGTCAGTGGGCTAGGGAGGTGATTGTCTCCCTGTACTCAGCTCTGGTGAGGCTGCACCTCGAATACTGTGTTCAGTTTTGGGCCCCTCCCTACAAGAAGGACATGGAGGTGCTTGAGCGAGTCCAGAGAAGGGCAACGAAGCTGGTGAGAGGTCTGGAGAACAAGTCCTGTGAGGAGCGGCTGAGGGAGCTGGGATTTTTCAGCCTGGAAAAGAGGAGGTTCAGGGGCGACCTTATTGCACTCTACAGGTACCTGAAAGGAGGCTGTAGCAAGGTGGGGGTTGGTCTGTTCTCCCACGTGCCTGGTGACAGACGAGGGGGAATGGGCTCAAGTTGTGCCAGGGGAGTTTTAGGTTGGATGTTAGGAAGAACTTCTTTACTGAAAGGGTTGTTAGACATTGGAACAGGCTGCCCAGGGAAGTGGTGGAGTCACCATCCCTGGAGGTCTTTAAAAGACGTTTAGATGTAGAGCTTAGGGATATGGTTTAGTGGAGGATGGTTAGTGTTAAATCAGAGGTTGGATTCGATGATCTTGAGGTCTCTTCTAACCTAGAAATTCTGTGATTCCGTAATATATTCAGAAGCACCATAAATGGCAATGTGATTGTATCCATAGACATAGTAGTCCTTTTGTAACAGGATTTTTTTTTTCTTTCTTATTTACTACAGTCTCCAGGTTCAGGTGATAAAGACCTGACAAAAGGTGAAAAATATTATTCAAATAGCTCAGTCTGAATAACTGATTTGTGACAGTCTCTAAACAAATGTTAAAATAGCTTCATAGATCAGTAAGTCATCTTGAAAAAATGAACAGGCAGTCCCCCATCCTTGTTTCATGATGACAAAGGATTTCCTTCACTCTTTTTAGTCAGTTAAATCTAAGATAATTAAACGATACATACCAAGTTGCAGAAGATCAGCATCTACAGCACAACACACATCAAATTATTCTGCAGTTATCCTTTTCCCAACATGTATACCTTTTTTCATCACATTTCTTATTGAATATATATATATGAATATATATATGAATATATATATAAAGCAGAATTCAATAAGAAATTCTAATGTGATGAAATTAATTTATTAGTGGATGATCTTTTACGAGAAGCTTTTAAATAGACTTTTTCAGTAGGTAAAGAAAAGGTATACACTGTTCACTGTATCAGCTCTTAAATAATATATTTACTTTGAACTTTACAGACCTCCTACATTTCTATGGAATGTACACCAGTTGGGTCATCCTCTCCAAAATCTAAGGAAAAGCTGCAATATTTTTAGCCATGCCACAGAATATTAACACTTTGGAAAAAGGATAACGGCAGAATAATTTGATGTGTGTTGTGCTGTAGATGCTGATCTTCTGCAACTTGGTCTTATATCATTTTTGCTGAATGAAAATAAATATAGCATATATAACAGAAATTTGTTACACCATAAATAAGTGTTCTAGATTATATTTGTTTATTTGTTTGACATGTTAGAATGGGAAAGGTCTCTAGATTGTTAAAATAATTTCTGTACCCTGAATATAGCTGCACTGAATTCATAAGACAGTATCCCTTTTAACCTGTTGATTAATAAAACTTTTTTTTTTTTTTTTTTTTTTTTTTTTTTTTTCGGATTCCAGTGTAATTATTCTTACTTCTCAGTTTTATATTCTTTTTCTAATGGTGCTTCCTCATATTTGTTAAAATTCAATGTTTTTTAACTTTTATGTAAATTATATTTTTAATTTATTATTCCTTTCCAAGAAAGGAATACAAAAATGGAAATACAATCACATTTTTAATTAAGATGAAAAATCAAAAAGAGTTTATTCTTGATCTCCTTTCACTAGATTCTATTTTTACTTCCAGGCTTATAAAGAAATAATTAGAAAGAATAATTGTCTTAAGTCACAGAACAAATATTCTCACCACAAAGACATATATATATATATATATATATGTATATATATACATGTATATATATAGATAATGGATTTCTCTACATTTTGCTTAAGGACTATTTTACTTTACTGTTATTTGTGAGATACAGATTTTCTTCTTTAAAAGAATCCGTATGGATACAAAAACAAACAAACAAAAAGCCACCACTATTCACCTGTATTTTTATGTTCTGATTATTAGCATATTTAATTCAATATCTGGTATAAATAACTTTTAATTCAAATTATTTATATAATATTGCTGTATGTCTGATATCTGAAGTAAATAACAAATGAGGAATGACAGGACTCAGTGAAAAATAAATGTCAGTTTTATACAGACATGTATTATATGTCAGTTTTATACAGACAATTAAGGGACTTAAAATTTCAGATCCAAAATTGAAGACTAAATATCCAGTCTATCTATTACCATAATGGGTAATTCAGTAAACTGTTGAAATGCCTATAATATATACCTTTATAAATATATATATATATAATATTAAAAAAATGTATATATTTGTATATAATGTATATATAATGTATATATTTGTATATATATATATATAATGTATATATACATATATATATGTATATATATATACATATAATTTTTTATATGGGAACAACATTCAGTATATATATTTGTATATATTTGTACAAAAAGCCAATAAATGGAACTATGAAAACATTTCCAGTAAGCCTTGATGAACATATAATTTTCCTTTCCTTTTCTGTTCTTTTCTGTTCTTTTCTGTTCTTTTTTGTTTTCTGTTCTTTTCTTGCCTTTGCCTTTGCCTTTTTCCTCTTTTTTTCTTTTTCTTTTTCTTTTTCTTTTTCTTTTGCTTTTGCTTTTGCTTTTGCTTTTTCTTCTTTTTCTTTTTCTTCTTCTTTTTCTTCTTCTTTTTCTTTTTCTTCTTCTTCTTCTCCTTTTCTTTTTTTTCCTTTTTTTTCTTTTTTTTTCTCCTTTTTCTTTTTCTGTCTTTCTTTTTCTCTTTCTTTTTCTTTTTCTTTTTCTTTTTCTTTTTCTTTTTCTTTTTCTTTTTCTTTCTTTTTGTTCTTCTTCTTCTTTCTTTTTTTTTCTTTTTTTTTTTTTTCATTTTCTTATTTCAAAATCTAATTCATTCTCTCTGAATGAATTACTAGTGCTAACCCAGGTGTTGATTTTAAAATTCAGTGGCAAAAAAGCAAGCAAAGAAACCTATCTATCATATAACTCTGCAATTTCTTCTATTCTTTTACTTGCTGTTTCATTTCATGAAGAAAACAACTGAACATTTCCTTCCAATTGACCATGCAACATTCTTAGTCTTCAAAGGCTTCATTTAGAATTTATTTCTAAACAAAAATTTCTGTGTGTGTGTTTCAGCAGCTGTATGAGAGTTAATTTTATTTTCTGTTTATCAGGAATAAGGCTTATCAAAAACGCCGTATGTAAGTAATTATGAGAAGCTATCACACAGATGGTGGATAATAACATGTAGCTTGGAAGGATAATTTCTTCTTTTTGACAAGTAAAGAGAAATGACATTTGACTTCTTTTCAGAAATGATAAGACTCAGTGCTTGACAAAGATATCTTCTTTTCAGAAATGATAAGACTCGGTGCTTGACAGAGATATAGTGTGCTTCCATTTTCCTAAGGAAGGGATATCTAATGTTGATAATCAACCTGTCTTTCAGAGAGCTGTTCATGGCCCTTCTTCAGTTTAACATTTTATTTGCTTTCAGATTCCTAAGTGGTTACTCTACCTTTGGAATGTTTATTTGTGGAGCTGAGCATGATAGGGAGGAAATGGGCATCGACCTATGTTTCCAGTGTTTGCACTGAGGGAAACTAGAGAAGACAGCTAAATTTATCTTTATTATTGTCTTTTTAATATGCACTATATTCTGGAACATCTGCAAAATTTGTAGGCCTTTGGGCTGTTTGAGCATATTGTTATTTCCTGGGCTTTAGTGCTGCTGAATATGAGGAAGTTAAATTGCAGTCAGTATGTATGACTGCATGTTAAAAGTAATATTTATGATGGTGTGTGTGTCAGGGAGTATCTAGCAAATCTGGAAGGACACTAATCTCTTCCATGGTGAAGGCGTAGACAAGACTTTCACTTATACTTGCCTACAATCGCTGATCATAAAGTGTCTGCTCTTGCCAAAACAAAACTTAGCTTCCTGAAAATCAACAAATCAACATGCACATTTGAAGCAGGACAGGAATTTTATGTGTGTTCTAATGTGAATCAAAAAAAATAAAATAAAAAAAAAAAAAAAAGATACAGGGGACAGAGATTCCAGAAAAAAAGTGTTTTGATAACTGCATTTTTTTAGCTAAGATTTTTAACACTACCGGTATTTTGAATCTATGCTAGGTTTAGACTATGCCTCATGAGTGGTGGCACTGTTTTTACAATGGATCTGTAACTTGTAGTGAGTAATTGATTTTTAGCATTTGTTTTCTCTTAAATAAAGCTATACCTACTTTCCAAATATTGTATAATTATTACAGTTACTTTTTAAATTCGTTATGACTCTGATATTTAGGGCTGATGTTGAAAATGTTTATGACTTCCATTTTTGACTCTACAAACTCTAAACAGTTCACTCAAATCACAAAGCTTCCAGCATTTTTTTTTTCATAGTTTCAATTTGTAAGACAAACATGTTGTCATATTTCTGATTAAAAAGAAAACTGACCTATAAGGAAACCAGAAGCGAGGAAGAGCTGCAGTTAATACAGGAAAGGAACTAAAAGGATGGTCCCCTAGGTCTAATAAAAGCCTAAAGGAAAGATAAGAATACAAAACCCCAATAACTTTTACACTACACCTCTCTGCTTAATCAATAGTACCTGTGGTAAATGCATTGGGCTCCTGAGGCACTTGCACTGGGCTCCTGAGGCTTCTTGAAGCACCTATTTTTCTAAATTCTATTTCCCTAGGAGGTTCTGCCCTCCCACTCCTAAAGGGCTTGGTGTTCAGAAGGAAAGATATCTGGCACAGAAAAAGCAAGTTGGATTTTTTCAGCTCACTGAATCTGAGTTTATATTTCATCAAGTCTTGGGCACTTGGGCACTTCTGTTAAAATGGTTGAAAGAAAATTATCAAGAAGAGAGAATTACAGTATTTTCTAAACTTTTAAAAGCTTGTGCAGATCAACTTTGTTCCTGTGATAAATTATCATTTGATCAAAGTAAATCTAATACAAAGGTTGGAGAGAGAAATAAAAAAATTCTTTGGGGACCCAAGCATTGTATGTAGTCTTGTAAGTATCTGTAAGTTAAACAGAAAAAAGAAATTGATAAATAACATGAGCAGCTAGTAGGAGAGAAAGGTTAGTGTCATTTAAGTGTCAGCCTTGGCTTCAGTAAAGCCTTTGTACTCAGCAAGAGAAATGACAAAATCTTAGGGTGCTACAAAGACTAGATAGGATGTCATAGACAAGTAATAGCTAAGTACAGGTCTTACGAAGAAGCTAAAGAACATCCAAGTGGTTATATATATATGTATACATATATATTATTTTTTATTTTATTTTTTAAGAAAAGGAACTGTTGGTCGTTCTATAAAATCTTGGTTTTATTTGTTGTTGTTGTTGCTGTTTATTTTCTTACTCCAAGAAATCCATGTTTTGCTAAGCCACTTCATTGACCTTTTAAGAATAAAGATAGAAAGCTCATAGAGTACACAGTTCAGTTTAAGATTTTCTCAGGTGTCTTTGTAAAAGCTCAAGCTAGTGTCTATTAATGTCAGAAACTTGATGTATTCCTTGCAGCTTCAAACAGAGGAATTATAGAAGGATTTACAATATATGTTGTAACATGAATTAAATTGTATCTGGATGTGTAGCAGTCTGGTACGTATTATATATGGTATATGTACCAGACATGTACCATACAGCAAATATCACACAGTTGATATTTCTGGAAAAGATTTCTATGTCCATCTTTTTCTTAGCTACCCAGTGTCGTGCAAGAATCCCATAGAAAGTTACTAGAATAAGGAAAACACCTAAGGGGATTTTCCAATTGAGGGGAATGTTACAAAGTTATAACATGTAGTGGATTTATTTGATGTGGACTCTATACTCCACACACACACACACACAAAATAATAAAAAAAAAATAAAGGGGGGGGGGGGGGTCTTCTTCCTAGCTAAAATGTTTTGTATTATTATATTGAAAATATATTGTGTATATGTGTATATTGTATATGTGTATGTTGTTTTCCAGGCAGAAATAGGACTCACCTGAAAACATTTCTCACCTGAATCTCACCTGAATCTCACCTGAAAACATTTAGAGAGAACAGACTTAAGTAAAATGAATGAACTGCTGTCTACCAAAATAAATATTTATCAAATAAGTAATCTACCGGGACAGAAATTAACAGCTCAACAATGAATTGTAGGGGCAACTCTGCACAAAAGTGAGAGAAGAGTTTCACTAGCTTTCTAGAACAAATAAAAATGGTGAACAGGAGGCTTGTTACTTGTTACATTCAGAGCTGAATGAATAATAAGGAGGAAAAAAAAAAAGTAATGAATAATTTATTCAATGAATTTAGGGTTTGTTTTTATTTTTGTTACATCCTAGTGATCACAACTTTCTTAAATGTATTCATTATGCAAATTAATTCTACCAATATTCATTTACATTCTTAAAAAGACTGGATTTAATTATGCTAAGGATATGTTGCTTATAATATTTGGTCAAAAAATCCAACAGAATTGCTTATATAACTTGATTGGATGAATAGATAGCCACAGTTAGTAAAAATATAGAGCAGTATAATTATTGTCATTTATAATGAAGTACAAACTTTGAATCACACAGTTGTGCTAAGGTGTCAACCCTCAGACATTTGCTTCCAGGAAACAGAGCCAAAGGGATTTCATTCAAAACCTTAAATGAACTGTATTCCTCTCGCTCAACTTTCTTCAAGCTGAAAGAATTTACTAGGAAAAAAGCCCTGACACTGTACTAAGGAGCTGTTGCTGATCACTTTTAGGAATATAACTCCAAGATAGAGGGACCACAGTATGACCCAGTACTGCTACTCTAATATTTTTAGGTGCTCAAAACACAATAACATGAAATATGATCCTTTAAATTTCTTGCCTATGAAGAACAGTCCTTAGTAGATATAGCAGTGCATAGAAAGGACTGACAGAGATTATTTCTTGAAAATACTCTAAAGCTTATCTGTCAATGGTTTTCCTTCAGAGCCACCTCAGCTTATGTTTCCATCTAAGTACATCTTTTGCACACCTGCTGCTGTTCATGACTGGCAATAACCGAAGTGATTACTTTATATCTACTACATTCAATTGCTGGAATGACCAGTTTATTCTTTAACAATAAGGTTTCAGCAACATTTTTTTTTTTTTTTCATTGTCTTTTGCTCACTTGTTTCCACATTTCTTTATCCTTATCTATGTTGTATGGAAGTCACAACTACCTTCTCTGCTCTATATAGAGGCTTCTCTGCTTTCATCGATAACAAAAATCTGATTAATGAATACTAGTAATCTGTTTCTTTTTTGTTCCTTTGCAAGTACATATGATCAACATGGCTTAATAGTAATAGTGACACTACATTTCTGAAGATCTTTCCATATAATTAAACCATGTGAGACAGTGCATCTGAAAAGACATTTCAGAGGGAACTCTGAGTATAGCTGCAAATAAAATTGTCTGGATATGGACATTTCTGCCTAACTTGGATGAATAATTTAATAGTTTTAACTCTTTAGCTGAGAATGGTAGAAAAAATGAAAAACATGCAGTCAGAGCACAATCCTAGGAACCTTTGCTGAAAATAATTACCATTTAAAGAGTCATGTTAATAGAAATCTTGAAGGAGTGTAAAAAAGGATGCTAATGATGATTTTTTTTTCAGCCACTCTGTTTCACTTTCTTCCCATTTTCAGACAGGATAACTTATTTTATTAATAAGAATAATTTTGCTTAGAGTGTGTATTTGAAAAAATAATCAAGGCCTCATTTATATATTTATGCATATATATATACACACATATATATATGTGTGTGCATATGTATATGTATGTAAATATGTATACATATACATAGGCATGTAAATATGTATATACTTATATGTGAATTTTAAACTTTGAGATTTCTGGTTTCTTAATCAGTGTTTTCTCTTAAATAATAATAGCAAATAAAAATAAAATATGAGAACACAAATATTTTCTTGTCAAGCTTTCATCCAATACTTATGCTCAAAGAACATCTTCTGTCACAGGTTATGTTAAAAATCAGTTGTTAATTATGCAGAACTGGAATCAAGTTTCTTTTTTATTAAAGGTCTCTCTTTGAGTCTCACAGTTCCTTATGACATTGACTCTATTACCTTTGGAAAATTTTATCATAACATACAAAAAATATTCAAAATGCATCTTAATTTCAAACCCAAGATATTCTAGCAGGTGTAAATACCAGGCAAGATGGTTATAATATCCATCTCTGCATTGCACAAAACATTCACAATATAAAATGGACAGAAATGAGTTTTACACTTCATATTTGAGTTACTGATGATTTTATTTTAGGATTCACTCTCTCTCTCTTTTTTTTTTTTTTTTTTTTTTTTCTCATAAGCAGCACTGTTAGTTTGCAGTATTATCATAGTATTATCATCATTATATGTTTTATATTTTAAAGCATATATAATTTTTCCTAGTGTTAGATGCTTTCGCAATGCAGAACTCATGGTAATCTGTAATTTAGCTAAATAACAGTTTTACAAAAAGAAAATGGAAAGAATTAAAGTATCTAATAAACTACCTGATGATGTGAGAAACAAAACATAACTGGTTATCTTTATTATAGAATATCATTTGCTTGGTGTTTAGTGATCCAGGGAATCTGGATTTGTTATCACTGCATATCACTTCATTGCATATCACTTCATTTGCAGCTGAAAGGTGTTGTGAAGAAATGTAAAGGATACCATAACCAAAAATTTCAGTTAATTTGAACTGTTGAATTCTTTTTATTTAAAGGCAAAATTGTAAAAAATAAAACTATATATATTCCTGCTTTTCACAGTCTTGCTTGATCTGTAAAGTCTTTATGAACCCATGTTAAGAATTAGACAGTTAACTGCTTAGTAGTAAGACAGTCCTTGATGCTGAGATATACGTCTCATGTAGCTTGAAATATCTACTGAATTTTCCAAACTCTTTTCAGGAATCTGGATTCATATTGACTATATATTTATGGAAAAAGACCTGAAGTCAATTTTTATGCCCAACATTAACTGTTTGTCAAAGCTACAATGGCTGGCAAAATGCAGATTTTGAGACATCAGAAATATGAGGTTGTCCCCCCTGCATCTGGATAACTTGTGCCAAGACCCAAATTTCCTGCCCTATTGTGACTCATAAATTTGCTTTAATACAACACACATGAGACTAAAGAGATGGATATATAGCCTGTGTAGTCAATATTGCTGATTTGCTCTCTGGCAAATCAATAGTTATGAAAAGCTGACCTGTAAGTTTTGTGTAATTATTTATTTAACAAGACAATTAACATTTTGTGTAAATTAATATTTAACATTTATTTAACATATATTTAACAAGATATGATTTCCCTTATATAAACCCATCATAAATGCATAACCTGGTTACTTACAACCAGAAAATGACTCAGCTTTGAGTAGACAATGACATCAGAATCTAGAACAGGACCACAAACACTGACCTCAACAATTCAATGAGCCGAGAAGTCTTTGCATGAACAGTAGGTAGAGCATGAAATAAAAGGATTTAAAGCACATTAAAGTACAAGGCTTTACACTTTACAGTTTTTATGCTATTTTTAAATGAGGCAGAGCAATGGAGGAATCAATAACATATGGACTCACCTGATTGACTCCTTGGCAAACAGTCCCCTGTTTCTAGGGAGATTTCTGTGCAAATAAATGAGGATGTCTTACAAATGTGCAGTTTACTATCTTAATATACAATTTATGAAATTTATTATTTCAGTTTCCAGAAGTAGTTTGTAGGACATAAGGCAGCACTACTTATTCAAAATGCATTCCATTATTCATAAGAAATTCAATAAAAATAGTTAAATATGTAGTTTACTTTCTACAACAACCTTTTCTATCCAAAACACAAGAGATTTAGCAAGTAAGAAAGTATCACTCTGACTACACGAAAGTACTTCTGAAACAGGTGGGTGGATAGGTGGTTCAGATTATCTGCAGTTACAGAGAAAAGAGAAAAAATAATAACTTCAAACACTGTAATAATGTTTCCATGTACTAACAAGTATGTTTCATCCCAAAAGCAGTTATAGTGAGTAAATCATTTTGTAAGTATATAATCTTGTTTAATGAAGAATGGACTCTAATCTAATGGGAAACATCACCATTCAGTGAATGGGCCAGCAGTCTGGAAGCTATAAAATTTCAAAAATAGGCATGACATTTAGCAAGTTATATACCTTCTCCATTTCTTCTCTGATATGTCACATTTTTCATCTTCTTATAACTTTCTTATTACAGAGTTTTGGTGGACGAAAAGCTCAACATGAACCACCACTGTGTGCTTGCAGCCCAGGAAGCCAACTGCATCCTGGGCTGCATCAAAAGAGGTGTGACCAGTAGGTCGAGGGAGGTATGTGTCGAGTGGGGCCTCGTGAGGGCAGAGCAGAGGAGGACAGTCACCCCCCTCTACTGAATCTCCATGCCTCTGTTGATGCAGCCCAGGATGCAGTCGGACTTCTGGGCTGCAAGCACTCACTGGTGGCTGATGTTGAGCTTTTTGTCCACCAGCATCCTCAACTCCTTCTCTGCAGGGCTGCTCTTTCAGGGCTCAGGGCTGAGTTCTTACCCTAGTCTGTTCTCTTGTCTGGGAGAAGCTGGCAGCCCATGACTTGGACAGGTATACTCTTTACTGGGATAAAAACTGTCTGGCTGGATGGGCCCAGAGAGTAGCAGTGAATGGAGTAAAATCCAGCAGGTGACTGGTCACAAGTGGTGTTCCCCAGGGATCGGTGTTGAGGCCCATCCTCTTTAGTATCTTTATTGATGATTTGGATGAGGGAACTAAGTACAACCTCAGTAAATTTGCAGACAACACAACACCAACTTGGGAGGAAATGTCATTCTGCTGGAGGGTAGGAAGGCCTTGCAGATGTGCCTGGACAGGCTGGATTGATGGGCAGAGGCCAATGGGATGAGGTTCAACATGGCTAAACACCAGGTCCTGCACTTTGGCCACAACGACCACATGCAACGCTACAGGCTTGAGGCAGAGTGACTGGAAAGCTGTGTAGAGGAAAGGGATTTGGGGGTGTTGGTCAATACACACTGGAACATGAACCAGCTGTGTGCCAGGTGGCCAAGAAGGCCAGCGACATCCTGGCTTGTATCAGGAATAACATAGCCAGCAGGACAAGAGAGGTGATCATCCCCCTGTACTCTGCTCTGGTGAGGCCTCACCTCAAGTACTGTGTTCAGCTTTGGGCCCCTAACTACAAGAGAGGCCCAAAGAGCATGTCTCTGGAGCCCTGGAGTGTGTCCAGAGAAGGGTTACAAAGCTGGTGAAGAGTCTAGAACACAAGTCCTATGAGGAGTGGCTGTGGGAACTGGGGTTGATTAGTCTGGAGAAGAGGAGGCTTAGGGAAGATCTTATTACTCTCTCCAACTACCTGAAAGGAAGTTGTGGGGAGCTGGGTGTTGGCCTCTTCTCACAGGTAACTAGCAATAAGACTAGAGGGAATGGCCTAAAGTTGCATTAGGGGAGGTTCAGATTGGAAATTAAGAGACATTCCTTATCAGAAAGAGTAATCAGGCATACAAACGTTGCCTAGGGAGGTGGGGGAATCACTGTCCCTGGGGGAGTGGGTATTCAAGGAAAGTTTGGATGTGGTACTTAGGGACATGGGTCAAATTGGGATGTGGGTCATATTGGTAGTAGGGTGGTGGTTGGACCAGATGATCTTGGAGTTCTTTTCCAACTCTAATGATTCTATGATTCCATGATTGCCCTGACCCCAGTGCAGCAACTTACACTTGGACTTGTTGAACCACATGAGATTCACATGGGGCCACTTCTCAGGCTTGTCCAGTTCCCTTTGCACGGAACCCCTTCCTTCAGTTTTATCAACTACACCACTCAGCTTAGTGTCATCTGTAGATAATAGATGGGTAAATGTCATACCTTGGGACGTGGTTTATTGGGCAATATTGGTGGTAGGTGGATGGTTAGACTAGCTGATCTTAGAGGTCTTTTCCAACCTTAATGATTCTATGGTCTGCAGACTTGCAAAGGGTACACTCAATCCCACTGTCTATGGCATTGATAAAGATTAAACAGTACTGGTCCCAAAATGGACTTCTGTGGGATCAGAGGGCTGGAGCACCTCTCCTGTGAAGAAACTGAGAAACTGAGAAAGCTTGTATTATTTAGCCTATTGAAAATAAAATTCCAGGGAGCAGTCTTCCAATATTTAAAGGATGCCTAAAGGAAAAATAGGGAGGAACTATTTTATCATGAAACATATAAAGAGGTCAAGGGATAATGGTTTTAAAGTAAAAGAGGATATATTAAGATTTGATACGAAGAAGAAATTCTTGACTCTGAGAGTGGCAAGGCACAGTAACTGGCTGCCCAGAGAAGTTGTGGATGCCCCTGGAGGTGTTCAAGACCAAGCTGAATGGGGCTTCAGGAGATATGATCTCCTGGGAAGGCATGTATCCTTCCCAGCCCATGGCATGGAGGTCAGAACTAGATGAACTTTGAGGTCTCTTCCATTCTCTGATTCTATGTTTCTATTGAGGATTATTAAAAATCATTCATATGAATGCTGTTTCACATCTTTTATTTGTCCTCTTTCATTATTATTTTTTTTCTCTAAATATAAATCACAATGTAATAGAGTCTAGAAGAGATAACTCATGATTTAAAATTTCCTTACCAAAATGTATGCATTCTAGACCATCCTTAAATGATATGTCTGGCTTTCAAACTGGCTTTCAAACTGTCTGCAACAGAAACCAAAATCATAAATAAAGTGAGTAGGATTATTATTATTATTCACAGAATCACAGAATCATCTATGTTGGAAGAGACCTCCAAGATCACCTAGTCCAACCTCTGACCTTAACACTAACAAGTCCTCCACTAAACCATATCACTAATCACAGAATCACAGAATTGAAGGGGTTGGAAGGGACCTAGTAAGATCATTGGGTCCAACCCCCCTGCCAAAACAGGTTCCTTAGAGCAGGTTGCCCAGGTAGGTGTCCAGATGGCCTTGAATATCTCCAGAGAAGGAGACTTCCCTGTGCAGCCTGTTCCAGTGCTCCATCACCCTCACTGTGAAGAAGTTCTTTTGCATGTTTGTGAGGAACTTCCTGTGCTCTATCTTGTGGCCACTACCCCTTGTCCTATCCCCACAAACCACTGAGAAGAGGTTGGTCAAATCCCTTTGTCTCCCACACCTCAGGTATTTATACACATTGATGAGACCCCCTCTCAGTCTTCTTTTCTCAAGGCTGAACAGACCCAGGTCTCTCAGCCTTTCTTCATGGGGAAGATGCTCCAGGCCCCGTATCATCTTTGTGGCCCTCTGCTGGACTCTTTCCACGAGATCCCTGTCTTTTTAGTACCAGGGAGCCCAGAACTGGACACAGTACTCCAGGTGAGGCCTGACCAAGGCAGAATAGAGGGGGAGGATCATCTTCTTTGACCTGCTGGCCACACTCCTTTTAATGCACGCCAGGATCCCAGTAGCCTTCTTGGCCACATGGGCACATTGCTGGCTCATGGTCAACCTGTCATCCACCAAGGCCGCCAGATCCTTCTCCTCAGAGCTCCTCTCCAGCAGATTGTCCTCCAGCCTGTACTAATGCTTCTGGTTGTTCCTTCCCAGGTGCAGGACTCTACACTTGCTCTTATTAAACTGAACTTGGTTTCTTCCTCCCCATCTCACCAGCTGGTCCTGGTCTTGCTGAATGGCAGCATAGCCTTCTGGTGTGTCAGCCACTCCTCTGAGCTTTGTGTCATCAGTGTACTTGCTGGGGGCAGACACTATTCCCTCATCAAGGTCATTGATGAAGATGTTGAACAAGACCTGACCCAGCACTGGCCCTGGGGAACACCGCTAGTCACAGGTCTCCAGCCAGACTCTGTGCCACTGATCACCACCCTCTGAGCTCGGCCAGACAGACAGTTCTCAACTCACCTTACTGTCCACTCATGTATCCCACACTTTCTCAGTTTTGCTAGCAGAATTTCATGTGAGACAGTATCAAAAGCCTTGCTAAAGACAAGGTGGATGACATCCACCACTCTCCCCCCATCTACCCAGCTGGTGATGCCATCATAGAAGGAAACAAGGTTCCCTTGGTGAATCCATGCTGACTACTCCTCATAACTTTTTTCTTTTCCAATTGCTTAGAGATGACATCCAGAACAAGCTGTTCTGTAGAAGAATGGTTAACTGAGATAGGTCACATTGACATAAAGCAGCTGGACCATCACGAGTTAGACAGATCTTAGACAGATTGTACTCAACTTCTCTGAGTTAATCAGACACAAGGACACAATATCTGTTAATGGTTTGGGAGGGTACTGATTGTGTTATTTCAGTCTAAAAGGGTGAGGAAGAAGCTGATAAGATAAGGGGGACCAATCATGAGCTTAACTTTTGTAATATGTATGAGCTAATCATCTGTTAAAGAATAAAAGGCGCCTGAGCTATCCAATAAATCAAAGCAAGTTGATCACTCATATTGAGCGACCTTGTCTTCCTTCCGTTGACAACACTGTTCCAACACCTTTCCAGGGACAGAGGTGAGAATGACTGGCCTGTAGTTTCCCAGATACTCCTCTTGTCCTTCTTGAAGACCGGAGTGACACTTCCTATTCTCGAGTCTTTAGGCACCTCTCCTGCTCTCCAGGACCTTTCAAAGATGATAGAGAGCAGTTCAGCGATCACCTCTGCTAGCTCCCTTTGCACACATGGATGCATCCCATCTGACCCATGGATTTGTGTGTTGAGCCCACTCAGACACTCCTGAACTGCTCTCTCATCAACAGGGGGGAGCCCTCCTTTACCCAGACCCTTTGTCCTCCTGCCAGGGTTGAGGAGTCCCAGGGGAGAGTCCTTGAAGTAAAGACTGAAGCAAAGAAAGCATTCAGCATCTCCGCCTTGTTGGCGTCTCCTGTTACCAGGACACCCCCCTTGTTCAGCAAGGGACCCACATTATTCCTAGACTTCCTTTTACTGTTTACATACTTAAAAAAAAAAAAAAAAAAAACTCCTTATTATCTTTTATCTCTTTTCAAGCCTCATTTCTCAGTGGGCCTTCCTTGTTGCATCCCTGCAGGCCCTGACAACACCTCTATACTCCTCCAAAGAGGACAGGCCCTTTTTCCATGTTTCATAGACCTTCCTCTTCCTTTTGATCCTATCGATGATCCTACTCATCCACGCAGGTCTCCTGCCCCCCTTCCCCATTTTCCTACTCCTAGGGATGCACTTCAACAGTGGTTATGTCTATCTTCATTGTAATGGTTGATTTTATAATTAGCTTTGCATGAGCTGTTTGACTCATTATTAGAGACTATTAATGGATGTTCAATTTTTGAAGGTACAAAAGTGACTACATTGAAACTAATGTGAATTTTTAAGAATATAACATTGTATTTCTTTAGCTGAAAAGGTGATTCATTAACATGAACAAATTCAGTTTCACAGAAAAAAAAAAAAAAAAGTTTTTCAATACAACTGAATTGAACTGAATTGGGAAAGTTTGTTTGTTTGTTTGTTTGTGTGGGTTTTTGTTTGTTTGTTTGTTTGTTTGTTTGTTTGCTGGTTTTCATCCCCTTCAAAATAAAGTGTGGAACAGTCTATCTAAATGAAATTGTCATTCAAGTTCTTATTGCATCATTTGCAAAACAAGTGCTTAATCTTGTTTTGAATTTTGTTATACCAGCTAAGAAAAGAAAACTAATGCTTGTTACAGTATAACGATGTATTTGGTCATTTGTGACTATGTGGGGACTGGAATAAAGAAACTTATTAAACAGTTTCACAGGTAGGGGGAATGTGTTTGTGCATACTTATTATATATAAGTATACATTATATATATGTATGTATATATATTATATATTTATATATTTAAAAAAAATAACTTTTTTTTTAAACAAAGGAAACTTATCTCTTTATTTATTTATTTATTAGTTTTTCTTGAAATGCAGTTGTTGTTTCTGGTCAGCTGTACATTGCCAAAGATGTCCACACTTAAGGCTGCTTTTGATAGTAATATCCATGGCTGTTACTGTAACATTATAATTATAATAGTAGCATAACATATTGTTACATAGCATATTATGTAGTTATAGCAATGAAACATTTTTTTAGTTTGGACAATAATTGATAATTTTATATGCATGGTTCAGGTCTGCCCTCAGCCAATCTTAGACAACAGGGGTTGTGAGTAATTTGAGTTTCTTACATTTTTTTCTTGCTTGATGTGAAAGACAAGGGGGGAAAGGAGCAGAATGGTTTAGGGTTCAAGCTAAATGCCTACATGAAATTGAACATGTGCCACAGTGAACATCACTCCAAGCCTTTTTCACTGATGCGCTAAAGCTACATCATGAAAAAGGGCCTGATGTCTCTTTAAATTCTTAAATAGACACTCTTCAATTTAAACTTATTTTTCAATACCTCAGGCATTTTTTCCTTCATTCCAGGAATAACAATAATAATAATAATAATAATAATAATAAAATATTAACATAGGAGTCAGTTAAACAGAAGTCTAAGGACATTTAGCCAACATGCAACTTTTATGTCTTTAGACATCATTTTACTCTTGCAGTTTTGGGATCAGGTGATCAGAACATTTTAAAAACTCAGTGAAGAATATTTCAAACATAACATTCAAGAATGTCTAACAAAATCTAGACACTGAATAATGAAGTTTCAGGTAAACCTCTAAAATGTAATAGTTAATAATATATGTGAAAAGTGTTAATGTGATTCGTGTCAGTATGGAACAATGCTAGGGCAGTATGATGAAATATAACCTTCTAGTTAAGAAAAACAGAGTGATTAGTGAACATAGTTTTTGTATCATGCAAAAAAAGGGTACAGCAATTTGTGTAAATAGAGGGTTTGAAGGGCGAACATTGAGACTGGGAGATAAGAGGACCAAGGAGTTTTTTTTTTTTTTTTTTTTTTTTTTTAGGAAACTGCTGACTTTTGCATGGGATGCTGCCTAAGCATCTATCTGATAACCAGCAAAGATATCCACCAAATAAAGAGAAAGGGGGAGTTGAAGGATGACCAAAGGACAAAGCCTGGGAGGAAGACTACGAGCCTTCAGCACAAGAGACCCCCAGAAAGACCATCAGAGACTGATACGCATGCGTCCGGAGAGGTTTTGGATTCTGGGAACTAATTATAATAACCCTGCCTTTTCTAGGAATAGTGATGAATATGTATTAGTCTAGGAGCATAAAAATCAGCCCCCTGATGTAACAAGTGTGCATCTTGGTGGAGCAGAGACTCCCAGTGTACCCAGCGCTGTTTGCTTGCCTCTATTATCTTAATAAATTACAAACTTTAATTTTAATCCTATTTGGGACTCAAGCATTTATCTCAATATATATGCTTACTTTCCATACAAAGCCATTATGAAACACCCTAATAACAAATAAAAATATTAAAGTTATTATAAAATTCACTGGTTAGTGTTTAAACAAGGCTAAATAATGCCAAATAAATGTAGTACGTCACTCAGCTGAAAGTAAATCAGGAAGTTTTAGTGCATAATCTAAGAAATGTTTATATTGACATTATCACTAGCAGTTTGATCTGTACAAATTATGATCCAGTAACGTGCATAACATCAGCACAAATTGTCTACATCAAAGATCTACTCTTAAGTCAGACACCTTTACTGTGTTCCAGATATATTTAAAAATATTTTTGCATTTTACATACTATCCTCAGTTTATTTTCTTCTACTTAATATGTTTTAAAGTGATATTTAATTATCCAAATCTGCATTGAAAACCTGAACAGAAATTAAATTAATATACTGTAGTCTTCTAGAGTAAAGATAAACAATAAATTATTTCCATAATTTTTTAAGAATGGTTAATTCCCACCTCTCTGTTAGCTTTGTGTAGCATTAAAATTTCATCGGTTAACCTTTCTAAGGTAGCTTTAAAACATAAACATCTTGAATTGGGTTATTTGTGTCAGCAACCACAAGACTTGTAAGCAGCTGTGTAACTAACCTAAGGAAACATATCACAGAACCACAGAATCACAGAATTTCTAGGTTGGAAGAGACCTCCAAGATCACCCAGTCCAACCTCTGACCGAATGCTAACAAGTCCTCCCCTAAACCATATCTCTAAGCTCTACATCTAAACGTCTTTTAAAGACCTTCAGGGGTGGTGATTCAACCACTTCCCTAGTAAGCCTATTCCAGTGACTAACACTTTCACACAAGACTTTTTTCCTGATATCCAACCTAAACTTCCACCTGTGCAATTTTAGCCCGTTCCCCTTCGTCCTGTCACCAGGCACGTGGGAAAATAGACCAACACCCACCTCGCTACAGCCTCCTTTCAGGTACCTGTAGAGTGCGATAAGGTCGCCCCTGAGCCTCCTCTCCTCCAGGTTAAATAGTCCCAGCTCCCTCAGCTGCTCCTCGTAAGACTTGTTCTCCAGACCCTTCACCAGCTTTGTTGCCCTGCTCTGGACTTGCTCAAGCATCTCCATGTCCTTCATGTAGCGAGGGGCCCAAAATTGAACACAGTACTCAAGGTGCGGCCTCACCAGAGTCAAGTAAAGGGGGATGCTCGCTTCCCTATTCCTGCTGGCCACACTGTTTCTTATGCAAGCCAAGACGCTATTGGCCTTCTTGGCCACCTGAGCACACTGCTGGATCATATTCAGCCGACTATCAACCAATAGCCCCAGGTCCTTCTCTGACTGGCAGCTTTCTAACCACTCATCTCTCAGTCTGTACCTCTGTCTGGGGTTGTTGTGCCCCAGGTGCAGGACCTGGCACTTGGCCTTGTTGAACTTCATATAGTTGGCCTCAGCCCATCGGTCCAGCCTATCCAGATCTTCCTGCAGAGCCTTTCTACCCTCCAGCAGATCGACACACTAACTTGGTGTCATCTGCAAACTTACTGAGGGTGCACTCCATCCCCTCATCCAGATCATTGATAAAGATGTTAAAGAGAACTGGCCCCAGTACTGAGCCCTGGGGGACTCCACTAGTGACCAGCCTCCAGCTGGATTTGACTCCATTCACCACAACTCTCTGGGCCTGGCCCAGCTAGCTCTTAACCCAACAAAGCATGCGCCAGTCCAAGCCATGAGCAGCCAGTTTCCTGAGGAGAATGCTGTGCGGAACGGTGTCAAAAGCCTTACTGAAGTCAAGGTAGACGACATCCACTGCCTTTCCCTCATCCACTAAGTGCATCACCTTGTCGTAGAAGGAGATCAGGTTCGTCAAGCAGGACCTGCCCTTGATAAACCCATGCTGACTGGACCTGATCGCCTGCTTGCCCTGCAAGTGCCACATGATGACGCTCAAGATAATCTGCTCCATGAGCTTCCCTGGCACTGAGGTCAAACTAACAGGCCTATAGTTTCCTGGGTCTACCCTCCGACCCTTCTTGTAGATGGGCATCATGTTTGCTGGCCGCCAGTCACGTGGGACCTCCCTTGATAGCCAGGACTGCCGATAAATGATGGAAATCAGCTTGGCCAGCTCTTCAGCCAGTTCTCTAAATACCCTCAGGTGGTTCCCATCCAGCCTGAACGACTTGCATACATCCAAATGTTGTCACAGGTTGTCAACCATTTCCTCATGGATTGTGGGGGCCACATTCTGCTCCTCATCCCCTTCCACCAGCTTAGGGTACTGGGTGTCCAGAGAACAGCTGGTTTTGCTGCTATAGACTGAGGCAATGAAGGAGTTAAACAGCTCAGCTTTTTCCTCATCTCTGGTAACTAAGTTTGCCCCCACATCCAGTAAAGGGTGAAGATTCTCCTTAATCCTCCTTTTTGTAGCAATGTATTTATAAAAACATTTTTTGTTGTCTTTAACAGCAGTAGCCAGATTGAGCTCCAGATGAGCTTTGGCCTTTCTAATTTTGTCCCTGCACCACCTTGCAACATCCTTATAGTCCCCCTGAGTGGCCCACCCTTTTTCCAAAGATTATAAACCCTCTTTTTTCTCCTAAGCTCAAGCCACAACTCTCTGTTCAGCCACACCGGTCTTCTTCCGTGACGGCCCATCTTTGGGCATGTGAGGACAGACCGCTCCTGAGCCTTGAAGATTTCTTTCTTAAGCAGCGCCCAGCCTTTCTGGGTTCCTTTGCCCTTCAGAACTGCCTCCCAAGGGAGGCTGCCAACCAGTGACCTGAACAGCTCAAAGTCAGCCCTCCGGAAGTCCAAGACAGTGGTTTTACTGGTCCCCATCCTGGCCTTGCCAAGAATAGAGAACTCCACCATTTCATGGTCACTCTGCCCAAGACAGCCCCTGACCACCACATCTCCCACCAGGCCTTCTCTGTTTGGGAACAGAAGGTCTAGCGGAACACCTCCCCTGGTAGGCTCTCCAACCAACTGCATCAGGAAGCTATCTTCTACACTCTCCAGAAACCTCCTAGACTGCTTTCTCTGGGCTGTGTTGTGCTTCCAGGATATGTCTGGGAAGTTAAAGTCCCCCACAAGAACAAGCGCTGATGATTTTGCAACTTCTTCCAGCTGTCTGTAGAACTCCTCATCCATCTCCTCATCCTGGTTTGGCGGTCTATAACAGACCCTCATCAGGATGCTTGCCTTGTTGGCCTTTCCACTGATCCTAACCCATAGCGACTCAACCTTATCACTCCCAGCCTCAAGTTCGATGACATCAAAACACTCTCTAATATAGAGAGCCACTCCACCACCCCTTCTGTGCTGCCTGTCCCTTCTGAAGAGCCTATAGCCAGACATTGCAGCACTCCAGTCATGAGAGTGGTCCCACCACATTTCCATGATGGCAACCAAGTCATAGCCTGCCTGCTGCACGATGGCTTCCAGCTCCTCCTGCTTGTTGCCCATGCTACGTGCATTAGTGTAGATACACTTCAGTTGAGCATTTGCCTTCTCCCCCAGCCTTGCCATTGTTCCCCTTGGCACACCTCCAACAAGCTTTGTTTCATTTCTGTCCCCCTTCTTACCTAGTTTAAAGCCCTCTCAATGAACCCTGACAGCTCCTGGGCTAGGATCCATTTTCCCCTTGGAGACAATTTGGACCCGTCTGCGACCATCAGGCCGGGTGCCAGTAAAGCACCCTGTGGTCTAAGAACCCAAAATTCATGAGTTGGCACCAGCCTCTGAGCCACATGTTTATCAGGTGGGCTTTCCGTGTGCTCTCTGAACGCCTCCCTGCCACTGTAAGAATGGACGAAAACACCACCTGTATTCCCACTCCATCCACTAACCATCCCAGCCCCCTGAAGTCACGTTTTATAGTCTTCAGGCTTCTCTCATCAATGTTATCACTGCCAGCCTGGACTAACAGTAGTGGGTAGTAATCAGAGGGGTGAACCAGGTTGGGAAGCTTTCTGGCAACATCCCTGGCCCTGGCCCCAGGGAGGCAGCAGACTTCCCTATGGGTAGGGCCAGGCTGACAAATAGGGCCCTCTGTTCCCCTGAGAAGGGACTCATCCACAATGATCACCCTTCTTTCTTTCTTGGTGGAAGCAGTCTTGAGGCGTGGAGCAGACTTCCTCACCCTAGGCTTCCTGGGTAACCTTTCTACCACACTCTCATCCACTGCCCTCTCAAGCTCCAGGGCCTCAAATCTGTTGCATAAGGGCACCTGGGAAGGTGGGGCAGGTGGGAGGGGGGTATTTCCTGCAATGCTGAGCAGTAACCTGTCTCCATTCCTCCTCCACTCCTGGGTCCCCTCCCTCTGCCTGATAGCAGAGGGTCCACCCCCATCTGGGGAGTCTCACTCCGGTGCCTCTCCTTCAGGACTTGCAGGGAGTTGTTCCACCGGCCTATCTTGCAATCCCTGATGGCCCTCAACCTCTCCACCTCCTCCTTGAGTTCTGCAATCAGGCAGACCAAGTCATCCACCTGCTCGCACTCGCATATATATATGTATATATATATACATAAACATGAATAATTTTACATGTTTTTTGCAAGGTGGGTTTTATGACTTAGTGTTCACACTGATTAGAGTTCTCCTTTAGAAATGTCATTATTATGACTAATAGATAGCAATAACTTACAGAAGAAAATAATATAATTTTTAATTGAAAAGTCTTAGAGACCAATTTGTACCATAGCAAATGATGAGCAATTTCAAAAACATCTCTCATTCAGGGTCTTGTTGTATTGTTACCCTTTCTTCTTGCTCCTCTTGTTTGTCTTATTCCTCTTGTTCTTGCTCTTCTCTTCTCCTTCTCTTTCTCCTTCTCCTTCTCCCTTTTCCTCCTTTTCCTCCTTTCTTCTTCTTCCTCATTTGACCCCCGCTTATAATTTGTGTCTTTTAGTGATACAAAATGGCAATATTATAAAGATTTGTATATCATCAGAAACTGAAAACTTAAGTCAATTAAAACACACCAAATATGATCATGAAGCAGGCCTCTGAGGAGGGCTACATCTAGACCTACAGGCCTAGATGTGAATGTAACCACTAAAATGAAGGCATACATATATACAAAATACTCAGAAAGTGTTACCTGAGAACATAGCCTCACTCGTAACAGTGAACATACAGAGATTTTGTGGGGTGGGGAGGGCAGCAGATCAGCAGATGTAATAACTTGTATTCAAGCCATTGAATCCAGCCTATGATTTTTCAGCATTTGTTCTAAGGCAGTGGATAATATCAGGCAAGAATGTATGGTAGATATCAAGGAAAAAAAAAAAAAAAAGGAAAAAAAAAAGGAAAAGAAGAAGATGATGAAGAAGAAGATGATGAAGGAGAAGGATAAGAATTTAGTAGTAGTAGTAGTAGTAATAGTAGTAGTAGTAGTAGTAGTAGTAATAGTAGTAGTAGTAGTAGTAGTAGTAGTAGTAGTAGTAGTAGTAGTA
>CM021731.1:148280666-148388978 GCA_011075105.1 Heteronetta atricapilla
TAGTAGTAGTAGTAGTAGTAGTAGTAGTAGTAGTAGTAGTAGTAGTAGTAAAAACAACAGCATACCAAAACCTTTCTTTGTTTCCTTTGGACTTACATGATCTCTAATCTGTTTTCTGTGGTGTCCTATTGGGGACAGTTTAGTACTAGAATACATCTATGTGAATACACTTACAGGACTGGGGTCCTACTTTGTAAATTTGTAATGGTTGTTTACTTTCAAATAGGCATTTAATTGACATTAAATCAAACAATATACAAATGTTTATTAAAAATCAATGAATTAAAATAGATTGTATGATGTATAAAATAGATACAATTTAGATATTATGTAATGGCTGATATAATAAACTACATATTGCTGTTTATTCAACATATTAAAACTATTTCTAACTTTAAAAAAAAAATCTTAAACTGATTTAAGTATTTGTATCTTTAAACTACTAACTTATCTTCTCTAGGAATGTACATGCTTTGTACAGTTCACAAGATTATAATATTTAATTTTAAATAATTTATCAATATAGTTAGAAATATATACATAAGAATAAGAGGAAATAATTTGTTACAAATTGTTTGCCTCCTCTGTTCTTCCATTTTCTAAAAGCACAAAGCTAAATTCTATGTGAGGGTAAACACATGATGAAAGCTGAAGACTGAAGGACTTAATGTCTGTCTTTTTTTCTTTTTTTTTTTTTTTTTTTTTTTTCTTCAATCCTTATTAGTAAGGCCAATTGTCAGGGCACTCAATCCCCTGAGCTGGAAGATCTGTGGACTAGATGGGGAAGGGTTATGAGGGAGGAGAGACAGCTGCATGAAATTATCTAAACTATATATATGTATATATATTTTCCCAAAATAAATTTATCTCAACTAAATGAATTTCATAAGATGTATACAGTTTGAAGGGAACACTTGATTTCATATTTTACATAAGTGTATCAAGCATTTGCTTATTTAAAATGGCAATCTTGCATCACTAGGAAGCCATCGCTGTTTATGTTCTTGAAACATTCTTAGGTTAGTCTGATGAACTGCATTCTTAGGTTAGTCTGATTTAACTGCATGAAGTTCAGCAAGGCCAAGTGCCGGGTCCTCCACCTGGGGCACAACAACCCCAAGCAGAGCTACAGGCTGGGAGAGGAATGGTTGGAAAGCTGCCAGTCAGAGAAGGACCTGGGAATATTGGTTGATAGTCAGCTGAATATGATCCAGCAGTGTGCTCAGGTGGCCAAGAAGGCCAACAGCATCCTGGCTTGTATAAGAAGCAGTGTGGCCAGCAGGACTAGGGAAGTGATTGTCCCCCTGTACTTGGCTCTGGTGAGACCACACCTAGAGTACTGTGTTCAGTTTGGGCCCCTCGCTACAAGAAGGACATGGAGGTGCTTGAGCAAGTCCAGAGAAGGGCAACAAAGCTGGCGAGGGGTCTGGAGAACAAGTCCTACGAGGAGCGGCTGAGGGAGCTGGGACTATTTAACCTGGAGGAGAGGAGGCTCAGGGGCAACCTTATCGCACTCTACAGGTACCTGAAAGGGGGCTGTAGCGAGGTGGGTGTTGGTCTATTTTCCCACGTGCCTGGTGACAGGACGAAGGGGAATGGGCTAAAATTGTGCCAGGGGAGTTTTAGGGTGGATGTTAGGAAGAACTTCTTTACTGAAAGGGTTGTTAGACATTGGAACGGGCTGCCCAGGGAAGTGGTGGAGTCCCTCAGGTCTTTAAAAGACATTTAGATGTAGAGCTTAGGGATATGGTTTAGTGGAGGACTGTTAGTGTTAAATCAGAGGTTGGACTCGATGATCTTGAGGTCTCTTCCAACCTAGAAATTCTGTGATTCTGTGATTGCTCTCCTCCGTTTTCAAAGTAAGGTCTTCCACTGTGTGACCTGACTGGTTGTTAGGTCATATGATCAAGAACATGCTGAGTCTTTATTATTACTTTCTCTAAGGATTCTCTAAGGATTATTTAAGGAAGAGTGCCATCTGATGCTAGTGTCAGTATCAGTACTTTTTTTTTTTTTTTTTTTTTTTTTTTTCTCTATGGTGGTAACGTTTGCTTATTTCAGTAAGGATATAGAGTGCATCAGAAAGAAAAGCCCAAGATACTCTTTTAAAGTTGAAAACATTTTTCTCCCCCATGGATCTTACTCTCAAAATAAAGTGAGAAATCATTTAGTACAATGACCTGGACCCAGGCATAAGAGCTGGCATTTTAATTCCCTTTATTTGCTAATACAAAATAACTCCTAAAACAAATTACTGATATATATATATATATAAGTAAAATATATTTCATTATATTTTATGCCTTCATTAGGATTAATTAATATATTTTTAAACACTTAACTCATAATAAATGGATATTGGATAAAACTTTGATATCCTAATTAGTCCAACATTTACATTAATTTTCTGGTGGTGAATGATGAAACATCTCAGAAGTGGAAATTACACCATGTAGCTTGGCTTCAATAAAGTGTTGCGTCTTCATAGGTGGTTTTGTGTTTCTTATGATCTAGTAAGAAATTTGTAATCTCCATTTCAAATGAACAGCACTCACTAACAAGCCATTTTTTACTTTTACCTACATGTGGAACCTTTTCACTGGCATTAGTTCAAATACCCTGTGTCCATTGGACTTTCACAAAATCACAAGGTGTCAAAAAGGAATGTTTATAAACTAATTTGCATTACTCATGATTTGTGACTGTGCAAGAGAGAACTCATATAGGCATATTTAGTGTGGGGGAGTAGACTGGGGAAAACTGGGAGTAGGCGTTATTATTGGCTCAATTCCACGCATACCAAATGTGAATACTTATGTTCTTCCTGCAAAAGATTTTTTCACATATTGTAGACTTTATTCTTTTACCATGTTCCAGATAGCAGACAGCTCTTGTTTTTCACTTATGTTTTTCCTCTTAACAACAGTCATTAATTTACTGATACGCTGTCTATCAGAACCACATCATCTTGATTAGAGCTGTTATCCTAATCAAAAGGCTGATAATTAAGACTATCCATCTGTAGAGTTCCAAGTGCTAAGATGAGCTGAAGATCCTAATTAAGATTATTTAGGTGTTACTTAAATGCCATCATTTGATTCAGCTAATCATACCAGCAGGTACATTAGATTTGCATTAATGTTCTGCTGAAGCCAGCAGCTCTTTAAACAGATCAAAAAAAGTAGATTACAGGCACCATTTTCAAACATCTTTATATCAATGCAGCACGGAGACGATGCATTAAAGTAAATGGAGTATTGTAATGTAAAGGAGAGACAATTTCAGTGTTTCTCAGTCAACTTTATGATAATCAGTAGAGTATTTAAAATATGTAGTTTATTTGTTGAGTCTGTGTACTATAGAAGGTCTGTATTTAATTTTTCATTTGTGCTTTGAATATAGACTGTATGGATGATTTTCAATTTAGTGTATGTTTTCCTAACCTAAATTAAATGGTACACTGTATGGGAGTTCATTAGTTCCTGCTGATAAATTATTAGATAGATACTTGAAACTAAGTTTTTGGAGAAGTCATATTTCTCATCTATTAAGAAATATACTTGAGGCTGGAATCCTTAAAAAAATACTTGAGGCTGGAATCCTTAAAAAATACTGTTTTTCTTTTAAAAAGGGAGACGAGTTAAGTTGTTTTCTTTTCTATTTTTTTTCCATCCTAAAAAAGTAAACCTGTTTTCATCAGAGTTTTAGTACTTTATGATTTCATAATAATAATAATAAAAAAAATGAAGTCTTTATTTCAGCTTTAACCTGGAGATTGTTCATTCTTTAACCTAGAGACTGAGTGGTACTGCAGTTAGCAATGTTAAATCAGTATAATCAAAAACCTTCATGCAGACACATGCCTGAAGATGAGAGAGACAGTTAAAACACCGTTAAGTTAAAACTTGTACTTATGTTTTATGAGACATTTTACCTCAAAAAGAAACACATTTTTTCACATAGATAGTGATTTGGACATCAAAAATGCCACAAGCCTGTTAGAGACAGGTCATTGCCCTAGGAGAAGTTTATGATAACTATTTTAAAATATATTTTATTAAATCTATTTGTAGATATATTTAATCTATTTAATCTATATATTACATTCTGTTGTGTATGAACAAAGTATGTGTACATAAAACAATTTTCAAAGTGAGAGACCTAAGTTCAAAACATTCTTCAGAGCGTAAGAAGACAACTGCATAGACTGGAAATCTATCTGTAGTAATAGGCTCAGTGTTATGGTCAGCAATAACAGGTGTAACTTCCAGTGGATATGAGGAGTATCCCTGAGGGAATTGTACCAAAGTGGCTAGTGAGGCCTGAAGTATATAATGCATTTCCTCCTTAGAGACTGAGGAAATTAGGTTTGATCACCTGTGGAAGGGGAGGGGAAGCAGATACATTACTTCTGTCTTCAGCTACTTCATGGGAGAGTGCAGAAAAGATGAAGCCAGGCTTTCTTAGAGGTGCTTTGTTCTTGGAGGAAAGGCAATGGTCACAAGGGAAAGTCCTCTGAGACACCATGAAAACATTTTCTACTGTGAGCATTACCAATATCCTGTCCTTGGCTATATTCAGAACTTGGCTGAACAAGGCTCTGGGCTAAGCTAGAATCTCTGAGCAGAAATTCACTGATTTGGTCCATCAGCCACAGTTCTTTCTATATTACAGAATCATTTACTCTCTGGAGGTGATTCACTGTGTATAAAAGGGCTCTAAACTTAGAGGACTTTCTTTTATATGACTGAAGTGTGAAAAATCTCATCCTTTTACTCTGTTTTTTGGAGTCATCCTGTTCTGGCAGGGTTTATTTTAGAGGATAAAAACTAGTTCCTCTACAGAAGAGCTGCTCTCCAGTCCTAGTTCTTAAGCATGGGTTAACATGCTCAGATTGCTGCATTTCATTTAAAGGAATAAGATTAATTATGGACTTCACCGCTTAGTAGTCCTAAGAAGCACTGGGTATTTTCTTTTTATTTATTTATTTTTTTAAGAATAATATGTAACAAGCAATGAAAAATGCTGACTCAATACACTGAATACAGAGACAGCTTTTAGGCAAGAGTGCTGTCCTATGCCTTTATGTCATGGGAAACATGCTTATCATTAATCTATAAAAGTGAACACTTGAGTTTTAGACTTTTTAAGGTTCTTTCAGGAAATGTAGACCCAAGAATAATATGTCTTGAAGAGAGAAAGAAAGAAAGAGGAATATAAGTGGGATGTCTGAGGAGAAAGGGTCTAGTTAGTTTAGGAAGATTAACCATAAATGTTCTTGCTTTGAAATGTTAATTTTGCCTTTAACTTTGAAGTTCTTATCCCTATATTTTTCACAGTTTTTGATAGTTTTGAAAAAAAAAAAAAAAAAAAAAAAAAAAATTAAAAAAAACTTTAAATTTTTATGTTTTTATCTTAATTTTTTTTAAATTTTTTTTTTTTTTTAAAAAAAAAAAAAAAAAAAAAAAAAAAGCTTAAAACAGCTTTCAAGCTTCTGATGCTAGCTTTAATTTTGTGTTAAAAGATTTTATTATGTAAACTATACCCAGCATCCAATAGAAGATGGATGGAAATTTTCAAAGAAATTATAGCAATTACATTAAAAGAACAAAGATATTACAATGTATTTGAGGAGTTATATTTAAAAAGTGAATCATCTTTTAAAAAATCCATTTTCACTTTTTTTTTTTTTTGCATATAAACAGACATTCACATTGAATTTGCATAGAAATAGATGCATTCAGAACTTCTTTTCAGCAATCATGAAATCACAGAAGTTAGAGATGCAACAGTTATTAGTTCTGACTATTTAAACTGGGCATCTACTTTTTCTGAGTGGTTCTGGGGACAGTTACTGATTTTAAATACAATTTCTGCACCTGCAGACTGAGACAATATCTTTAAATATTTAATTTAGATTCTGCTCACACAGCAGGCTGTGAATGCCCATGTTTTCCAGACTTCTCTTAGAAGAGACTTTCTAGAGTATTCAACTTAAAATACCTATGTGCTTAATTTTAGAGTCTCTGAATATTGGGAACAATTGGCAATCATCACTGTTTAAAAATGTCCCTTATAGTTTCAAATGTTGTCTTACATTCAACCAGAGAACTTCTATATAAGTTGACACTGCCAAAGATTTTGATTTAATAGTAAAAAAAGCAATAGTATCAGAAGCACTATGCTGCAGCTACATAAATGTCCATTCTAAGAGCTAAGACAATTTTACATTTTGTATCAATGTCTCACAGAGCATAACTGTTTTCTAATTTTATAATTTTTACAGATATTAATTATGCATTTATTTTAAAATTATATTATTGGCTGTCATTTGCCTTAAATGATACCTCTTTAGAGAAATGGGTAACATGAGGGTGATTTTCAGACAGACTTATAAGTACTGAATCCCCGTATATACAACATCAAAATTTGTCTTTCTAGTCTTATTTTTATGGGTAGAAAGCAGATATATTTGTTCTTTCTTCTTCATACCTGGGCTAAAAACAACCTACCTATTATAAGCTAGCTGAACTTTTTGCTTAATTCTGTTTTGAAATTAAAAAGCAACAAGTGATAGGATGAGCAAAGCCATGCTATGAAGGAAATGGTTTTCCCAATAACTTTCTCTACAACTTCTTTGCCAATTAATAAGTTTTATTAATTGATAGAGGTCTTTCTCTCTAAAAAAAGTTCATGATTTTGTCCAAGGTAAAGGAAGAACAATCTTTTAAATTTATATTTTAACAGTATTATATTTACTATAAATTCTTATTTTTCTGAAGGGTGTCTGAAGTAGAAAAGGTGAACAGTAAACAATTTTATTGCATGCCCCAAGGAAACAAATTTTTCTCAAACTAGGTAGGCTAACAGCAGATCTTTCCTTAAACGCTGAAACCAAGCTGGAAGAATCTACTGACTGACTTTAAAGAATATTCTAAAAATATATCTATTGACAGTTTCTGGCTATTTCCTATCAAATGCTTAAAATGCTTTTAATATTATATTTTAAGAAGGTAGTTCTATGCAATATTTCCTGTTCTGATATTTTATTCATGCTGCTAATGATAAGTTGATTAACTGTCACTGTAAATTATAATTCCTTTTTGGATCTTATTTCTTTAATTATCATTTTATTTTTCTGAAACTTTGAAAAGTCTTGGGCCATAATTTTACTCTATTTATGTATTTATTTATTTAACTACATAAGACCAAAAAGTCCATCTTCATGTAGAAAACTGCAAAATGAGGACCTTCAGGCACAAATTTATAGAATGCATCTATATAACACCTAAGAAAATTGACTCTTGAACCTGACAGAAATACATAAAAATAAGAATGTAAGAAATGTTCTTGGGGTCAGAGCAACAACCCACTTAGTCCTTCTTTCAACAATGACAGTGGGAAATCCCATTTCAGAACAGCAGTCCATTCCCCTTTTAAACTCTATTATCCACACTAGTTAAATTTGGGATGATATAAGGTACGTTTTCTTGCATTCCTTTTAATATCTGTCTATGTACTTGCTATCTATGCTATTCCACTTTAGAACCTGTTGATATAGTCTACACCCACAAAATTCTACAGCAATAAATTACAGAATTTTACTACCTAGTGTTTTATGTACTTTTATATCTGTTTACATTATACTAGCTTCAATAAGTACTGTGTATCATGTCCAGTTTCTACAGTTCTGGTCTCCACAATGAAAAAAAAAAATAAGTGGACAAACTGAAGAGGGTCTAAAGGAGGGCCATGAAGATGACTGAGAAGTTGATGAACTTGCCCTGTAAACAAAGACGGAAGGAGTTAGATCTTTTCACTGTGGAATAGAGAAGGTTAAAGGTAAACTTTATCACAGTGTTCCAGCACTCAGGGGATAGATACAAAGAGGATGGTGACTTTCCCTTCTCAAAGAGACAAATGAAGAAGGTTACAAGATGCACTGGTTACAAGATGCACTGGGGTGAGATTTCATCATGATATGAGAAATAATATTTTTACACTGAGAACAATCAATCACTGGAACAACCTCCCCAGGGATGTGGTAGAATACCCATCAATGGAGATTTTCAAATTGCAACTGAATATGATGCTAGATTATTTTGTCTAGGCTCCCATTTACATGAAAAGATGGACCTGGTGATCTTCTGAGGTCTTTTCCGACCTGAGCTGTTCTATGATTCTAATGAGATCCCCATATGTCCAGTATTGTGGGATCTTGGAAATAACAGTTCTGCATTCATCTTACCCATTGCTTTCCGGGTTTTGCTTGTTTGTTTCTTTGTTTGTTTGCATCTAAATCTTACTAATATGCCTCCTCATCCTTCTTCCTTTAAAATCTGAGTCTTGGAATTTTCAAGTTCTCCTTAAAAAAACAGCTGTTTGGTGTAGTTGCTCTTCTTTGTATCTTCTCTAACTACTATTTTTTCTTTACAAAAACAATCTCCTCTTCAGGGTAGGGTACCATGGGACAAAGTCCTGGAGGGAAGAAGGGGCCCAAGAAAGCTTGTTAATATTCAAGGATCACCTCCTTCAATCTCAGAAGTGATTCATCTTTAACAAAGAGGAAGTTGGGCAAAAATGCCTGGAGGCCTGAGCGAGAAGGGAACTCCTGGACAAACTCACAGAAAAAGGAGGCCTACAGAAGGTGGAAGCAAAGACAGATAGCCTGGGAGGGATACAGAAACATTGTACAAATATCCAGGGATCATGTTAGGAAAGCAAAAGCCCTTTAAAATATAAATTTGGCCAGGGACATCAGGGGCAACAAGAAAGGCTTCTATAGGTACATCAGTGATAAAGGGAAGAGTAGGGAAATTATGGGCCCTCTCCAGAAGGAAATGCAAGATCTGATTACCCAAAATATTGAGAAGGATGAGGTACTCATTGATTTTATTTTCTTTTGGTCTCAGCCTTCACTAACAAGAGCAGAAGCCACATAGTCCAAGTCCCAGAAGGCAAAGACAGGGACTGTAAGAATTCACTGTAGGAGAAGATTAGGTTCAAAATAATCTAGAAATATTTCTTCAAAAGAAAAGCTCATGATAAATGCTAGTATAAACATTTACTTATATGTAAACCAGTTAACTTGAAATTTCCAAGTCGTATGGAATACATTTGTCAGAATTTGTAGTTTGTTCAATCGCGCACCCCCTCCCCCAAAAAAGAAAAAACAACAAAACCAAAAACAAACAAACAAACAAAATACCACAGTAGTTTAAAACAGTTTTTTATTGGGTTAAGGAGCTGATGACCATTTTCAAGCCGAAGGGAACTACCTCTTCCTATAGATAATATGTTCTTCTAAGAAAATTAAACTTAAATCTCAAAAAAAATGAAAGCTCTCATCTGTTACGGAGTTGCTGAATCTAGTAGTATGAGAAGTGAGGCTGCAGAAGCTGCATGCCCCCAGGCCCAACAAGCAGTCAGTCTGAGAAAGTATTCCCAATAAACATGCCACAAACAACATAGTATGCATATACCGTATCTGTATTTGTATACTGTATATATACATAAATATAGCTATCCTGCTCAGTCATATCAAAACTGGACAAAAACACAGCACAAAAACTCCTGCTGCCCTCTCTGGCTGAACAGTGTGAAGGTCTGTAAATAGAAATATATAGGCATGTACAGTGCAAATCCTTCTAATAGCTGGCCTTAGACACCCAGTTTACCCAGCAGATGTGTTCCTGTCCCATAGCCCATCCACCCAACTCCCCATCCCTACAGATTCTGACATCTAAACATATGAGCTACCAAGGCTGCAACCCTGCTCCAGTTGCTGGACCAAACTGATACACAGAGAGAGAACAAAGTCCCCTCACCCATGAAAATAGTTATGAAAGGAGTTTAATAAGAAAAGAGACTGTACTGATCAGGTGCTGGGCATGGCCAGATAAGTGTATTGGTCCGTTTTCATGCAATATGCCCCTTTTATCTCCTTTTCTCTATATTTCACCACACCTGTTCCTCCCAGACCACCTTCATCCCTCTCTTTCTTTATGTTTGGTTTATCCTTTAAACATAAGTCTTGCCCAATCCCAAAATACTTTACATAAACATCCCATACCCTGAGGTCACTAACATACCTCCATCCAAAATGTGCTCCAGAGAGCTGCTCCCATTGACTCATGGTGTTGTGTGTGCTCCTCATCCATGGGGCCAGAGGCTCTCCTGGGACAGAGGAGGAACCAAGTCGAGGGTCATATCTGAGGGTTTAATGGGTTCCCCTGTCTGCTGTTGTGCAACACTGTGTTTATTTGTTTGCATGGTAGAGCCTTTGGTGTGCTGATAGCTCTCCTGTGTTGGGCTACGATAAGTACTTATTTGGTTCTCTCACCAGCACTTATTCCTCTACACTCTTTTGTGTGTTTAAAAGCATGCTTTTTATAACAACCTAACAAGAATCTTAAAGATATTTTTGCACCATGGAAATTTAAGATGTTAGATGCCAGCATATCATTTTGAATCTCAGTGATCACTCATCACCTGCAATGTGTTGGAAATTCTGGAAATTCTCAGATTTCATGGGCTTTGCTCTATGTCAGTGATGTTCCTGAATTCCATTCCATAAGTAAATGTACTGAAAACCTCTATAACTGAAAGAGTATCCTCACCAGTGCACCTGAACCTCACAACTTGCTACAGCCAGCTATAATTCAGACAAGTTTTCTAAATCAATTCTAAAGCATGCCAGATATTTGCTGACAGGACATCATGGTCTGTGAAAGTTTGTTTAAGTACAGAGAAAAAAAAAGTCCCATAAATAAAGGTCTAGACTTGTCTGTATTTTCACATATATATATATATAGTCAGCAACAATATTGCTCTCAAGATTGAAGGCTTATCAGCATAAAACAAGTAGATCAAAGTCACTTGAGATATTTCCTGATACTCAATTTTTCTTTTTTTTTTTTTTTTTTTGTAAATATTCCTGCTGTAGTTAATTTGCAGAAAACAGAAAATCTCCTATACAAATCTCCACCAAGAGTATTCTGTTTATTCTTTGCTGTGGTTTAACCCCAGCAGGCAGCTAAGTACCACACAGCAGCTCACTTACTTTCCCCAGGTGGGATGGGGGAGAGAATCAGAAAGGTAAAAGTGAGAGAACTCATGGGCTGAGATAAAGACAGATTCCTAGGTAAGGCAAAAGCTGCATGCACAAGAAAACCAAAGCAAGGAATTAATTTGCTACTTCCCATCAGCTGGAAGTTTTTCAGCCACTTTGAGGAAAGTGGGGTTCATCACACATAATGGTTTCTTGGGAAGACAAACACCATGACCTTGAATTCTAATCCCCCAACCTCCTCTACCCCCCTCCCCCCCCCCCCCCCCCCCCCCATGCCCCTTCATTCTTTGCCTCAGCTTTTATTGTTTAGCGCAACAGTATGGAATATGTCTTTGGTCAGTCTGAGTCAGCTGTCCTGACTGTGTCCTCTCTCAGCTTCTTGTGCATCCCCAGCCTCCTCACTGGCAGGGCAGCATAAGAAGCAGTGAAGTCCTTGGCTCTGTGTAAGTACTGCTGTGCAACAACTACAAACATCAACATGTTATCACTGTTTTTTTTTCATCCAAAAAAATCAAAATATAGCATTGTATGGGTCTCTATGAAGAAAATTAACTCTATCCCAGCTAAAACCATGGCATCCTTGGTTATCTAACTCGCAAAAGGAACAATTATACTGGGAAAAACAAACAGATAAACAAACAAACAACAAGCAAAAACCAAGCATGCTGCAACAAGTTTAAAATACACTATGCTTAGTGCCACGATTACATGTGAATTAAAGAATAACATTTTAGCACCCAGATATTTTCCAGTGTTTGTGATATATTTTTCTCCTCAACTCTTTTTCTTTGTCAGATTGAAATAAAGATCAATCTTAATAATTCATTTCCCTATGTAGTTCTTCCTTTAATGCGTTAAAATTTTTTCTTTCACCATATGCTTATTACTGAGCAATCATTTAGCAGAAATTGTTTAATTGATATCTTTAGAGTTTCATACTTCACATGCTGATGGTACTACAATTATAAAGTCCATTAAACAGAGTATAATTGCTGTTGGTGCACAAAGTTTGTAATATATATTAGGCATCGGATTACCAAAAGGCATGCATATTTAATGAGCTAACTTTGACTGCAAGGTTAGTAGTGATTAATAGCCTGAAAGGACACAAAAAGCAACATGCATTTTCCCCAAATGCCATTATATGCTACCAAACAGATTTCAGAAATTAAGGGCAAGGAATTAATCTTATTAGGCAGTGGAAGTCAAAGGAGAGAAATATAACATTTTATAAAATTATATATTGAAAAAGAAATTTTGTACAATTTAAGCATTAGATTACTAAAATCACTTTAAGAATGGCAGTGTCATGCTTTCAGTTATCCTTACGATAATTGTTTGCTTGTCTTTAAGGACATTTCTTTATAGTTCTTACTACAGACTTTTAAGTATAAAGCAGCAAAAACAGTTAGCCCACCCAGTGTAGACTACCCAAAATTCATAGAGGTTGAATTCAAAGTGCTTGTGTTTTGAATGGGGAGAGAAAGAGTCAGTTTTTATGTCTTTTCTAAAGGCTATGCACTAGAAAAGGATGAGGTTTGATGATTGCTAAGGGAGAAAATTAAACCATGTATGGTCTGTTTCTCTCCTTACCAAAAACTGAATATAGTTAAAGAAGACAAGATCCCAATAGCATGGACAGTTAGTAATCAGTGCTGATCCTGCATTTAGAACCCTCAGCTGTCAGTGGCTTTTGTTCCTCTATAGCATTTCTATTTTGATATTTCATGTGTTTCTGTATGTCACAGATAAGAGTATGCCCACAAATGCAGAGGTTTTTTTCTTGCATATCATCTGTGTGATAAGCAGATAGGGTATTTTTGCACATGGAAAGCTGATTGATTCTTGCTGATAGCATGTAAGACAAATGAGGAAAACAGTAAGCTGTAATGAAGGGTTCTTTGTTTTTAAGCAAGTGTTCCATTAACCATGCAGTCCAATATAAATAAATAAATAAAAAGTAAACTCTTTCACTAGCCACCATGTCAATTTTTAATGAGAAAAACATATCTAACATTTATGTACTATGGCCAGCATGGAATGAGCCGTTACCTTATTCAGGGCTACTATATTTTAAAATGCAGCAAGTATTACTTTTAGAGGTTTTCATATTTTATCATCTTTTGCACATCATAGAATCATAGAATAGTTTGGGTTGGAGGTTACCTAAAAAATAATCCAACTCCAATCCCACTTGCTATGGGCAGGAGCACCTCACACTTGATAAGGCTGCTAAAAGCTCCGTTCAACCTGGCCATGAACAATTCCGGTGATGAGGCATCCACAACCCCTCTGGACATCCTGTTCCCGTGCTTCACCACCCTCTGAGTAAAGATTTTCTTCCTAATGTCTAATCTAACCTTTGTTTAATAAGGTTATCTACATTCCACGAAAGAGTCCTTCCCCATCTTTCCTGTAGTCCCCTGTAAGTACTGGAAGGTTTTTATAAGGTCTCCCCAGAGCCTTCTGTTCTTCAGGCTGAACAACCCTAATTCCCTGAGCCTGTCTTCACAGGTGTGGTGCCCCAGGCCTTTGATCCTCTTCATGGCCCTCCTCTGGACTTGTTGTAATACTTATGTGTCCTTCTTGTGCTGGGGGGGGGCAGAGCTGAACACAGCACTCAAGGTGGGGTCTCAATAGCGCAGAACAGAGAGGGTGAATTACCTCCTTCAGCCTGGCTATGTTTCTTTTGATGCAGCCCAGGATATGGTTGGCTTTCTGGGCTGTAAGTGCATGTTGCAGTCTCATGTCAAGCTTCTTGTCAACGAACACCCACAGGTCCTTCTCCTTAGGGCTGCTTTCAATCCATTCACTACTCACCCTGTATTTGTGTTTGAGATTGCCTCAGCTCTGATGGAGAATCTTGCACTTAGCCTTGTTGAACATCATGATGTTCGTGCCCACCTCTCAACCCTCTCCTGATCCCTCTGGATGTCATCCTTTCCTTCTAGTGTGTCAACCACACCACCCAGCCTGGTGTCACTGGCAAATTTGCTGAAGCTTCACTCAATTTCACTGTCCATGTTACAATGTTAATTTTCACTGTTCATGTCACTATCCATGCACATATTATACATGTGCACATGTACAACATCCATGAGCAAGTATGACTTAGGGATATATAAAAGAGAATGTATTGACAAAAGTTGAAGTGTTAAGTATTATGACATTGGAACCTGCATAGAGAATCATTTTTTTGCATTACCAAGCATTATATAGTTTCAAGTATAAATGTTGAAACAAGGTATCCTTTACTTTTACACAAAACAACATGAATACACACATGCGTGCAAACAGAGACAGGCAGAATAATAGAGAGCAAGAGCAATTAACAGCATGCTGAAATTTTTTGATTGCAGTATATTTGACTATCACAGATATGGAAAATACCTGTTAGATCAAGAAATCAGTTTCTCTGTGAAATACGATTCCTGCCTATTATACAACATGGAGTATTCTGCCACAATACCCCACTGTATTCCATTGATTGGAAATTTCCAGGAAGTAGATTAAATTCTGCAAATAAATGTTTTTATAATGGATTTCAGAAATAAGAGTCTGAGTTTCTGCATTGACTTCATGTATCATGAATGTTTAGAATTGTTCTTTCTACCAAGTCATGAAGGAGAACAAATAAAACAGGCACAAGTGTACTGCAAAGTGAATGAAGGATAAGATATTACTGCAAGGCATGGTCAAAAAACTTGTGAAAGAATATTTGATTAGAAGAATTCCATATCAGAATTATGAAAGTGTTTGGACAGGGAGAAAGACAAAAAATCCAAGAGGAAAATGCTTATTTAATGTAGTGTGGATTATATTTTAACACCAAATAGATAACTCACATCTTATTTTTATATAATAGTTGTTTATTGAAACAGGGAGATTTTATACAAAGTATAATTAAGAAATTATTTCACATATATGCATCTTTTTGTAATTAGGAACACCTTAAGAATGGGCATCTATTGCAAACCAGCTCTCCATAGATTATTTTTTAACATTTTGCTGGCAATAATTCTATGGAAAATGCTCCATTAGGATTTATGTACTGTGACGAACTGAAATAATTAAAACCAAATTCTGTTCATCTTGTCTATTCACTTCTTGGGTGGAAATGTTGATCTGCTTGAGGGTAGGAAGGATCTACAGAGGGATATGAGTAGGCTGGATAGATGGGCCAAGGACAACTGGATGAGGTTCAACAAGGCTAAGTGCCAGGGCCTGCAATTGGGGCACAAAAACCCCATGCAATGCTATAGGCTGGAGGAAGAGTTGCTAGAAATCTGTCCAGCAAAAAAGTACCTAGGGGTTCTAGTCAACAGTTGCCTAAACATGAGCCATCAGTGTGACCAGGGTGGCCAAGAAAACCCATGTCATCCTGTCTTGTATCAGAAATAGGGTGGCCAGCAGGACTAGGGAAGTGATTGTCTCTTTGTACCAGGGAGGCTACACCTTGAATAGTGTGCTCATTTTTCATCCCCTAACTACAACAAAGATATAAAGGTGCTGGAGTATGTCCAAAGAAAAGCTGGTGAAGGTACTAGAGAACAAGTCTTATGAGGAACGTTTGAGGGAACTGGGTCTATTTAGCCAACAGAAAAGAAGGCTCAGGAGAGACCTTATTGCTCTCTACAACTACTTTCAAGGAGTTTGTAATGGGAAGGAGTTTAGCATTTTTACCCTGCTGGGAAACTAAATTCCATCACAACTCCTCTCTCACTCTCCCTCTTCAAAGGAAAAGAGAGAGAAAAGATGACGAAAATGGCTCGAGGGTTGAGATAAGGACCATTATCTACCCAAGTAAAGAGTCCTTTTCCATCTTTTATATAAGACAATAGTGATGTGATAACAATAATAGTAGGCTTAATCAGACCAGTACTGAGAGAGAATTAAGGCGAAGACGTACGAGGAACGGCTGAGGGCACTGGGCCTGTTCAGCCTGGAGAAGAGGAGGCTGAGGGGAGACCTCATCGCAGTCTACAACTTCCTCGTACGAGGGTGTCGAGAGGCAGGAGACCTTTTCTCCATTAACACCAGTGACAGGACCCGCGGGAACGGGGTTAAGCTGAGGCAGGGGAAGTTTAGGCTTGACATCAGGAGGGGGTTCTTCACTGAGAGAGTGGTTGCACACTGGAACAGACTCCCCAGGGAAGTGGTCACTGCACCGAGCCTGACTGAGTTTAAGAAGCGATTGGACTGTGCACTTAGTCACATGGTCTGAACTTCTGGGTAGACTGGTGCGGTGCCAGGAGTTGGACTTGATGATCCTTAAGGGTCCCTTCCAACTCAGGATATTCTATGATTCTATGATTCTATGAATTAATTAATTAATTAATTAATTTGTTCATTGCTTATATATATATATATATATCATTACTTTTTTAATATTTGGGTGAAAATTAGTAATAAGATCCCACACTGTATCTTTTCACAGGACTGGTACAACCCACTTTTTTTGCTATATACCTTTCTTATTATATTTGAAATTGGAATTGGTCCTTTTCCTCAATTTTGTAGTAACTGTTTTTATTGAAATAGGAGATATATGTATGTATATGTATATATATATATGTATATATATATAATTGTCCATGTTTGAAAGATACATTTAAGAAGGGAATTATTTATCTGTTTAGCAAAAGTAATTTAAACAAGATTCTTTAGCCTATCAGCCTTTTTTAAACCTGCATCCTGCCAGCTAAAATATCCATACACTTAAAAGAACTAGAATAAGATATTTTTCATTTGCTTTTTTTTCCAGTGCATTCAGCTGTTAAATTTGCATTAACTGCTTTTTATACATCTAATTTGATACTGTCAGCATTAAGCAGTTTTTAACCTACATAGGCTGTCGTACATATCTCCCTGAAATTTCCTGCTGCATGTGATCATATCTAGTTCTACAATGATCATATACAGATCATTGAATTTAGTACTTACTATTGTAATACTGCATCTTTACTCGGGAGCTATCTATTGTGAAGTAATACTCAACATCAGGTAAGCCTGACTTGATGCCTTTCACAGAAGTGATACCTGGGGACAGAAATATGTAAGAAGTTTCCTCCACAGTCATATCTGACTTTGTGATTGGAGTCCAGGAATTGTGGCACTGAGAGTCCAGAGGGAGGAGGAGAGAAAATGTCACTTTTTTTTTTTTTTTTGGGGGGGGGGGGGGGGGGGGGGGGGAATTCTTCTGGACTTCAGAGCAATCTGACAAAACTCCGTAGATGGAAACATTAACTGGGCTGGGACTGGAGACCAGAGCAGTCATATTTGGCATTATTCTTTAAGAATAAATAAATACATAAACTTTGGTTTGAGTTATCATTTTCCAGTCTCTACAATCTCAGATTACTATTCTTTATCAGTGTATTCATAACTTGAATTAAAACAAAAATAAATAAATAAATAAAAACTTAAACCACCACCCCCCCCCCCAAAAAAAAAAAAAAAAAAACACTACCTATCATTAACTTACTACTAATAAGCTAATAAATATCTGCAGAGTATGCATTTGCTGATAAATTTAGGGTATATCCTAAGACTACCACATTTAAACAGATTATATTTTATTAATACTATATATATTGATGTTATATAGATGCTGTGTATATATTGAATGAAATAGACTATGCTTTTATGTTGTGTTGATAAATTTCTACAGGGCACACACATTCATCTCCATATCTAGATGAGTTTTATATTCTAGAGTTTTTTTGTTTTTGTTGTTAAATCTGTAATATTCACTATGACTTTAGATGTGAAATTATTTTGAGAAAATATTCGTATAGCCTAAACCAACCAACCAACCAACCAAACACATCCTTTTAGCACTGCTTTTTTTTTTATGTTTTATATTTTAAAATACACACACTTCTTTAATACAGTGCTTCAGTAAGGTTGTTCACATCTCTGTACAGGTACAGCAAAATCAGTGTTAGAAGAGTTTCTGTCTTAACCTAGGAAGATCACCTCCATAAGTCAGAGGGAAGTACAGATTGCATGCCTGTACAGACCCTCCATCACTAAGACTGACAACAGCAGCAATTGTAGTCTATGGCCTAAGAAACATCTGAAGAAGACCCACAGCTTATTTCACACAGGTCACTAAGCAGACATAAGATAACTTTTGGTTGCCATAAACCTCAGCTAAATTTGAAGTCATGAGATGAAAGGATCCATATCCTGTTACCATCACCCAAAGTCACTCAGAACTTAATGACAATGATATCTTTGAAGACCTTTTAATGTGCTTGAGCATGAGTTTCCATTCTTAAACCTGTACTGACTGACTCTAATCAAATTATGTTTGTTCATGCTATTGATTCAAATCTTCTGGAACTGTTTCAAATATTTTCTATTTCTCTCTTCCTCCCCCAGCAGCCAAAGTGGAAATGAGTTGTACTTGACAGCTATTTTTGTGCCCATTTTAACATTTTGATTTCCAAGTACTGTCTTTTGAGAATCAACCCCACAATCAGAGAATAAGTAAAATACCAGTCAATTACTAGCTTTTCTTTTCTTTCATTCTTTTTTTTTTTTTTTTTTTTTCAATGTGTTCAGTTTCTAGAACTATATTAAGGGGCCCAAATTCGACATCAAAAGAAAAAATATGTATTCAGCCACAAAACTCTTTTCAGAAGCTGCATTGGATACACACCATTTGATTTTATTATTTGCTAATATGCATCTAATGTATCATTTGTTACCATATGTCTTGTTTTATGACATCTCTTAATACTTATCCCTCGTAATATGTCAGAGCTGTTCCTGGTGTCTTAGTCAAAGAAAAAAGAGAGGTTTTGATTGCTAAAAATTCCAGTTGTGTCTATTCTTCTACATATATGGTAAACTATAAGTTAAATAATGTTTTTAATTAAAATGCACGTATTTTCAACAAAGTTACTTCTAGGATCTGAGAGAAACACTGAAACAAATTACTATCCAAGAGGCAACACAACAGGTAAAAGAAATCACTCTCCGTTACAGAATATACATCATGGTATTGTAGACTATACTCTTTCCCAAAGTCACTCAGTGGACTATTGAACATGTATTGACAAAGTCCCCATTGAAGTCTGATGTAGTTTCATGGATTACACAATGCTGATTGGAAGTTAGATTTTCTCTTCATTAAAGAGCAGTTCTATTACGTGACGTAATACAGTCTTGTTTAGCAATACTGTGGACTTCTGTGAGCATATTTCAAATATTTCTAGGCCTGTAGTTGGTATGTGTTTATGGTCCTTGTAATAGTAAAGACATTCTGGATGTCTCAGAAGATACCTCAGAATAGCCTATGGTCAAGACATACACAAAGCAAGAAATTGAAGTTCCTATCCCATACCGGAATCAATCCAGCACTTGAACACAGATAGATCTTCCATTTTACAAAAGAGTTGTTTGCTATTTAGATATGCCCCAGCTTTCTTCACCTGTAGGCCTAGGCAGAAATTCTAGCTTGAACCTGAGAAAATTATTTTTCTAAAGTTTCCATAAATGTTAGACAGGCTCCATCTCTCTAAAACCTAATAGGTTTCTATGTTAAGACACTGTGTAAAACATTTACCTAAATGGCAAGTTCTTTTCCAGAAAATACCCTTTTGACCTCCTAGCAATGACAAAACAACTCTAAGGTATAATTTCAGTTTCCAGATAAATCTGCATAACTAATATGAATATTGATCTTCAAAGAAAATTACCTTCAAGAATCAAGCCCTGCCATTTGTCCAGGCCATAAATAAAGGTGGTGTATTTTGGGGACTGTAGAAAGCTGAAAGATCTTTATATAAAGAGCACTTCCAGTTTATTCAGTACTTGTATTAATATTGTAATTGAAACAGTATCCCTTAAGGAGAATATGACCTTTAAATTATGTAAGAAAATAAAAATCATAACAATTCCAGTAGCTTCAGGTTGCTTTATTTTTAAAGCCATATGTTAATATTTTCATTCACTCTTGTTGATGAATAGTAAGATAGAAAAGAAAAATTACTTTGAGATATTGTGTTATTGATGATAGATATTTGCACAGAACAGATCAGTCCTTCCAAATCTTAAAAAGATCTAAGAAGGGATCCTACGTAAGGAAGCCTAAACAATAAATACAATTTTTTCTCTTATTCTCAAGGCAAATAAAATTAAGACAGCTACCTTCACAAACCTTTATAAGGTCTGTATTACATTCACAACCTTCTGCCTTTAGTATTAAGCCTGACTGAACTTAGCAATTTCTCTTTAATGTAAACCTTACAAACATGTTTAATGAATCAGTCATAACAACTTGGTAATCTGAGTCTACTCATATATTACTGATAGGTATCATTAGGAAATAAATATTTCCACTGAAAAAAAAAAAAAGTAAAGAAAAAGTAAAGTTAATGCAATTCAAGGGACAGAGAAGTATTACCATCAAAATTTAGAATTTTTTTTCTTTATTTCATACTTTATGCTTTCTTTATCTAAAACATTAATTATTTTCAAATATTTTTACTTGGTTACAATTGCCATATAGTGTCATAGTTTGGGTTTAAATCTGACTCTAAGTCCTAAATCTTCTGATATGAAGTAATTGCTAATATGTGACTTTTATTTAAGAGGAGATTCACCATTTCAACTTTGCAATTTTACTAATCATTTGCTTAGAGCTGTGATAGACAGATTCTATTTACCTTTTCTTTCTTTCTTTCTTTCTTTCTTTCTTTCTTTCTTTCTTTCTTTCTTTCTTTCTTTCTTTTTTTTTTTAACATTGATAAATTTGCTTTTTAATCAATTATTAAACTCTCATCTACATTTTCCTAATGCTTATTCAAGCTAGTGATGAGTAAAGTGATATTTTAGACATTTTTTGGATTAAGAAAGAGCCATATTTACTCTTGTTGTAATGAGGTACTTTTTATAAATGACTTAATACTTTCCAGAACTGAAATAGAAGGTTGTAATGGTTTATCTACTTGCTTCTGGGAGAAATTTTATCATTGAAGAAAATACAAAAAGCAAATCCAGTAGATAGCTTGGGAAAATGGTGGGAGATGGGATTGTTGAGTCTGTTTCTTCCAAGAACTGATATGTTCCTGCAGGGCTGACTAATGATTGATAAACCAGTCTTTTCTCTAAATCATTGTTTTTGTGTTGAGCAAGTCCTTCAGTATCATCACTGAAAGCTTAAAAGAGTAGGAAGTCTTCAAAACTGCTACAGAGATGTAGCAGAACAATCTCAGAAGTTTATGACTGTTTAAAAACTGTCAAAAATCAATGTTTGCAATGAATATAAATTATTTCTGGAGTTTTTAAATTTTATAATTCTGTCCATAAACATACCATGTTCTGAAAACAGTGCACTCAAGATGTATAGTTCAGTCAGATAAATCATCTCCTTAACCTTCGGCATCAGGTAAAAAGAGGAAATGGGTTCCCTATTCTCTGACCACTATAAACTGGATCAATACCAGTCTTACCTTACTTAGGAAAGATCTTAGGATAAAAATACAATTCAGTGCATGTTCAGATGATTTCCTTACAAAATCAGTATACTCAGTGGTGATACTGATCCATCCAATCAAGTTTTGCTTGATCGTTTGCATATTTATCTACTATAAATAGTCTGAACATCTGCAGCAGCAATTTATAAACCTCTTATTTATATTATTATTTATAGTACTTTTTTATTAATTTAACACCAGAGCTTTATAAAAAAAAACCACTGAGATACACTGGAGAATTTAGAAAGCAAGCATATGGTATCAAAAATGTTTGAGCAAAAAGAGAGAGCACAATGGAGTAAGGAGAACATCTTAAGAACATATCACCATAACATCATAACCATATATCAGCTCTATAGCAGTAGCATAGCTAAGTTCTAAATACATTTATGTATGTATGTATTTATTTATTTATTTATTGTAGTAGAAATGCAAATGTATGTTATAGTATGGAAATTAGGACTCTAATGTGTGAGTTTTCCCTCTTTTATTTTTCTGTTACAAAATTATAATTAATCATTATATTAATAACAATAATTTTGTTGTTTTTCATTCATTTTAACATTGGCTCTCTGAAAAATATTATACCTGGATCTTCATTCCTCTGAGGGGTTAGTTCTCAGATTAAAAATACTGTGTAAATATCTCATATAACCATGATTTTCTAATTATTTTTTTTAATAAATAAGTAAATAATATATAAACTAAAACGACTGTATTTTTATTACTGCAAGAGTTTAAATTGTATATAATTCTAACAAAATCTTTGAGGTTACTTTGATAGTGGGGAAAAAAAAAAAAAAGAGAGAGAGAGAGAGAATAAATTCAGGACTTTGCATCTTCCTTGTATTTGATCACACATTGCAGTGTAAAACATGTGAGCATACCCCTAACTGTCTAAACTAAGTAAATTTATTCCACTCACCTGATTTGAAAAATATATGCTTCCCTAATATTTTAAATAAAACTATTACTACTACTAATAATAATAATAATTTACCTGTCACGAATAAACAAAAAAGAGATTGATGAAAATAATGCAATAAGAATTTGCAGTAATAATTCTTAAGTAGCCTTCTACTCTGATATGGAGGGTAAAAATAAATCTCAGTGTATTATGTTCTCCTATTTTGTGATAACAGGTAGTTTTAGTTTTCTAATGTGTTACATAATTTTAAAAGTAAGGCTAGTAAAACAAAGTAAAGCTGGTAAAACAAACTTTACACCATGAACTGACAAGCTCTTCAGGAGCTATACTTAATAATTCTTAATAGTTTTCTTCTCCACCAGTCGTGTTTGAGAATTAAAATTGCTGTTTCATACCTTAACTCACCTTTTTTAAAAAAAATCTCCCTCGAGAAAAGACAGATTTTTTCTCATGTCTACAAAGTTTTTTTTTAAAAAAATAAATAATAATTTAAAAAAAAAACGTATTGTAAAGATCATATTTTCACTTTTACTCTGTATTATTTTACTCTGTATTATAATCTACCATATGACAGGTATTCACACACACACACAAAAAAAAATAAACAAAAAAGGACATTTCCTTTCATAATCATAATTTAAATTAAAGTCCTATAGATATATATGCAAAGGTTTGTTTTAAAAATCTTGAATAGCTTAAAAATAATACTAAATAAGTATTGTACTTGAAAAAAAGTTCCATTGAAGAAAAACATGGGTGTGGTGACATTATGCTGGTCACAGATTGTTACAAGTTTGTAACAATCTGTTGATAAATAGGAAAGCCAAAGAATGCCTCTAACTGTATTAATGAGAATAAAAAGGTACTATACTAGATACAATGGTTGGGAGGACACCAGTTCTGTTTCACAACTCTTTTCCGTGTCTATAAATATATTTTGAAGGGAAATGTGTTGAAAAATCTGTCTTGTGAGAGGATAAAAGTAGGAAAGGATGGGAAAAGGGGAAAATTGCAATATGTATTTGTGATGTGTTTTGGCTCCCAAATAGCATATTCAATCAAACGCATTTGACAACTGCCACATTGGAATCTTCTGCTTGTCAGCAAGAGTACTGCGAAAAAGAGAATTGTTGATATAATCACTTCAGACTTTCAGAAAGTCCCTCTTGATGTTCAGTTAAGGGAATCTGATGCTAATACAACAAAAATTACTTTGCAGACTTAGTTGATACCTTTACTTCCTTGTTTCATAATGTAGCGTGTGTAGTTCATCACTATCTTATAATTTAATGCATTTAGTGAGTATTAAAATATTTAGAAATGAAAATACAGGGAAAAAAGGAAAATGTTTCCAAAATATAAAAAGCTGCATTTTTTTAAAACGTATTTGCATTAGTCAAAATCAGAGGACATTTAGAAGCTGTACACAAAACAAGATTAACACAATAACCAACTTTTAATACTGACAATGTGAGTCCACCACACACAATGCTGATCCTTCACTGTGATCCATTTGACAATTGGAATGGACAAGAAGAGTATTTATCAAACATAATTAGCACACATGAAGATTGATGTAGAAAATAACATCAGAGACAGCAATTAATTTCTATACATATATATATAAAAAAAAAAAAAAAATCAGGTGAATTTCAGCCTAATTCAGGCCTCTTACATCTTTGATTTCTTTTATGCATTTTTTTTTTTTTTTTTTGTAAGAAAAAGCTCAGAGTAAGAGAGTGTTTCACTTTAATCTGGAGTACATGATAAAAAGTAATATAACGTAGCTAATGGAAGGTGTAGGTTGCAAATAGGTAGATCATGACTTCTGACTAAGTCAATAAAATGTAAGATCATTGAAACATTAATTGAACTGAAAAAGTAAAACAATTTTACATTCTATCAAATATTATATCCTCTTAATTAACGTGTATTAATCATTACCACATGTTACTTGAGGCCATGAGACTAAAAAGAATCAAATTAATATTCATCTGCTTCATAAGAACATCTATACTTACATTAGGCATTAGTTTCATAGTTTCCCAAAACAGTATATATTTTCAGTAGACTTTTTCATTATTTTTTATTTATTTGTTTAGAAAAATACAATTGGTAACAGTATGGGTGTTAGTAATAGATGGGTAATAATTCTACTGTTTGAGGTGAAGTAGATTTGACTACACTTATGTGTTTATAGCATAGACAAAAAGTTCATTTAAAGTTCCTTTCACAACAAGAAATAAATGATTTAATAATACTGTGAATATTTTCCTAAGGATCTTTTAAAATACACTGAGCTGGCTTTAATTCATAATGTTGTGTGATCAAGTCCAGGCATTTAATCAATCCAGAAATAGTAAAAGTATAATATAGTGATCATTTGATTTTATACCATGACAATGAAATATTTCAGTATCCAAAGACTTAAACGCAAAGACTTTAAAAATAAGACTGCTGTGTTGAAATCTTCTTTTCCTTTTACTCATTTTTCCTATGAGAGTTTTTGTAGTTGTTATTGATTTTGTTTGTATACTTGCTTACATGCTTGGATTTTTTACAAATAATCTGAGTTTTAATGAACTGCTAGCAGGTACAATTTATTTCTTTTTATGTGTATTTCTATAAATACTGTTATGAATCTATGGATGAACTCTCATTTACATGTGTTACCATATGTAATAGATTCAACAATTTTCAGACTGTTTACAAGTCTTCAGGAAATTTTATTGTGTGAAATTTTACTTTTCAGTATTAGAAATCATCTCTTTGTCACATTCTTGGCAGGTTGATTGAAAGGTGATAACCTGACAAATACTAATACACATAATTTGTACTAACCTAGGAGAATGAACTATATTTTCCATTATAAAATATCTGCTTCTTTTAAATTTTACTCATTCCTAACTCTTTTAAATTATTATTTATTGAAATTCAGATAATAATTTAAGAATCCTTTTATTATTATTTTTTTACATGTTTATTTTAATCCCACTTATTTATTTATTTATTTATTTATTTATTTATTCTGAACTTTGAGGGCAAAATAATCAATGTGCATGAGTTCAGCTGTGAAGAGTAATATTTTTACCTAAACTGTATTTCATATATTTTGGATGTTATAATAATATGAATAATATTTATCTCAAGAATCCCAGAGTTGAAAAAGCATTTGGACAACAGCCTCATAAATATGGTTTGATTTTGGGTGGTTCTGGAGTTAGCCAGGAATTGAATTCAGTGATGCTTGTGGATATCTTCCAACTCAGGATATTCTATGATTCTATGATTTAATATTCAATACTGAATTTAATAGAATTCACAAATTCAGTCATTGGCAAATTTTGTAAGAAAAGAAAAAATCTAGAAAATTTTACAATGTGTTTCACATATCTTTAATATTTCATTCAATTTTAATGGCAATTTCTATTTTATGGTTTAAGATTCACACATTATTTCAGTCTAGGTCCTAATTGGCACATTGCTAGAAAAAGGAACATGGTTGCTGTAATGTTGAAGTATTTATTTTATATGTCCAGTAACACTCTCCATTCTTTTCTATCATTACAATACTTTAATTTCAAAAATAGGTCTTTCTAATGTCAAGCCTTTTTAGTATTTACAAATCAAGTCTTACTGAATGGTGAAGTAGGAGGGGCAGTTGAGCTGTAGAAGAAAGCCTTGTAGAAACAGTTATTGTTGATAAAGATTAAAAAAGGGCAAGACAAATTATCATTTAAATACATACTCAGCATGAAAGTCTCTTTTTAATTTAGTCATGTTGATCTGATTGTTCACTATTTTCTTTTCCCAGACATTACTTAAACAGGCAGTTATTTTAGAAGCACACACATGTTTCTTCATCCAGGAACTCATGCACTGAGCAGTATGTGTTTATCAATGAAAAGCAGGTGCTCTCTTTTGCTCATCACCACTTGGATTGCTTTCAACTGATAATGTCGTTAAAAATGTGAAGACCGCCTGCCACTTTTGTATAAGAACTGATGTAACTAGTCATATTTTTAGTTTTATTGCCAGGAATATCTAGTTTCCTGAAAGATTCTTTTGGACTCTCCTGCTACTGATGTCAATCTGGATAAGTCCAGCTGTACAGTCAGCATTTCTTGGCAATACTTTGTGAGAAGCTAATTATACATCCTCTTTGTCTTTGAAACATTTAAACTACAACTTAGGAAGGAATTAATCTTGCTTTTCTTCTCTTTAATAATATCTTTTTTTACTTTACTGTAATTCTGAATAGTTGGGTTTCATGGTAATTACTTATTACCTCAAACACAAATGACAGTCTTAGGACCAAAATACATTTTTTGTTTATAACACTGAATGGGTTATCCTGAGATACACATTTAAATCCTGATTCTGGTATTTTTGAGTAGAATATCCCGAGCTGGAAGGGATCACTGAGTCCAACTCCTTGGTCTGCAGAGTTCACTGAATTTGAGGTCCACTCAAATATCAGACCAAATATCTGAGAACATTGTCCAAATTATTCTTGAGCTCTGGCAGACTCGGTACCGTGACCACATCCCTAGGGCACCTATTCCAATGCCCAGACACCCTCTCAGTGAAGAACTTCTTCCTGATATCCAGGCTGAACCTCTCATTTTGCAGCTTCATGACATTCCCTCAGATCCTGTCACTGGTTACCAGAGAGAAGAAATCAGCAGCTGCCCCTCTTGATGCTCATCCTTGTGAACAAATAGTAGGCTGCCATGAGGTCTCCCCTCAGTCTCCTCTTCTGTAGGTTGAATAAACCAAGTTATTTCAGCTGATCTTGAAGTCTTCCCCTCTAGACCCTTCACCATTTTGATTGCCCTGCATAACAGTATTGACCTGTTGGACACTGTGGACATCTAAAAGTTGGCTTCCATGTGCAAGCTAAGTGTCTGGGTTCATATTAAATTTAATAGAAATAGGAGCTCAGTTCAGTTGTGTATATTCCTATATTCATCTGAAGCTATTTAAGGTACCCTAGGATACCTGAGATTCCCACATGGTGCTCACTCAGGACCTGTGGGAGGTTTGTAAAACAGAATACTTGGGTGTGAGGATACACTATACACTGAATGAAGCTCTTCTACAAATACATGCCTAAGCTTCCATTACAATCAGGGGAAATTTGGTTGAGTTGCTTCACAGTAACATTTATTACCATAAAAGATACTTTACAATTGCCTCCCTGGCATAAAACTTCCAGTATAAGTCTCCTTTTCTAAAATATCTACCTGTGTAATGTTGTTATGGTGAACTAAAATAACTCAAAAAAAAAAAAAAAAAGAGGAACTTTGCTGTGATCAGTTCAGTGGGATCTTTAATATCTATAATATGCAAATGAATTATTTATTTTCATAATAATACTTGCAACTACAGATTTTTTATTTTATTTCATTTTGTTTTAAGAATGCCTATAATCCTTTGGTGAACAATTAGAATGTTAGCATGAGATTGAAAATAAACTAATATGAAATATACTTTTATTGACAAATAAAGATTTTTTTCCACACTGCATTACTTTTCAAAATTATTGAATAGATCTTTCCAAGTATGTTTTTGTTGTTGGTAGAATGGGGTCTAATTACTATATTAAAGTATAAAATAGAAGCATATATATTTGTTATTAACATATATTAAAATTAAATAATTTAAAATGTGAGATCACCTTTCCTTTTCTTCTCCTCTGTATCAATCAAAATTGAGCAAAGCAAGGATATACTTCTTTCAAAACAGCTTTTTTTTTTTTTTTTTTTTTTTTAATTAAAACACGAAGCAAGTTTTTGGACTTTTTTAAAGTTATATACTGACAGATATTGCTAAATCTACAGAACGGAAAAAGAATATGTAACAAATTAAGTGAGTTACTGTGATACCAGATAAAAATATAAGCATCCACACAACTACATCTTTAAAACAGTTTACCACAGCTATCATTCTCTGAATAAATAAAATATTTTGAACCTAGAAATAATTGTTTCAAGTTTTAGAATTCAGTGTCATATCTTAAAAGACAAGTAATTATGGAGTAAAGATAAAAAACATGAGTAGTTAAAGAAACAACCAACATTTTGTTAAATATATACAACGCATAACCTTTTTATTATTATTTTAGAATAGACTAATAATTTATTTTTCTGTTTGTGGAAGTATTGAAGTGCCTAGATGTTTCACAGATTCACTATTAAAATAGGAGTAGTAGAGATTATTTTAGAAGATATGAAGACAGCTGGTTAGCGAGCCTACCAGGGGTGGTGCCCTGCTAGACCTTCACAAACAGAGAAGGACTGGTGGGAGATGTGGTCGTTGGAAGCTGTCTTGGGCAGAGTGACCATGAAATGGTGGAGTTTTCTATTCTTGGCAAGGCCAGGAAGGGGACCAGCAAAACCGCTGTATTGGATTTCCGGAGGGCTGACTTTGAGCTGCTCAGGACTCTGGTTGGTAGAGTCCCTTGGGAGGTGGTTCTGAAGGGCAGAGGAGTCCAGGAAGGCTGGGCGCTCTTCAAGAAGGAAATCTTAATGGCGCAGGAGCGGTCTGTCCCCATGTGCCCTAAGACGAGCCGACGTGGACGAAGACCAGCCTGGCTCAACAGAGAGTTGCAGCTTGAGCTTAGGAGAAAAAAGAGGGTTTATAAACTTTGGAAAGAAGGGTGGGCCACTGCGGAGGACTATAAGGATATTACGAGGCTGTGCAGGGACAAAATTAGAAAAGCCAAACCTCATCTGGAGCTCAATCTGGCTACTGCCGTTAAAGACAACAAAAAATCTTTTTTATAAATACATCAATGCAAAATGGAGGACTAAGGAGAATCTCCATCCTTCACTGGATGCGGGGGAAACCGTGTTACAAGAGATGAGGAAAAGGCGGAGGTGCTTAATGCCTTCTTTGCCTCAGTCTTTAGCGGCAATACCGGTTGTTCTCTGGATACCCAGTACCATGAGCTGGCGGAAGGGGATGGGGAGCAGAATGGAGCTGTCACTATCCACAAAGAAATGGCTGGGGACCTGGTACAGCACTAGGATGTGCACAAGTCAATGGGGCCGGATGGGATCCACCCAAGGGTACTGAAAGAACTGGCAGAGGTGCTGGCCAAGCTGCTTTCCATCTTTATCAGCAGTCCTGGCTATCGGGGGAGGTCCCAGTTGACTGGCGGCTAGAAAACGTGACGCCCACCTACAAGAAGGACCAGAGGGCAGACCCGGGGAACTATAGGCCTGTTAGTTTGACCTCAGTGCCAGGAAGCTCATGGAGCAGATTATCTTGAGAGTCATCATGCGGCACTTGCAGGGCAAGCAGGCGATCAGGCCCAGTCAGCATGGGTTTATGAAAGGCAGGTCCTGCTTGATGAACCTGATCTCCTTCTATGACAAAGTGACGTGCTGGGTGGATGAGGGAAAGGCTGTGGATATGGTCTACCTTGACTTCAGCAAGGCTTTTGACACCGTTTCCCACAGCATTCTCCTCAAGAAACTGGCTGCTCTTGGCTTGGACTGGCGCACGCTTCGTTGGGTTAGAAACTGGCTGGATAGCCGGGCCCAAAGAGTCGTGGTGAATGGAGTCAAATCCAATTGGAGGCCGGTCACTAGTGGCGTTCCCCAGGGCTCGGTGCTGGGGCCGGTCCTCTTCAATATCTTCATTGATGATCTGGATGAGGGCATAGAGTGCACCCTCAGTAAGTTTGCAGATGACACCACGTTAGGTGTGTGTGTCAGTTTGCTGGAGGGTAGAAAGGCTCTGCAGGAGGATCTGGATAGGCTGCACCAATGGGCTGAGGTCAACTGCATGAAGTTCAACAAGGCCAAGTTCCAGGTCCTCCACCTGGGGCACAATAACCCCAAACAGAGCTACAGACTGGGAGAGGAATGGTTGGAAAGCTGCCAGGCAGAGAAGGACCTGGGGGTATTGGTTGATAGGTGAGTATGAGCCAGCAGTGTGCTCAGGTGGCCAAGAAGGCCAACGGCATCCTGGCCTGTATAAGAAACAGTGTGGCCAGCAGGGCTAGGGAAGCGAGCTTCCCCCTTTACTTGGCTCTGGTGAGGCCGCGCCTTGAGTACTGTGTTCAATTTTGGGCCCCTCGCTACAAGAAGGACATGGAGGTGCTTGAGTGAGTCCAGAGAAGGGCGACGAAGCTGGTGAGGGGTCTGGAGAACAAGTCCTACGAGGAATGGCTGAGGGGGCTGGGCTTGTTCAGCCTGGAGAAAAGGAGGCTCAGGGGTGACCTTATCGCTCTCTACAGGTACCTTAAAGGAAGCTGTAGCGAGGTGGGGGTTGGTCTGTTCTCCCATGTGCCTGGTGACAGGACGAGGGGGAATGGGCTTAAGCTGCGTCAGGGGAGTTTTAGGTTGGATGTTAGGAAGAACTTCTTTACCGAAAGGGTTGTTAGACATAGGAACGGGCTGCCCAGTGAAGTGATGGAGTCACCATCCCTGGAGGTCTTTAAAAGACGTTTAGATGTAGAGCTTAGGGATATGGTTTAGTGGAGGACTGTTAGTGTTATGTCAGAGGTTGGACTCGATGATCTTGAGGTCTCTTCCAACCTACAAATTTTGTGATTCTGAGATTCTGTGATTTACTTTTTACTTTTACCTTTATTGGAACAGCTTTAACATAGCTGAGTTTATTGTACAGTTTAACCATAATATATGCAATGTACTTCTTTCTCACTGAAGAGAAAGAAATGTTCAAAAAATTTGGAAGTGCAGAGAAAGTCAAAGAAAATTAAGAACGTGTCACAAATAGCACTTTAAAAATTAACATGTCACAAAAACAATACTATACCTTTAGGCTGTTAGAAGTTAATACTCCAGATAAGATTACTTTCTGCAATTTTAAATTCCATGAATGATAATATCACTACAAACAGTGGTTCATTTCTTCTCACATTAACAATCTGACAGTTTACACTCCCTGGCACTTCAGAAAATGTGGATACATACACAAACAAACCAAACAAGTAATCTAAAATTAAATTAATAAAAACAACACAAGACATTATGTGTTGCAGGGGATAAGCAGAATCTTTCTGCGCCTGAATTGGTGATGCTTTTGTATGAGCATGTTCCATGCGACTGCTGTCCACATTTAATATAAAAAAAGTTATAGTTACCAGAATAAAGCTCAACTTGTTCAAATTTGACTTCTACAGTTTTTTTTTTTTATTATTATTATTATTATTTTTCTCTGCCTTCATTTTAATCATGTCTGCCACAGATATAGCTTTATTTGCAGGGGTGCTAGGATTTTCAAACCTCCACTATCTTAAATAGAAGTCTAAATATGAAAGGGAACTAATTAATTATTAATTAAATATTAATTAAAAGGGAACTAAATAGTATTTTATTTCCCTTCAGTAATTTCAATATTCCTGTGTGAATCTGTAAAAACATGCTATATAATTATTCATAGCTAATACTTCAGGTGTAAATGTATAGGAGGAGGTTGTACCTTATTTCGGTAATGACAACCTGTCCTATATATGTAAATTGAGTTTGAAAGATTTCTAAACACGCATGCTTGTATGTTCAGCAACTCTTCCACTAGCTGAAACACTCCTAAAGCAAAGGTGCCATCTGAATGTGCAAAGGCTGTAGGAAGATTACTGTAACACAAGGTTTTATTCAATTTCAGTTTCTCAGTTCCTCTTCAAAAATACTTTGCTTTTTGTTAATTCACTGCCTGTGGCAGAAGCAGCATTCTCAACTACATATTAAAGAGTTTTCACTAGTATCGGTACAGTTAGTATTCAAAATGAAAATTTGGCTAATGTAGTTTTGCCCTTGGGCAGACAAACAACATAAAACCAGTGGAGTAGACAGGTGACTTGGTTTTAGACCTTATTTTTAGAACTCCTGTTGTAATTTTTGTAAAATGTGTATAGTTGACATCACACCTAAAGGCCATTGCATTGCTACCAAAAAAAAAAAAAAAAAGTTATCGCTTAATCAGACTGCCACAATTACAGATATGAAACTGCAATTCAAAACTCCCAGATATTTACTCCAGATCACTTAGCTCTATTTGGAACAGCTGTTAAGTGTTATATGTCAAGTTACGTTGGAACCTACCACCAAAAGTGGTGATAACTCTATGACAGTGAAATATGTTGAAGCTTCCATTCCTTATAGCCTGTGCTGCCTCTAACTCAGTGTTAGATCAAAGTGTGTCTGCTTTCGTGTAATCACTAGGGCTAATAAATGCAATTCTGAAATAATGGAGATTTAAACAAATGTATTTCCATATACATATTCCTGGATAATATATCTGCATATATATATATATTTTTTTTGGCCCAAACTGCATATAAATAAATAAGTAAATAAGTAAATAAGTAAATAGTAAAGCAAAGTAGACAAAGTTTATAAATTATCAAATTTATTGATGATGCTGTACAGCCATGGTTGATTTAATCATCCTTATATATATGACCATACCATCATCTTCACTAACACTCTTAATCTTATGTGCAGAGAACAGAGAGTACTTTCTAAAGTACTGTCTGATTAATTAATATATGTTTTAATTCTCAGCATTTCAGTTGTGAACCTGAGTATCATCTTCCACATCCTTAAGTACACTTTGAATATGGAACTATATATACATACATACATATATATATAATTTAGAATTTTCTGTGGTCATATTTTGTTTCTAATGTCAAAATCCACTAAAGTCTCAGATTTGATTATGTGGAACGTAATAACATGTGCTTCATTTGGAAGTGAAATTTTAAAAAGCATGACTTATGAACCTGAATTACTTGCTCAATTAATTCTTCGTTCATTCATCTTGCCTAATTGGACCCATCTAAGGGCTAAGATCATGTGTTCTGTTGTTGTTTTTGTTGGTTGTTTATTTGTTTTCAGTAAATGTCTTTTCAGGGATTTATTTGTCCTGCCTTGTACATCAATTGGAAGCTGAATTAAATACCAATGTGAGGGAATTTAACCCTAAATTTCAACTATACTGACACCTACACTTTTAGATCCACAGAAGACATCATCTTTAATGAAAAGATATACCTAATGGATGATTCAAAGAGTCTAAAAGAAAATCGTATTTGAAATTCTGACCCTCCCTTGAACTTCCAATCTTATTTAAGACTGCAATGTTACTTTTATATAAAGATGAGTAGGGTTGTTTGCTTGTTTGTTTGTTTTTAAATTAAAACTGCTTGTAATTATTTTGACTGTTACTCCTGCCTACATTGTGTAATATAGAAAGAGTTATACTATTTGTCCAACAAATTAGATTTGTGTTCAGTGCCCTCTTCTGCCTAAAGAAATTCCTACCCACCTACTAAGTGGCAGTTCAGACTTGTCACCACCTCTCCTGCAAAAAATTGTCCTCTGTGTACAAAAGGATATAAATGTCATGAGCACTACATAAAGTAATAATAGGAAGGAACATGACCTTTGCATACTGATCAGGGCATTCTGGATTTTTTTCTCAGAATTCTTAAACAAAAACAAACAAAAAAACCCAACAGTTTTGAATGAAAAATATTGAAGGCTTTTACAACAAGGATATACACTGAGGACTTCTTATTCAGGAAAAGTATTTTTCAGGAGAGAACCTTTAATTAGGGCACATAATCATGTGTTTTATTTGCATTCCCACATAAAAATATTTAATTTGTTTTATAGACTGATAAAGAGTATATGTGTGTCTGACAGAATCACAGAATCACAGAATTTCTAGGTTGGAAGAGACCTCAAGATCATCGAGTCCAACCTCTAACCTAACCCTAACAGTCCCCACTAAACCATATCCCTAAGCTCTACATCTAAACGTCTTTTAAAGACCTCCAGGGATGGTGACTCCACCACCTCCCTGGGCAGCCTGTTCCAGTGCCTAACAACCCTTTCAGTAAAGAAGTTCTTCCTAACGTCTAACCTAAAAATCCCCTGGTGCAACTTAAGCCCATTCCCCCTTGTCCTGTCACCAGGCACGTGGGAGAACAGACCAACCCCCACCTCACTACAGCCTCCTTTAAGGTATCTGTAGAGAGCGATAAGGTCGCCCCTGAGCCTCCTCTTCTCCAGGCTGAACAAGCCCAGCTCCTTCAGCCGCTCCTCGTAGGACTTGTTCTCCAGGCCCCTCACCAGCTTCGTCGCCCTTCTCTGCACCCGCTCAAGCACCTCCATGTCCTTCTTGTAGCAAGGGGCCCAAAACTGAACACAATACTCGAGGTGCGGCCTCACCAGAGCCAAGTAAAGGGGGAAGCTCGCTTCCCTAGCCCTGCTGGCCACACTGTTTCTTATACAAGCCAGGATGCCGTTGGCCTTCTTGGCCACCTGAGCACACTGCTGGCTCATATTCAGCCGACTGTCCACCATCACTCCCAGGTCCTTGTCTGCCTGGCAGCTCTCCAACCACTCATCTCCCAGCCTGTAGCTCTGCTTGGGGTTATTGCGCCCCAGGTGGAGGACCCGGCACTTGGCCTTGTTGAACTTCATGCAGTTAAAGAAGAGCAAGCAGTATAAAATTATTTTATTATGCTCTAGAAGATGCTGAGTTGAAGTTTGTGTTCTTCAGTGTAGACAGTCTGAATGACCTAAATGATTATAAAAATCACAATTGTTAACTGTAAGTATATAGTCTAGATGTATGCAGTTTATGATGTTTTTTTCTGTAGAGAAAATATAGCATAAATGAATGGTTTTTATTTTAATTTTAATTTTGTCTTTGTTATACTGTTATGAAAGTTCAATCTGTTTTGGGGGATTTTCTCTTTCATTTAAAATGAAATGAGTGTAGACAGATATGAAGGTAACATATTTTGTTATTGCTCAGTTTCACGTTTCATACAACAAAACACAAAACTACCATCATATAACACAAACATTAAGAAAACTCATTCAGCAATTCAGCATCAGAGAATTGTTCCACAAAAGTGTTTACTTATATAGAGGAGTTTTTTTTTTTTTTGTTTTTGTTTTTTTTTTTTGTTTTGTTTTGTTTTTTGTTTTTAGTACAGCAGCTCATCTGGTTTCATCTAAGTTCATCTAAGAGCATAACACCATAAGGTGATGTTATACACCCTGACAAATCACTTGCAGGCATATTGCACATATTTACTATGCCTAAATGTGTAACAAAAAAGTCTTTCCCAGTGGTATATTTGTAACTAATGACTAAATAAGACAATACCACAAAATATGTAAATATTACAGATAAGATGAATATTCAGAATTTCTTATGTCAATCCAAGTTCTGTGATTCCAATCTGCAAGAAAACCCACAAGACCTTAACCTTTTCAATATTACTGGCTAGAAAGCTAAAGTGAAAAAAAAAAAAAAAAAAAAAAAAAAAAAAAAAAAAACAGCTGAGATTTTGAGATGTCAAAACCACTAGGAATATAATTAGAGTTACAATCACTATGAATAACAGTTATCTATTTTATTCTTCTGAATGTTAGCTAAACTAGTGGAAGTATCATTGATAATATCTTTTACATGTATTTCAATACTTACGCAATTATCAGAATTAAATTTGATTTTATTTTTTGTTTAAAGCAACCAGTCTTAGCTAAATATACAGTATACAGTACTCCAGGTTAGAAAAGGGCATTACTTAATGTGTCAGCTGCACCTGTATATATATAATTTGTTGTTTTTCTTATATATATATATACATATATATATATATGTATAGATATATATATATGTGTATATATATATATGTACACACATATAAGAAAAACAACAAATCAAACCTTGAATATATAAACATATAAGCAGTTAAAGAAAAAATTAAGGCCATATTAGCAAATAATAATAATAATAATAATAAATAATAAAGATTTAAAAAGATTTAAAATAATTATTCTTATTACTACAAATGTTAAATGTGTAAACTAGGTGAATCTAGTCAAGACACTCAGATATAACACCTTTATTTCTTTCACTTAGCAACTGATAGATTGGTATTGTTAAATTATGTTAATGCTTTAATGTTATGCTGTGTTATGCATGATTTATAACTCTGGTGCCAAAATGCATCAGTGTAGTTTCCTTGATTAGATATTTTAAGAGCTAGCTGAGAAATCTGCAAACTCTCTGGTTAACATTATTTTACTTAGCAAACCTGTTTCTTCAATGTTGTTTTAGCATGTTCACAACTAGTAGATTTTAGAAGAATGATGGATATATCAACAAGTTCTATTATCAGAACTGTATGCAGATAATCCATGATAGCATCAATTACTCTAATGTATCATGTTAACAAAATTAAAGAGGGGATAGATTATCGTAGACTTTTACACCTGATTAAGAAGTCTCATACTTGTTTCTGTAGAATGTGCAAAAATCACTGTCTCTGTTCTGCATATTTAAAGATAACAGCATAACTCTGTTAAAATTAACAGAATAAAGCATGAAGTGTCACTTGATTCTGAATTTTAATGCTGAAACAGTGATATTTTCTATTCAGTGAAGTCCTTCATAAGCATTTAAAGTACTGACAATTTTTAGGCATTCTGAATGCCTAAAAATTTGCAGGTGAAATAACTTATTATAATGCTGCAGAAGCAACTGGGGAAGTTTGGAAATAAAGGTGGCATCAGAAGACAGTTTTAAAAGACAAGGCTGATATAAATTATGTTCATACTTCAGGCTAGAAAGCTGTATTTTGAAGAAAACTCCTGACTTACTGTATCCAGATCACTGCTTCCATGAATATACACTGCTTCCATGAATAGTTACACTGTGTATAACTTCTGGTGTACCAGTCACGATCCATCTTCAAACAAGACAAATTTTTTTGACTCTAGTGCTCCCACCAAAAAGTCACATCAGAACCTCATGATTTCAATGACTGTAAATGTCTAGCCTAAATTTATTCACAAACAATCCACAGCCATCTATTCCCAAACCACAGATTTTCCTCAATTTTAGTAAATCTTAAAATCTCTGTTTATATCTCTAGCCATTCTTAGCATATCCAGATTGTTCTCTTTTTCTGTTCACTCTTTAATATCTTCAAATACATTCACCTCTTTTAGTTTCCTGAATCTAAGCCACTTAAAAACATGTAGTATTCCAGAAGAAACATCATAAGTATCTTATGAGCCAACAGGAATACTTCTGCCTACTGAGAAAGCTTTCCTTCTAACACTTTAAGATCAAATCTGGTTTTTTTTTTTTTTTTTTTTTTTTTCATTACCCCGTGATCAACATTAGTCATTCTGTGATGATTCATCTGATGTAATTCTTTTATGATGAGTTCCCCCCCCAAAAAACACCTGTTTATCAGTACATTAGTTTATATTTTCTTCCCAACAAAACAGAAAAAAAGATATGGGAAAAAAAAAAAAAAAAAAAAAACACAACAACAGCAACTACAACAACAAAAATAGATGTGCAATTTGTTCAATACTATAGAAGACCAATGTAATCAGAATCATTCATTATAGTTGAAAAATATGTTCTAAATTGCGCACACAACTGAGTTGGGCCAAATTCTGAATCTACCACTCAATTGTTACACAAATTAACTTTATGTGTGTGTGTATGTGGGTTTTCTGTTACAAAATGACAACTTAATCTTTGTTATTGTTGTTTGAAACTATATTCATATTTTTCTTATTTTTCAGTGCTCCTATTGTATACATCATTTATTTTATACTAATAAAGACTTAATGTTAGATAATATAATAAAATAAGACAATAAAGTCTTATTGTCAGCAGTTCAGTCATTTGAAATATCATACAGTACCTGAATTTTTATCCAGCTATATGGAACTATTTGAAGGACTAGGATCTGAAGTATCAATTTACTAAATTTTTCACTGACTTTAGGCATGATATCTGCCAGAACATGTAAAGAAATATGGTTTGAAGAGGCAAGGGAGATATGAAGTATGGTATGGTGAGATTGTGCTTGTGAAAAATATATATCTAAAAAGACACTATATTATAAAAAGACACTTATATCTAAAAAGACACGTAAACATGAAATATTTTAGGAAATATAGATATATATAGCTATCACACAGACTCTCTCCTATAAGCTACAAGATACCTAGATACTTTCAATTGCTAATATACATATATGTATATATTATTTTTTTTCCTTCATTCCTTTTTTTCTTTACTGAGAGTCAAATTAGATTCACTCTCACAAGAGCATTTTTCACTATGATTTTCTGATCCATAATCCATCTATTTAGAAGATTTCCACACATACAGTTATTAAGCCAGAGATAATAAAGTATTTTTTACCTGTTTCTTCACTTAGATTTCTGTCCAGCTAACATATGAAGATGATTACATTAATCCAAGTATAAAGATATGTTTGAGTATATTCAAGAATTTAAATTAATTTATGACCAGTACATTCAGTCTGTCTGGAAGACAACTTGGAGGTAGAAGAGTGTTACATACCTCTCTCCACCCCTTTCTTCTGAAATTAGACTCTTACGTTAATTAAGATGATGGGGTATTTGCAAATATCTGAGTGGATTCAACCTTCAGAGAGCCAAAACAGAGTATAATCAGTGAGAGAGTTTCTTGAGTCTATTTCCTTCACTGGGAAAGTGAGGCAACATGTAGCAATTTGTTATTAAACAGAAATAAGAAGAAAAGTTGACTAATCCATAATGATAACAAAAGCAAAAACATGATCATGAACTATTATGAAAACTGTATACTATAATGAAATCTGAATACTTCTTGGTACTATATAAGAACTGAAAAGAACCGATATATAAGAACTGTTGGTTTCTAGCTCAAAATTCAGAGAATATAATAAGCAATGAATACATATTTTTTCCATGTAACTTATATAGAGAAAGTCATCCTTTGTCAGTATCCTGCTACATAAGTGGCTCTCTTCCTGTCTCCAGAGGGGAGAGGAGAACTCCCTTTGATGTTTTACTAATAATTGTGGGAAGCATTAAAAATCTATCAAATTGTATCACTTATCTAGTCAAATTTAATCTCTCTTGATCTCAAAAAAAAAGGAACAACTAAGTTGTTCTCTTTGTTTGTTTGTTTCCCTGTAGTTTGATTACTTGCAGGCAGATACTACTGAAAGTAGGAAATAAAAATATCCTTTTTTATATATATCTCCAGTTTTCCTGGATGAAATCACTACTGTACTGATGTTGATTTCAAAAGAAAAGCAGATTAAGTGATATTGCACACATTTGCGTTTAAAAGCAAAACAAAAGTTTCACCAAATCTGTTTGCTTTTGGACTTATGAGGTGGGTTACTTTCTTACATTAATCTTTGAAATAAATATAATATAATAAAAAAGAAGAAGATAATATTCATAATTTTACACTTTTTTTTTCCATTTAAATGGCAGAAAGATTAATATTTAATTAAACAAACAAAAACAAACAAACAAACAAAAACTGTAATGCATATATAGGCATACAATGTTCTTTCCTGAAATTTAAGAAATGTTGAACAGTGGAAAAACAATCCAAATAATATTTTTATTGTGCTTTAGTTTGTAGGAACGCATACTATGGAATATAACCTCTCGCAATGTCATTTTGGTATGAAGTATCACAGAATCACAGAATCACAGTGATTCAATCATAGTGATATACAATTGTAGGAGTTGGAAGGGACATCAAGAGATCATCCGGTCCAACCCCCCCCCGTCAAAGCAGGTTCCCTAGATCAGGTTGCCCAGGTAGGCATCCAGATGGGCCTTGAATATCTCCAGAGAAGGAGACTCAACAACCACCCTGGGAAGCCTGTTCCAGTACTCCATCACCCTCAGCATGAAGAAGTTATTTCACAAATTGGTACGGAACTTCCTGTGCTCAATTTTGTGTCCCTTGCCCCTTGTCTTTTCCCCACAAACTGGAAAGAGGTTGGCAAAATTTCTCTGTCTCCCATGCTTAATATATTTGTAAACATTGATAAGATCCTCTCTCAGTCTTCTTTTCTCAAGTCCTAACAGACCCAGGTCTTGCAGCCTTTCCTCATAGGGAAGATGCTCCAGGCCCCATATCATCTCTGTGGCCCTCAGCTAGACTCCTTCAATGAGATCCCTGTCTTTTTTTGTACTGGGAATCATGCAGAGGGATCTATCTATCTATCTATCTATCTATTTATAATAATTTGTCACTTTCTATATTCAAGAGAACAAAAAAATGAAAAAAGTGTCAAATATGGAAAACCTGCAGTGACAATTCCACCTACACTAAACCTTGGTTCATATTATCATCGAATCTGACAGCAAGCAACATCTGAAGTAGATAAAATGAGAAGAGTGATTTTTTTTTTTTTTTGGGGGGGGGGAGGAGGCTATAATGACAAATTTTCTAGATGTGAATACAGTTAAACCTGCTACTGGCTTAGGAAGGTAATCTGCATGGTGTGTACATACTTTAAAGCTTGTATAGAACCTGCTGACCACTTTAGAATAAGCAATCAATCAAACAAACAGACCTATTAATATTTATAATAGTAACATCAGCTTTATTATTTAATATTTATAATATTAATATCCAGACCTAATAACATCAAGGCTGGTACATACATGCCAGTCAACAACAAGTAAACATTTCAAATATACTAGAAAACTGAAAAGTAGGTTTTGGGCTAGGTTTGCCTGTACTGGTCAACATATGTTTGAATAAAATATGTCACCAACATATTAGTAAATGAGGTACTTTAAGTAATTATTTAACAATTTTAAACCTAAAAGAAAAAAAAAAGTAAAGTAAGAGGATTTTATTAGCCACATCAATAAACATTTCTATTAAACCATTTACTACTTTTATTTCTTCTTGTAAATGGATTTGTTAAATATGTTGACCTATCTCCACTGCAACAGTTACAGCTGATTTCCTACTAGGAAATTAAACACAGAAATAATAATAATCTGACATGATAAACAAAGGCAAAGAATTGTGTAAATCTCATTAGAAACAGTGTATTAATTAAGAAATAATCCCTTTACCATTATTACCATCATTTTACCATTTTTCAATAATTGTTTTTTCCCTGTTTAATTAAACTCAGAATATATTTTTCCTTATATATATATATACATATATATAATGACTAATAGAAAAGGATTCATAATTTCAAATGTTTGGGATATATGAATAAATATTATCTTCTTCTGCACCATGCGAAAACCTAATTCACTGCATTTAGTATTCTATTCAAAAGTTTGCATTTTAGATGTTTGTAAGGCTGATGTGGCTAATGAAGAATATTGAAGAATATTTTCTCTAAATACACATACAGAATTAAAAGTATATGTATAAAATGTATTATCACTGCACAAGTTTATACAGTAGAAATATAAAAAGTCCAATCCTTTCTGGACATGGTTTTTGGCAATTGGCTCTAGGTGGCTGTCCTGGATTTGGCTGGAATAGAGTTAATTTTCTTCCTAGAGGCCCTGTATGATGCTGTGTTATGGATTTTTGATGAAAATAGTGTTGATACACTAATGTTTTAGCTGTTTCTGAATACAACTTATACAGAATGAAGGTTTTGTTGTTGTTGTTTGCTTGCTTTTTTTTTTTTTCTTTTTTTTTTTCTTTTTTTTTTTTTCTTTTTTTTTTTTTTCTTATACTGCTCTGCCAGCAAGTGGGCTAGCTGTACACAAGAATCTGGGGAGGAGACAGAGCCAGCACAGCTGACGCCAAATGACCAAAGGGCTGTTCTTGTCTATCTGACATCATACTCAACAATAAGAAAACTTGTAATAAGCCCTGCTTTCCTAGAAGTGTCTGAACATCTTGCCAATGGGAAGTAGCGAATTAATTCCTTATTTTCTTTGTGAGTGTAATGGTTTTACTTTGCTGGGCAGCTAAATTCCACTACAACCATACTCTCACTTTCCTTCCTCAGAAGAGGGGGAGAAGAGAGCATGCTGGGAAGAAGAAAAAGGTTTGAGATAAGGTTTGAAATAAAAATAATTTAATTAAATTGAAAAGGAAGAGGGAAAACAACCAACCAAACAATAAAACATAAAAAGCAAATGCCATGCAGAAGCACAGAGAGGGAAAAAATGTATATTCTCCACTTCCCATCAACAAGCAATGTTTGGCCATGTTCAGCCCCATGGAAGCAGGGCCTCAACATGCAGTTATTTGGGAGGATAGATGTCTTCATAATGAGAACCCCCCTCCCCCCCTTCCTCCCCTTCACTTTCCCATCTTTTATTGCTGTGTGACATCATATGGTAATATGGGGATTTGGAGGGAGTCCTGATGCTGTATCAGCATTGCTCAGGACAAAATACTGGTGTAATACCAGTGCTGTTCTAGCTACAAGTGCAGAGCACTGTATGGACTGCTGCAGGAAAAATTAACTCCAACCCAGACTCAGTACAGCTTTGAAGGTATCCATATACTATTCAAATGACATCCAGCAGGGTCTATATCTGTGTAAAGAACTGCTACTTTTTATTTTAGAAAGCTGGGTCAATTTATTGGACAATAATATAGCTATTAATAGAGTTGTTAAGAGTTATTAAGAGTCATTATATAGTTATTAAGTTATTATAAGTTGTTATAGTTATTAAGAGTTATTAATAGCTCTTACACATGGATGATGATGTTAAAAAATGCAAGTGTAATGGTTTTGGCTGGGATAGAGTTAAGTTTCCTCCCAGAGGCTAATATGAAGTTGTTAGGTTGTTTTTTTCTGTGTGTGAGTGTGTTTGTTTTTGATGAGGACAGTGGTGATAACACACTGATATTTTTTATTGTTGCAGAGTAGTGTTTACACAGGGTCAAGAACTTTTCTGCTTCTCTAGATGTCTTGCCACTGAGGAAGCTGGGGTTGCATGAGACGTTGGGGGGGGCCCCCCCCCGGAGAACAAAGCCATGTCACCTGACCTCAACCAAACAAAAGAATAATCCATCTGACATCATGCTCAACAAAAATAATGGAAAGAAGGAGGAGGAAGGAGGATGTTCAGAGTGATGGTATATGTCTTCCCAAGAAACCACTACTTGTGATGAGCCATGTTTTCCTAGAAGTAAGTGACTGAACATCTGCCTGTGAGTGAATTCCTTGTTTTCCTTACTTGCATGCGTGGCTTTGGATTTACCTAGTAAAATGTAGGTCTTTTTCTATCTCTACCCATGAGTTCTCAGTTTTACTTTTTGATTCTCTACCCTATCCACCTAGGGAGACAGAGTGAGCAACTGTGTGATAATTAAATGCCTGCCATGGTTAAATCACAACAACAGGTCTTTTCAGCCTGGATAAGATCACAATCTTCTAAGTGCTTTGCAGAGAAGAGATTGATTGACTGTCCTCCCCCAGCTACCCCCTGTAGTTGCTCTACTTGATCAACCATACAGGCTTTAAGGTCAGCTCCTGCAGAATAGCACCTCCTTTCCATCATCTTTGAAAAGTCCTGGCAGTCAGGCAAAGTCCCTGGTGACTGGAAAAAGGGAAAGATCTCTTCCTTTTTTTAAAAAGGGTAGAAAGCAGGACCCAGAGAACTACAGACTGGTGAGCCTCACTTCTGTGCCTGGAAAGATCATAGAGAAGATCCTCCTGGAAGCAATGTTGAGGCACATGCAAGACAAAGAGGTGATCCAAGATTGGCAAAATGACTTCATCAGAGGTGAATCATGCCTGACCAATCTGGTGGCTTTCTACAATGGAGTGACTACATCTGTTGATAGAGGAAGACTGACCGATGTCCTCTATCTGGACTTCTGTAAGGTCTTTGAAATGGTCCCACATAACATGCTTGTCTCCAAATTGGAGAGATATGGATTTGATGGGTGGGATATTCAGTTGATAAGGAGTTGGCTTGAAGGTTGCACCCAGAGAGTGGTGGTCAATGGCTTCATGTCCAGGTGGAGGCCAGTGATGAGGGTTGTGCCTTTAGGGTCTGTCCTGGGACCGGTAGTATTTAATATTTTTATCAGTAACATAGATGGTGGGATTGAGTGCACCCTTAAAAAATTTTCAGATGACACTAAGCTGAATGGTGTGGTTGATACAGTAGAAGAAAGGGATGCCATCCAAAGGGCATGAATCTCATGAGGTTCGACAAGTCCAAGTGCCAGGTGCTGAACCTGGGCTGGGGCCACCCCAGACATGAGTTTAGCCTGGGAAAAGAACTCATTTAGAGCAGCCCTGTGGAGTCTGGTGGACAAAAAGCTCAACATGAGTAAGTAGTGCATCCTGGGCTGCATCAAAAGAGGAGTGTCCAGCAGGTCAAGGCAGGTGACTGTCCCCATCTACTCTGCCATTGTGAGGTCCCCCCAGGCCTGGAGAACCCATCACAAAAAGGATGCTGATCTGTTAGAGCGGGTCCAGAGGAATGCCACAAAGATGAACAAGGGGCTAGAGTATCTCTCCTATGAAGAAAGGCTGAGAGAGCTGGGGATGTTCAGCATAAAGAAAAGAAGGTGACCTCATTGTGGCTTTTCAGTACTTAAAGGGGACTTATAAAATAGATGGAGAGTGACTCTGCTTAATCAGATAATGACAGAATGAGGGGGAAAAGCTTTAAACAAAAAGAGGAGAAATTAGAGGTTAAGAGGAAATTCTTTACTCAGAGGGTAACAGGTTGCCCAGAGAGGTTGTGGATGCCCCATTCCTGGAGGTGTTCAAGACCAGGTTAGATGAGGCCCTGAGCAACCTGATCTATTAATGTTACAGGCTGGAGGAAGAGTGGCTGGAAAACTACCCAGAAGAATAGTCAACAGCTGGCTGAACATGGGCCATCAGTGTGACCAGGATGGCCAAGAAAGCCAATGTCACCCTGTCTTGTATCAGAAATAGTGTGGACAGCAGGGCTAGGGAAGTGATTGTCTCTTTGTAAGCGGCACCGGGGAGGCTACACTTTGAGTAGTGTGCTCAGTTTTCATCCCCTAACTACAAGAAAGACATGGAGGTGCTGAAGTGTCCAAAGAAGGGTAACAAAGATGATGAAGGTTCTAGAGAACAAGTCTTATGAGGAACAGTTGAGGGAACCATATTTAACCAACAGAAAAGGAGGCTCAGTAGAGAGTAGCCTTATTGCTCTCTATAACTACCTCAGAGGTGGTTGTAGTGAGGCAGCAGTCAGTTTCTTCTTCCAGGCAACATGTGACAGGACAAAATGAATGGCCACAGTTGAACCACAGGAGGTTTATGTTGGATATTAGGATTGCCACTCCTTGACCTCCAGTCTTTCCTTGGTGTCATCTTCCAAAAGTGCAGCCGGCCAAAATAGAGACATTGGGAACAACCAGCAAGAAAAGGAATTGAAAAATCCTCAGTCTATATTGAGCTGTCTAATAAATATTTCCATCTTAGAAATTTTGAGCTCCTATGTGCTTCAGATTATGGCTAACTAATAGCTTTTTCAAAAATGGATTTTCAGTTTGGTTCTGAAAGAGTGAACTAATTTCTTGTTTTCTAATTTTATTCTCATTGCTTTTTATATATCTCTTTAAATAATAAGCCTTACATTTTTGTATGCCATTTGTGCCAATACAGTTTCTGAAGAAGCTCTCGCATGACCATGGTGGTTTAATCTAGTAAAAAGGAGCCCACAGAGAGAGAGGGTAAGTATAAATATAAGGATAAGGATAAGGATATGGAGAAGGAGAAGGACAAGGACAAGGACAAGAAAAACTGTTGGTAGGACCTTAATTAAAGTTAATTTATTATTATTATTATTATTATTATTATTATTATTATTATTATTATTATTATTCTACCAGGAATGCTTTCTTTCCTAAGGGAATTTAACATTTTTATTTAAAAAGATAAGCTGTGCTTTAGGCCACGAGTTACACGTAGTTATACTAGATATGCACATTAATTTATCTTCTCTTGTCAGTCATTGAAAGTTTGTTATGCATATGTAATATTTAAAAGGGTCTAGATCCTACTAACCTATAGGAACTTAAAATTTACCTAAAAGCTCTGGCTAATGGCAGTCACTTCACTTTAGATTAAGTGCCTAAGGGTTCTGGTTTTTTTTTTGTTGTTGTTTGTTTTGTTTTATTATTATTATTATTATTAGTTTTTGTTGTTGTTTTTTTTTTTGTTACTTGTTTTTGTTTGTTTGTTTTCTTTTGTTTTGTTTTACTTTTTTGACCAGAGGGGAAAAAAAAAATGTTGCTAGATGTGAAATACTTCTCTTCTGTCAGAGGTTTTGATATGAATATCTAGGACTAAAGCTCAGTTAGTTCTTGTTTTACCACCTTACAAAACACTGGTTAGTGGAAATACAGAATCATAGAATAACTGAGCTGGAAGGGACCCACAAGGACCACCGAGTCCAACTCCCATGTCTCTAAAGGATCAATCAACCAAAAATAAAAAATAAAAATAAAAATAAGATAACGTGTCTAAGAGAATTGTCCAAATGCTTCTTGAACTTTGGCAGGCTCAGCACCATGACCACTTCCCTGGGGAACTTGCTCCAGAGCCTGACCACCCTCTTGATTAAAAACCTTTTCCTGAAACCCAGCCTGAAACTCCCGTCACAGCTCCATGCTGTTCCCTTGGGTCCTGTCGCAGGTCACCAAAGAAAAAAGATCAGCACCTGCTTCTCTGTTTCCCCCTTATGAGGAAGTTGTGGACCACAATGAGGTCTCCCTTTAGATTCCTCTTCTCCAGGCTGAACAATCCAAGTGACTTCAGCTGCTCCTCATACATCTTTCTCTCTAGAACCTATAACACCTTTGTTGCCCTCTTTTGGAAACTCTCTAACATTTTTATAGCTTTCTTTTACTGTGGTGTCTAAAACTGCACACAGTGCTCCAGCTGAGGCCACACCAGTGCAGAGTAGAGCAGGACAACCGCTTCCATTGACTGGCTAGCAATGCTGTTCTTCATGCAACCCACGTTACATTTAACCCTCCTGACTGCCAAGGCACACTGCTGACTCATGCTGGCTTGTTGTTGACCAACACCCCCCCACCCCCCGATCCCTTTCTGTGGGGATGATCTGCATCTTGTCTGGCAGTCTGAATGTATAACCAGGGTTGCCCCTTCCCAGGTGCAGAATCCATCATTTGCTCCTGTTAAATTTCATATTTTTGGAGATTGCCCAGCTCTCTAACTTGTTCTGATCTCTCTGCAAGGCCTCACAACCCTCAATGGAGTCAACAGCTCCACCCAATTTGGTATTGTCTACAAACTTTCTGAAAAATATACTTAATGTATATTTTACATTTTACTTCATCCAAATTGTTTATGAAAACACTGAAGAGGACTGTTCCTAACATGGAGCCCTCAGGTCACCATCCCGATGTAACCCCATTTACAAGGACCCTTTAGGCCTGACCCTTCAGCCAATTGTTCAACCATCTTATTATGCTTTTATCTAACTGTATTCTGGTAATTTTTTTTTTCTAGAAGGATACAGTGAGAGACAGTATCAAAAGCTTTACTGAAATCCAGAAAGATTACATCAACAGGTTTCCTTTGGTCAACTAGATGGGTGTTCTTGTTGTAAAAGGAAATTAAATTTGTTAGACATTATCTTTTTTTTTTTTTTTTTTTTCTCAATAACTCCCAGACTAATCTCTGTAATTTCACTCGGCACTGAAGTGAGACTGACAGATCAGTAATTGCTAGGATGTTCTTTCTTGTCCTTCTTGAAAATTGAAAAAAAATCTGACAGCTTCCAGACAACTGGGACCTCTCCATATACTCAAGACCATTGAAAAATAATTGAGAGAGGTCCCACAACATCAGCCAGATCTCTGAGCACCCTGGGATGAATCCCATCAGTCCCCATGGATTTATATTAATCCAGGTGGAGTAGCAAAACCTGCACATATTCAAGGATGACTGGAGGATGACATACTGTCACAGTCCTCCGCTCAAGGCAGCTGGAGTCCCAGACCCCATCACTGGTGTTGAAGACAGAAACAAACAAAACAAAAAAATGCAGTAAACATCTCTGCTTTGTCTATGTCCCTATTTGTTAGGTGACCATCCTAATCAATTATCAGATCAATGTTTTCTCTGGTCCTCTTTTTCCCATTAACATACTTTTAAAAGCCTCTGTTATTGTCTCCCACATTAATGCTAGCTTCAACTCTAATTGATCTTTGGCCATCTGTATTATCTGTTTGCAAAGGTGAGCAGCATCCCAGTAGTCCTCACATGTTGCCTGACCTTGCTTCCCATCACTATATGATTTTTATTTTATTTTTCTGCCTAAACTCTTGAAGATCTCTGCTCAGCCAAGCCCTCCTTCTGCTCCTCCTGCTTCACTTCTGACATTTTGGAATTGCTTATTGCTTATTGCTTAAAAAATGACCAGCACTGATGGACCCCAATGTCTTCAAAAGCAGTTTCCCCGGGGACCTCACTGTTCCCTGAGCACTCTGAAGTCTAAATCCAGGGTTGAAGTTTAGGTAACAGTTTTCTCCTAGCACCAAAGATTTTGAATTCATCTACCTCATGGTTACTATGGCCAAGGTGGTCACCTATCACTACTTCATCCACAAGACCCTCCTTGTTTACAAGAAACGGCTCTAGGAGGACACCTTTCTTAGTCAGCTCTCTTAGTACCTGTACCAAGAATTTATCATCAAGGATCTCCAGAAATCTGGAATTGTTTGTCTCAGCTGTGTGATATTCCCAGTTGACATCTAGCAAGTTGAAGTTCCCCATAAGAACAAGGGCAACTGATCTAGAAGTGTCTCTCCATTCTAGTGCACTGGTCTGAAAGTAAGAACAATAGTGTAATGTTGCTGATCTTGGACTGAAAGTTTGTGGACTTCAGTTACAGACTTGTCATGCAAGTAGTGACAAGCATCACTGTCTTATAAGATTTGAAAAAAAAAAAAAAATAATGCAAACAACTATAATAAAACATAAAAGAAACCTAAGCTCTTTCTTAAGGATAGGTTAATCAATGAACTAAGTGAAGAAGAAAAATAATGCTGATTTATTTATTTATTTATTTATGTTTGTCACGCAGATGGTATAATAGATGGTAGTTTGCATTTTTCTTTTTTTTAACACCGCCATAGGTATACTTTCATTAGTTTTGGAAGACAGGTGGAAAAAGTCACATTTTACTAAACTTTTAAAGTTGTATACACAGTGTATTTTTTACATAGGTTGTGCTACTTTAGCACACACAAAACTAAATTGTAAAAAAACTGTATATTTATTTTATAGTTATATAGCAGCTGATGAAATTCAATTAAACTATTCCTAGTTTATTGTAAATTTTAGCAAAACCAAAAAATCTCTCTGTTTTGCTTGCTATGCTGTCATTTAGAAAAATCTCTGTAAATTTTGGAATGACTTCTTATGGTAAAAAGTGAAAAAAATAATTGATCAAAGCTATATATCAGAATTAAAAAATAATTTTATAGACAAAAGAAAATGCTTTGTCAAATCAACACTATTATTATCATCATCATTAGTAATATGCTATTTCTTTTTGGCTCACAGGTACAAACCTTTCCCTTTCCTCAAAAGTAAGAAGCAAATGAGTATTCAAGGTTGGACTAAAATAATCAAAACATTTAAAGTGTAAAATCATCCTGCAAAGCTGCCTGGAAAATAAATAATTATTACAGAACCATATTAATATTTCCAACATAGAAAATAAATAATTTGTTCATATGGAGTGCTATGACTATTTTGTTTTGTGCTGGGATTTCACCCATGTATAAAATACTTGTAAACACAACTAAAAGATGTCCTCATGTTTGATTGTGAAAATATAGCACATATAGATAAACAGTAACATCTTTCTCCAGAGTTAGAATATCATTTCATTTCATGGAAAAGGAAGATATAAAATGGATCGCCAATCTGGATCTCAGTGTTTAATATTATTTCTTCAGTTATTAAGTGAAAGAAGAAAAGGATATCTTATTTGATACTTATATACCAAAGAATATAGTTATCAAAAACCTATGTTCTGGTATAGGTATTTTATACTACTGGTTAGTCTATGGCCCTGTTTGACACAAAATTTTAGAAACACCAGAGAGTACTAGAAACATCACATAGAGTACAAGCACGCTACAGATCTTGAATTCTTTCCATTTTACTAATCTCTGTAATAACTTCTGAGACAAAGAGTAGAGCCATGAAAACCCTACAGTATTCTGTGGTAAAGAAAAGAGTGAACTGAGACACTTAACATGATTTTTTTTTCCTGTTTTCTAGGTTATACATCTTTTGAACCCTTTAAGAAGAAGTAAAGTATGTAAGATGGACACATGAAATAAAACTTCCTTGATTTTAACAGTAGGAAAACTAATTTCAATGAAGACACTTCTATTAATTTTAGTGGGTATGGACCAAGTTATAAATAAGTGTTTTTGTTGTTATTTTTATGATATACCCTACTTAATATACTTAATCTATTGCAAGTAGTAAATCACTTTCCATTACCTGTTCTAAATTCCAGTAATTTGGTGATAAAATATGTTTTCAGTACTGTTATCTAAATTTCATCTTGCTTATTACAAGATTGCCTATTACAAACCAAGTCATAGACATTTATATTTCATAAATAAAAGGTAGGAACAAAAAGTACAATTTCAATGACAGTGAAATTCTGGTGGCATATTCATTTCTACCTCTACCTAGTGGAATTACACATACAATCCAGTAGATACAAAAGGAGGAGATTATATTTTAATTTCTTCTCAGAAAGAGTAGTCAGGTATTGGAATGGGTTGCCCAGTGGAGTCACTGTCTCTGGAGGTCTTTAAGGAAAGGTTGGATGTGGTGCTTAAGGACATGGTTTAGTGGGTGGCATTAGGTAGGGTGATACCAGATGATCTTGGAGGTCTTTTCCAACCTTAATGATTCTATGATTCTAATTTGCCTTCTGAATCTTCTCTGCTCATATCAACATGTTATGTGATTAAAAAAAGAATGAGTTATACCATGCCTAAAACACCACCCATGAAGCTAGATTTTATATCTTTCTCTTCTCCCTATGCAATTCTTTATTGTTTAACTTCACCTCTAACAAAACCACAGCAATTAACTTTAATGTGTCTGGCATCACAAACTGCTGACATCACTGTTAATATTTCTACTATGTTGAGGAAATATAGTACAGTACATAAAACTTTATTACAGTTCCTCAAAGAGAACATCTAGATTTCCATTTGTTTCAGTTGGGTTGGGCTTCAAACTAGTTAACCAGAAAATATCTGTATTATCTTCTTAATGTAATAATATTTTTCTGTATATTATTTATAGTACTTCATTGTCATTATTGGCAGATAAGTAGAAAACAGAGTGGAGAAACTACGAAAAGTTTACAGGAAGATTTATAGCCAGGAAAGTTTTTTATTTTATTCTATTGTTTGGAATAACCTGCCATCTCTTCTCCAGGAATATTATTAATTATTGAGAGAATTGATAAAAGCCTAGCATAATAAGGAATTCTAGAGAGTGCAAAACAATTATCTAGTAAAGAACTTAAAACTAGAATTATATGCTTCATTTGCTCAGAGCACTATCAAATGGTTTACTCAAACATCTGAAATGCATGTGTTTAGATAGCTTATTGCTAATCTTTAACTCACTTATTGCATGACTAAAAATCCAATATTGTCTTCTTTACAGTGTTTTTTTTTTCTTTTTTTTTTTTTTCACCTGGGACACACACACAAAAAAATGCTTTTATGAAGAAAATGAAACAATTTTATGTTCTTATAAGTACTCTTAATTTGTTAATTAATTTTGAGAATTGTACTCCTTGTGAGAGATAAGCCACTTTTTCAACTTATTATGTATTAGCCAGTATCCCTAAAACCATTTTTTTCATGGAGTTAATTACTCCATGAAAAGTTAAAATTACTCCATGTAATTTTAAGAAATGTGTTGCTGCAGAAATGAGTACCAAAGTAAATCAAATTCTGTAGTTTTATTATTGAAAATACTGCATTGCAGGTACAGGTGATTTTTTTTTTTCAAATGTTTTGAAAAAGAATTTAAAAAATCAAGAATATGTAGCACAATACATGTAGAAGGTGATTATATTAACTCTCACTGTATTTATTTCTTCAAATAGCCTAGAATCAAGTCTGTAACAAAAATCTTTTGTTTTCATTTGCATTCTCTGAGTTACATACTAAGATCTAAGTCTTATAAGACATCATTTTTAAAGTTCTTACTGTAAATCCAGTGATTTAGCAGAGGTGCTGATAATACCATAATAATGTATGACCTCAAGTCTGTTGATAACTTGAGAAAATTTTTAAAAAGGCATATGCTGCATGTGTTTCAACAGGTTTTTTTTTTTTTTTTTTTTTTTTTTTTTTTTTTTTTTTTTTTTTTTTGTAGAGCATCATTCATCATTAGATTTCTGTAGCTTACTTATTTTTCTGTTTATGTTTAAAATTTTCCTAACTTCATCCACAAGTCACAATAAGTCATAACTTAGTAGTAACAAAATGATAGAAAAAAAACTTCTTGAAAGCTACATGGTTCCCAAACTGGCATTTGTATTAACGATAAGGTCACTAGCAATATCGCTTATTTCTTACTTCTACATGTTTTTAAAAACATGTTGGAAATCATTTGTCTAAACATAGACATTTATTTTAATCAGTTTAGAGTATGCTAGAGTAGGCTTCAGTTAGCCAGTGCAACAACCTAGAGGATATGGAATAGCTACACTTGGCTGATAGGGGAGTCTGGAGTGGCAGCTGGAGTCCAAATAGGTTACTATATGGCATATAAAAAGTCACAGGGTGACTATATTTAGGAATAAAGGCCCACCCTTCTAATCCAATATAATTTCCAGAGCTGGTGGATGGGGGGAGATTAAAAAAATAATAATAAAATAAGATGTTGATTTAGCTTAACAAAAAACAATGTAGGATTGGTCTAACTAGTTTCAGTCAAAGCTGATAAAAAAATCAGGTATTGATCAACTTTGATAGTTTACCCATAAGTTTTAATTTCATTCTACAAGTGTTTTTTTAAGCTGGCTATACCACACTGGCAATCAAACAGCACTTGGTTCAACAATAAACTAAAACATCAGGGTATTAAGAACTCTTCAAAATAGAGAATATTTTCTTATCCCCAAGGACTGGGTGTTTTCCCAAAAGCTATTTACACTAGTTCTACTTAAAAGAATGCCCAAATCTGATGCCTATAGTTACCTAAGTCAGTAGGCCATACTTGCTCTCTTTGCATTGCCTTACAAGATTATGAATTATTTTACACCACATGAAATAATAGCAGCTGTACTACTATAACAGTTCTACCACTTCACCTATCAATGTAAGAAAACTATAAAACTGTTTAAGAGTGTCCAAAGGAGGGCAACAAGGATAGTAAAGGATCTAGAGGGAGAAAGATGTATGAGGAGCAGCTGAAGTCACTTGGATTGTTCAGCCTGGAGAAAAGGAATCTAAAGGGAGACCTCATTGTGGTCCACAACTTCCTCATAAGGGGGAAACAGAGAAGTAGGTGCTGATTTTTTTTCTTTGGTGACCTGCGACAGGACCCAAGGGAACAGCATGGAGCTGTGACGGGAGTTTCAGGCTGGATTTCAGGAAAAGGTTTTTAACTAAGAGGGTGGTCAGGCTCTGGAGCAAGCTCCCCAGGGAAGTGGTCATGGTGCTGAGCCTGCCAAAGTTCAAGAAGCATTTGGACAATTCTCTTAGACACATTATCTTATTTTTATTTTTATTTTTATTTTTGGTTGATCCTCTGGGGACCTGGAAATTGGACTCAGTAATCCTTGTGAGTCCCTTCCTACTTGGATCCTACTTGGATCCTATGCTGAAACTGAAGCTTCTTTGTTCCCCCTCAGCCATGGCAAACTCATAAACAGGCACTAAAACTTGCTCTATGAAATCCATCCCTGTTAAAAAGGTTTTGAAAAGACTTATGAACTTTTTGTTTGATTGTTTGTTTTTCAAAATAAGTTTTAAACATGGATCTATTTTAAACTTAGATATGTTGTATACTTCAGATAAGGATGGACTGCACGTTTTACTGATTAATAAATGTCTTGGATATAGAATTTTAATATCTTACACTTTACATAATGACTTCCATATTCATGTTTCCATATTTAAATATAAATTTGGATTTAATATTTACTAAGACCAAAAAAAAAAGTAATAAAATAGTAAATAAGGGTTCTCTTGAGGAGTGCATCTGTGAGTAGGCATGCTACACACTGAGCCATAATGCAGCTTATTTATGGAATATGATGCATTAGAGTGGGAAACATTTCAAAAGATGTCTTTCAAAGTAACTAAAAAAAATTACAAAGAAATCAATAATGAACAAGTACTTAGTGCCACTAAAGAAGAAATTAAGAGGTATGTTTTCCTCTGACACCTAAAGTAGGAGTTTAAGTTCAAGGTGATTCATCTGGGCCAGGGCCTTTCCAGACATGAGAACAGACTGGGAGAAGAACTTGAGAGCAGCCCTGCAGAGAAGGACTTGGGGGTTCTGGTGGACAAAAAGCTTGACATAAACCAGCATTGTGAACATGCAGCCCAGTAGGCCAACTGTATCCTGGGATGCATCAAGAGAGGAGTGGCTAGCAGGTCAATGGAAGGGATTGTCATATCATTTCTGCCCTTGTGAGGCTCCACTTAGAGTCCTGCATCCAGGCCAAGAGTCCTTCATCCAGTACAAGAAGGATGTGGAGCTGTTAAAACGGGTCCAGAGGAGGGCCATGAAGATGATCAGAGAGCTGGAGTACCTCTCCTATGAAGAAAGGCTGAGAAAGCTGTGGATGTTCAGCCTAAAGAAGAGAAGATTTTGGAGTGACTTTATGGCAACTTTTCAATACTTAAAGGGGGCTTATAAAAAAGATGGAGATTGACTTTTTCTTGGTCAGATAATAATGGGACAAAGTGAAGAGGTTTTAGACTAAAAACAAAACAAAACAAAACAAAAAAACACATAAGATTTGCATTAAATGTTAAGGGGAAGTCCTTCACTCAGAGGGTGGTGAGCCACTGACACAAGGTGCCAGAGAAGTTGTGTATACTCTGTCCCTGGAGGTGTAAAAGGCAGTTAGAGGAGACCCTGGCCAACCTGATCTTGTGGGTGGCATTCCAGCCCATGACAGGGTGTTGAACTAGATTATCTTTAAGATCCCTTCCAACCTGAGCCATTCTGTGATTATATGATTATGTGAAGGATAGCAGGTCAAGCAGTGGTTAACATATAAGTCCTTCACATTATATTGTGGAAAAACAAACAAACAAACAAACAAAACAACAACAACAACAACAAAAACAGCCTAGCAGATAAAAATTTGAAGTTTCAAATGGCAGGTTTTGAATCCCTTACCTGAGAAAGGTTAATAGATGAAGAGCTACAAGGTGCTATAAGAGAGAAAAACCTCTAATTATTTTGTGATTTGCTTTAATTTGAATCAGACTTTAATTTGTTGTCACAACAGATTAACAGTGGCTGCACAAACAAATGTAATAAGTTCAAGGTGTTTCAGATCCAAAGGTTAAACCTGGTTGGCATGTGCTTAATTCATCTCTCTGGCCTGGGCAGATTTTTTTTTTTTTTCTTTTTTCTTTTCACTTTTTTTCTTTCCCAGAGAAATCAGTGATTTAAAGCAAATGTCCTGGTTTCAGTTGGGACAGAGTTGTTTTTCCTCCTAATGGCTGGTGAGGTACTATGTTTTGGATTGGGATGAGAAGAGTGCTGATAACATGCTGGTGTTTTAATTGCTGCAGAGCAGTGCTTACACTAAGCCAAGGACTTTTCAGCTCCTCGCTCTGTCCTGCCAGCGGGCAGGCTGGGGGGGCAGCAAGAGCTGGGAGGGGACAGCCCCAGGACAGCTGACCCAAACTGGCCAAAGAGGTATTCCATACCATCTGACGTCATGCTGAACAATATATAGGGGTGGCTAGCCAGGGTGGGGGGCCAGCTGCTCGGGGTTGGGCTGGACATCGGTCAGCGGGTGGTGACCAATTGCATTGTGCATCATTTGTTTGTACATATTACTATTATTATTATTATTATTATTATTATTATTATTATTTTCTCTCTTAAATAAACTGTCTTTATCTCAACCCACAAGCTTCAATTTCCCGTTTCTCTCCCCCATCCCAGAGAGGGAGGGGGGAGGGTGAGCGAACGGCTGTGTGGTGTTTAGCTGCCGGCCGGGTTAAACCACAACAGCAAACTAATGAGAAATAAATAAAATTGAAGCATGCTTCAACTTAACTTGAGGATTTGTGTTGGTGTGGCTATTTTGGCAGAATGCCATAAGCAGCTGTGCTGTATTCCACTTTATTTATTTATTTATTTATTTATTTTCTGAATAAGCAAAGAGAAAAAATGTTCTCCACCATAACACTGATTTGGACCTAATCTGGAATAACCTTTTTATTAATATTGTACTAAAGTTCAGGAAATGATGCCATAGGCCACATATTAGTGCCAAAATACATATGAAGTCAGTTGATTCTATTTATTAAGACCATACAAGGTCCTTGACCGCCTTACAGTGCACAAACATTAGGCCAGCTGGCTTACAGACATTCCTTTATACTAAATCTGCACACTCATATCTGCTAGCAACTTTTCATGTCATCATGGCTCAAAGAATACCAGAACTGTACCAGTGGTTTATATGATTATATTTAGACTACATGACAGGCCAGTAGAAGTATATACTGTGTCATTTTCATGTGTTCATTTGTGGTGGCAGATAACAACCATACTGCTTCTTTTGGGTAGATAAATCATATTAAACTGAGAACCTGGAAATGATCAGATTAGTAGTTAGCTCTGGACACCAGTCTCACTCTACAAAACAGAAATATTTAGTTTGGCAGGAATTTATCACTGGAAAACATCATCTGAGTGTGAAAGCATTTAAGAATACATTTTCAAAGGGTTGAATAGGCACAAATCCCTTTCTGAGGTGCAAGTATAGGTTAGAGGTGTTACTGATTTCCAAAGAGATTAACCGAATCTGTAATGGAATGGTGCAAAGTGACTGTGTTTAGTAGACAGAATCCACATTTCCTGAGCCCATCAAGTTCTGTAAACTGAAAACAAATACAATCTGCTTATTTTATGAATAGACTGGTTGTTCACAAGCTCCATATCTCAAGAGAGACCAAATTCAAAACATTCTGTCACCATTCACATTCCTTCACTAATTCACCAAGCCTACACAAGGCATCACGTTCCATATTGGAGTTGGGTATGTGCTCCATTGTTATAGTTATGAATTGTTTTCTTGTACTGGGCACATTTTTGGTAACTGGGCACTTCAGAGGTGGGTGGGAGAAGACAGTGCATTGTGCCAGTCCTGGCTGGTCCCAAAAGTATTTGAAACAGATCAAAGAAGCCCATTGTATGTCAGACCTTGAATCCATCAGAGGAGTTTATGGCACCCCTACTTAAACTTGTATAAGAAAGGGCAGCATTTGCAAAGGGCAGGAGGCAGCTGGAGACATCACCTTGGAAGGAAACACTCTATTATGGAGGAGATACCTCCAAGGCCATGGGTGACCCACACCAGAGCAGGGATGCCCCTGAGAGACTGCATCCTGTGGAGTATCCATGATAAGGGCAGGAATTCCTTCCAAGTGAGGGAAATTTAGGAGACCCATTCCAGGAAAGGGAAGTATTAAGAAGCAATGGAGGAAAATAAATAATCAAGGAGCAACAGAAATAAACTATTACATACACAACACAAATTCTTGTGCCACTTGTCACTTCACCAAAGGGATAGGGAGGGACTGAATATAATGTGTGGCAAAATGAAGGCAAGTTGTGAGTACAAAGCAAAGGAAGAATCTAGTTTGACTGAAGTAGCACACTGATGAGGGACTTGAGGTGTTTCCCTAAGTGTTTCTTTAGGTCCCAGAAGAAGTTGGAAAAAAGGAGGATTTTGGCTTGGTTGAGGAGGACTGGGTTAAGGACCGATTAAGCAAGCTGGATATCCTGGGTCCTGATGGGATGAACCCACGGGTGCTGAGGGAGCTGGTGGAAGTTATTGCTAGGCCACTCTCCATCATCTTTGGTAAGTCATGGGCATTTGAACAGGTGCCTGAGGACTAGAGGAAAACAAATGATACTGCAGTCTTCAAAAAGAACAAGACGGAGGACCCGGGTAAATATAGACTGGTCAGCCTCACTTCCACCCCTGGTAAGGTGATGAAATGGCTCATTCTTGACATTGGCTCTAGTGATATCAAGGATAAGAGGTTATTAGGGGCAGTTAACATGGCTTCACCAAAGGAAAGTCGTGCTTGACCAACCTGATAGTCATTTATGAGGACATAACCAGGCAGATAGATGATGGTAAGGCAGTGAATGTGGTGTATCTTAATTTCAGTAAAGCCTTTGACACAGCATTCTCACAGATAAACTGAGGAAGTGTGGTCTGGACGATCGGGTAGTGACATGGATTGTAAACTGGCTGAAGGGAAGAAGCCAGAGGGTTGTAGTTAATGGCACTGAGTCAAGTTGGAGTCCTGTATCTAGTGGAGTCCCTCAAGGGTCAGTAACAGGATGGGTGTTGTTCAATATATTCATCAGTGGCTTGGATGAGGAAATGGAGTGCACTGTCAGCAAGTTTAAGTACACCAGTATAAGTTGTGGACTGCCCTGCTGGAGAGCAGTGAAGGGAATAGGGACCTGGGGGTCCTGGTGGACAACAGGGTGACCACAAGCCAGCACTGTGCCCTTGTGGTTAAGAAGGTCAATGGCATCCAGGGGTGTATCAGAAGGGGTGTGGTTAGTAGGTCGAGAGAGGTTCTTCTCCCCTTTTACTCTGCCCTGGTGAGACCACATCTGGAATACTGCATCCAGTTCTGGGCCCCTCAGTTCAAGAAGGACAGGGAACTGCTTGAGAGAGTCCAGAGCAGAGCCATGAGGATGATTAAGGGAGTGGAGCATCTCCCTCATGAGGAAAGGCTGAGGGAGCTGGGTCTCTTTAGCTTGGAGGATACTGAAGGGTGACCTTATTAGTGTTTATAAATATGTAAATGATGAGTGTCAGGAGGATGGAGCCAGGCTCTTATCAGTGGCATTTAATGATAGGACAAGAGGCAATGGGTACAAGCTGAAACATTGGATTTTCTGCTTAAATATTAGATGGAACTTTTTCACAGAGTGGGTGACAGAATATTGGAACAGGCTGCCCAGGGGGATTGTGGAATCTCCTTCTCTGGATACATTTAAAACCCACCTGGACATGTTCCTTTGTGACATGATCTAGGTATTCCTGATTTCCTGCTCTGGAAGGGGGGTTGAACTAGATGATCTTTCAAGGTCCCTTCCAATGACTAACATTCTGTGATTCTGTGATTCTGTTATTCTGTAAACTAAAAGAGGGGAGATTAATCTAAATTAGTGGTGTGTTTTTTGTTGTTGTTGTTGTTTGTTTGTTTTTTGTTTCTTTGCTTTTAAGAGTTTAGGAGGAAATTATTCACTCAGAGGTTGTTGAGGCATTCAAACAGGTTGTCCAGAGGAAATTGTGGCTGCACCATCCCTGAAGCTGTTCATGGCGAGGTTATAAGACCCTTGGCAACCTGATCTAGTAGGTGTCATCCCTGCCTATGGCAGGGGTGTCAGAACTAGATGATCTTTAACATCCCTTCCATCCCATGATTCTATGATTTATATGGATATATAAATAGAAATAAATTAAAAGTATTGTTGTGGTTTAACCCGGCTGGCAGCTAAACACCACACAGCTGTTCGCTCACCATCCCCCCTCCCTCTCTGGTATAGGGGAGAGAAACGGGAAAGTGAAGCCTGTGGGTTCAGATAAAAACAGTTTATTAAGGTAGAAAATAATAATAATAATATGTACAAAGAAGTGATGCACAGTGCAATTGCTCACCACCCACTGACCGATGCCCAGCCCAACCCCGAGCAGCCGGCCCCCCTACCCCAGCTAGCCACCCCTATGTATTGTTCAGCATGACATCAGATGGTATGGAATACCCCTTTGGCCAGTTTGGGTTAGCTGTCTTGGGTCTGTCCCCTCCCAGCTCTTTCTGCACCCCCAGCCTGCCCACTGGCAGGACAGAGTGAGGAGCTGAAAAATCCTTGGCTTACTGTAAGCATTGCTCTGCAACAATTAAAACATCAGCATGTTATCTGCACTCTTCTCATCCTAATCCAAAACATAGCACCCTACCAGCTACTAGGAGGAAAAATAACTCTGTCCTAACTGAAACCAGGACATATATCCACCCCTTATTCCATACCATTTATGTCATGCTCAGATCACACTCTTTCCAATACATTCTAGTTAATCACTATTTTCATCTGTGGTAGTAATGACACACAGTATTATATAATAATTAGCATAATACAACTCAGCTCATGGGCTATTCTCACCCAGTATTAAATCCCCTTGAGGTACACAATGGACCTCCCCATTCTTTTGCAGTATCCACCAAGTGCATCCAGGTCTTTGAGCAAAAGCAATCCCACAAATGGGTTTGCCTTTTCCTGAGGCAGGAGTAGCCCAGACTGTTTCATCCAGCATGTTTTTTACATGCACTACAGGAACTTTATCCCCTTCTACTGTGTGTAGCAGGTTTGATTGGGCTGGTCCAGCTCGGTTGGCAGATCCCCTAGTATTGACTAACCAGGTGGCCTTTGCCAAATGTGTACCCCAATTTCTGAATGTCCCAGCATCCATTGCTTTCAGTGTAGTCTTTAACAGTCCATTGTATCGCTCAACTTTACCGGAGGCTGGTGCATGATAGGGGATGTGATACATTGTGGTACTTGCCTTTGCGGGTTTGAGGGAGTGTGATGTAATCAATCTGCCAGGCCTCTCCATATTTATATGTCAGCCATATTCCTCCATACCAAAGAGGCTTTGACTGTTTGGCTTGCTTGATTGCAGCACATGTTTCACAATCATGAATAACCTGTGCTATAGTGTCCATGGTCAGGTCCACCCCTCGATCACGAGCCCATCTGTTTGTTGCATCTCTACCTTGATGGCCTGAGGTGTCATGGGCCCATTGGGTTATAAATAATTCACCCTTATGTTGCCAGTCCAGGTCCACCTGAGCCACTTCAATCTTAGCAGCCTGATCCACCTGCTTGTTGTTTTGATCTTCTTCAGTAGCCTGGTTCTTGGGCACATGAACATCTACGTGGCATACCTTTACAACCAGGTTCTCTACCCAGGCAGCAATATCTTGCCACAATACAGCAGCCCAGATGGGTTTGCCCCTGCACTGCCAGTTGTTCTGTTTCCATTGCTGTAACCACCCCCACAGGACATTTGCTACCACCCACGAATCAGTGTAAAGGTAGAGAACTGGCCACTTTTCTCGTTCAGCAATATCTAAAGCCAGGTGGATGGCTTTCACTTCTACAAATTGACTCGATTCACCTTCTCCCTCAGCAGCTTCTGCAACTCGTCATGTAGGACTTCATAAAACAGCTTTCCATCTCCGATGCTTTCCCACAACGCGACAGGACCCATCAGTGAACAGGGCATATTTCTTCTCATTTTCTGGTAGCTTGTTGTACAGTGGGGCTTCTTCAGCACGGATCACCTCCTCCTCTGATGACATCCCAAAGTATTTGCTTTCTGGCCAGTCCATAATCACTTCCAAGATTCCTGGATGACTGGGGTTTCCTATTCGAGCCCGCTGGGTAATCAGTGCAACCCACTTGCTCCATGTAGCATCAGTTGCATGATGTATAGAGGAGACCCTTCCTTTGAACATCCAGCCCAGTACTGGCAGTCGGGGTGCCAGGAGGAGCTGTGCTTCAGTACTGACCACTTCTGAAGCAGATCGAACTCCTTCATATGCTGCCAATATCTCCTTTTCGGTTGGAGTGTAGTGGGCCTCAGATCCTCTGTACCCCTGACTCCAAAACCCTAGGGGTCGACCTCGAGTTTCCCCAGGTTCTTTCTGCCAGAGGCTCCAGGTGGGGCCATTCTCCCCGGCTGTGGTATAGAACACATTCTTTACATCTGGTCCTGTTTGGACTGGCCCCAGGGCTACTGCATGAACTATTTCCTGCTTAATTTGTTCAAAGGCTTGTCGTTGCTCAGGGCCCCATTCAAAATCATTCTTCTTACGGGTTACTTGGTAGAGTGGGTTTACAATCAGACTGTAATTTGGAATGTGCATTCTCCAAAACCCCACGACACCTAAGAAAGTTTGTGTTTCCTTTTTACTAGTTGGTGGAGACATAGCTGTTATTTTGTTGATCACATCCATTGGGATTTGATGACGTCCATCTTGCCATTTAATTCCTAAAAACTGGATCTCATGTGCAGGTCCTTTAACTTTATTTTGTTTGATGGCAAAACCAGACTTCAGAAGGATTTGAATTATTTTCTTCTCTTTCTCAAAAACTTCCTCTGCTGTGTCACCCCACACAATGATGTCATTGATGTACTGCAGGTGTTCAGGAGCTTCCCCCTGCTCCAGTGCAGACTGGATCAATCCATGGCAAATGGTAGGGCTATGTTTCCACCCCTGGGGCAGCTGATTTCATGTATATTGGACTCCTCTCCAAGTAAAGGCAAACTGTGGCCTGCACTCTGCTGCTAGAGGGATGGAGAAAAATGCATTAGTGATATAAATTGTGGCGTACCACTTGGCTGCCTTTGATTCCAGTTCGTACTGGAGTTCTAGCATGTCTGGCACTGCAGCACTCAGTGGCGGTGTGACTTTGTTCAGGCCACGATAGTCCACTGTTAGTCTCCACTCACCATTAGATTTTCACACTGGCCATATGGGACTATTAAAAGGTGAATGAGTCTTACTGATCACTCCTTGGCTCTCCAGTTGATGAATTAGCTCATGGATGGGAAGCAGGGAGTCTCGGTTGGTGCGATATTGCCGCCAGTGCACAGTTGTAGTAGCAATTGGCACTTGTTGTTCTTCGACCCTCAGCAACCCCACAACAGAAGGGTCCTCTGAGAGACCAGGAAAGGTAGACAACTGTGTAATGCCCTCTGTCTCTAAGGCAGCTATGACAAAAGCCCAGTGGAACTCGTTTGGGTCCTTGAAATATCCTCTTCTAAGATAGTCTATGCCAAGGATTCACGGAGCATCCGGGCCAGTCACAATAGGGTGTTTTTGCCACTCATTCCCAGTTAGACTCACTTCAGCCTCCAATACAGTCAACTGCTGGGATCCCCCTGTCACTCCATGAACACCGATGGGCTCTGGCCCTTTATAGCTTGATGGCATTAGAATACATTGTGCACCGGTGTCTACTAAAGCCTTGTACTTCTGTGCGTCTGACATGCCGGGCCATCGAATCCACACAGTCCAATGAACTCGATTGTCCCTTTCCTCCCCCTGGCTGGAGGCAGGGCCCCTCTAATCCTGGTCAGAATCTTCATTCCTGTGTTTAAAGGACCGCCTGCTGGAAGTTGGAGCAGCAAATTTTCAGAGGACCCCTTTTTCCCGCTTGTTTTCTTTTGCAACTCATGTACCCGTGCCTCCAGGGTCGCGGTGGATTTTCCATCCCATTTTCTCATGTCCTCTCCATTGTCACGTAGGTAAAACCACAGGATAGCACAAGGTGTGTATCCACCACATTGTCTTCCTTGCACGGATGAGCGCTTACCCCTAATAGCAGAGACACTGGTTCGTTCAGGTGGGGAGAAAAATAATCTCTCTTCAAGTTGGTGGACCTTTTCAGAAAGTTTCTCCGAAGTATTCTCTTTTAGTTGGTGGACACTTTCAGAAAGTTTCTCCACAGCCAAGACGCAGGCCTGTAGGGAAGAGGAGAAACTTTCTTCATACTGCCAGCGTTGTTTAACCACATCACCCACTGAGGGCTCGTCATCCTCTTTCCAGGCCATTATTGCCAATGAGCTGGCATATGATGATGGTGTACTCCGTACAAACTTCCGCCACATGGGTCGTGTACACTTGACTTCATCTGGATCTGTGGGTGTTTGTCCATTATCTGGGTCCTGATAAATCACCTTTCATACGGCTAATTCCTTCAGGTACTGGATTCCCTTCTCCATAGCGGTCCACTTGCCTGGCAGACATACAAGTTCTTCCTTGTAGAGATACCTTTCCCTTCCAGTGTACAGGAGATGCCTCCAGAGGCTGTAAGATCGTACTCCATCTCTAATTGCTTTGTCAATGCCTGCATCTCTAGCAAGGGATCCCAGCCGACTGGCTTCCCTGCCCTCTAAATCCACATAATTGGCTCCAGTATCCCAGCACCGGAGCAGCCAGGTGACAAGCTGCTCACCTATGCAGCAACCAAAATCTTTTCACATATCTTGTAGCTTATGCTGGTATAGGTTTCGGGTAACTACTGTTGTTTTTTCAACATCCCCAGCTTCATCCTCCTGCATCCCTGATGGGCCAGCCTCATCTTCTCCATACCTAGACTTTCTGCATTCTAAACAACCTGAGTCTCTATACCATTTTTTCACCTTGTCTACAGGAGCAACTTGTACTGCTAAAGTTTGTTTCTCTGACTCAGCCACAGAGTCTTCCACAGGGGTTGGAATACACTCTGCAGGGCCAACTTGCACTGCTACAGTTTGTTTCTCTGGCCCAGCCACAGGAGCTGGAGCGGCTGCAGGAGCAGGAGCTGGAGTGGCTGCAGTGGCTGGAGCAGGAGCTCCAGCAGAGATCTGCCTCAGGACAGATCTCTGGATGAGATTCCTAAGTAGCTGTTTAACCTTAAACAAAACCTGAAGTGCATTTAAGAGACATAACAACAAGAACATGCTGGTCTGCGTATCCCAAGGACATTCAACATCTTGGAAAGTTATCGTAACTAGCTCAGGGGATAAGAGGGTGCTGAAGGAGTAAGGGAGAGTGAACAAGTAGGGAAAAATATATTCCACTGTCCCCTCCATAGACTAGCTCCCTGATGGAAAAAGGCAGTAGGTGTAATTGTTAATAGTTTCCGAAATATAGTTTCCAAAGTACAGAGTTGACGACAGTGTTGAGTACAAATACCAAGTTAGAATCATGGCTAGATATTTCATTATATTGTAAGCTATTGTTACACTGCACAATACCATAACGATGTTAAACCAGGGCCTGGAAAGGATAAACAGCACAACGGGGATCACATACAGAAAGTAACGTGCTATAAAATTCAGTTTGGAATACAGGCACAACAGACTCGAGATTAAAGTAAGCAACACCCTGATTAACCACTATAACTATATATTGTTCAGCATGACGTCAGATGGTATGGAATACCCCTTTGGCCAGTTTGGGTCAGCTGTCTTGGGTCTGTCCCCTCCCAGCTCTTGCTGCACCCCCAGCCTGCCCACTGGCAGGACAGAGTGAGAAGCTGAAAAGTCCTTGGCTTAGTGTAAGCATTGCTCTGCAGCAATTAAAACATCAGCATTTTATCAGCACTCTTCTCATCCTAATCCAAAACATAGCACCCTACTAGCTACTAGGAGGGAAAAATAACTCTGTCCTAACTGAAACCAGGACAAGTATAAATATTCATATGTACATACGTTCACATAAACCCCACTCCATTCTCCTGAGACTAACTTCACTTAACTTGTGCCTAAACAAAAAGCAGCCAGAAATCCTTCTCAATTCTGTTTACACAGTTATGGCATTAATAGTTATCTCTTTCTCTCTTTGGACCATAGATAGTGTAAAAATTTTGATTCCTGAATACTTATAGCATTGTTTTTCATAGCACTTTGTTTGTTTGTTTTTGTTCTTCAGAAACTGAGAAGCGGTTTCATCATTTCATAGAATCATAGAAGTTGGAAGGGACCCATAACAATTTTGAGTCCAACTCCTAACACCACACAGGTCTACCCAAAAATTCAGATTGTATGACTAAGAGCACAGATGAAACAATTCTTAAACAGGCTTGGTGCCATGACTACGTCCCTGGGGAGTCTGTTCCCTTGTACAACAACCCTCTCAGGGAAGAACCTGTTATCTAGCCTGCACCTCCCCTGTTGCAGCTTGACACCATTCCCCCGGGTCCTATTTATTTAGTACAAAATCATAAATAGTTAACAATAAGTTATATCTTCTAATTAATACTTAAAACAACATTGATTTCTGTCAAATGATCCAGAAAGTATCAACAGTTTTATCTTGCTTCTCTTGAATTCAGTTCTTTTCTTAACATTGTGCTTATTTCTCTATTTCCCCGTTTCTCTCTCAAATGCATCTTTATTTATCCCATTTCTGTCTTGTCCAGGCCCTTTCTGTTTCCTGACATTTAGCCTACTCTTGTCTTTATCTAATTCCATGCTTTGATAGAGGGGTACAGTAAGTTCAGTGAATCCATTCAGCTTTTGTCACATTTTATATTTCAAGTGTCCCCCAAATTATATTTTAAAATTATTGAGAGATGGAGCAGCTTGTAGCTCTAATATCAAATAATCATAGTCAGTAGAAGAAAAAGGTGAAACATTTATTTTATGGGAGGTAAATTTAATTGGATGTCTATGTGTATGCATGTATGTATGTGTATAAGACTTAGAGACTCTTTCAGAGTCCCTTTATCATAAAACTACCTAAAAATGTATATAATTAGCACATATAGACACTGATATTGCCACAGTTATTTATGGCTAATATTAGGTATCAATTTAGATTTCTAGAAAGAGCCATATACAAATTTCTTTTTATGGAAAGGAGATTTAAAATAAATAAATAAATAAAAATAAAAAGAACCAGTCAACAAGAATTAAAATGGATTCTTGATAACTGGATAATATTAGAATACTACAGCTCTATGATATATTAAATATCTATCATACAGAGGTCTGCATTCACTAATCCAGATAGAGGAGGTGATTAAATTATGTGTTTTGTTTTTTTTACACATTCTAATATTTGGGGATACCTAATGGAATTCACAACCTCCATTTAAATCTTTTTCATATCTTTGCTCTTGCTGCCTACTTTAATCTTGTCTTGTAAAGGAAATATTAAAACAAAGGACATCAAGGTGATTTTCAATTCAGTGTCAAAAAAAAGAGTTGTTAATCTAAAAACGTTGTTAATTTAACAATGCCTGTTAGATTAAATTTAAACGTGAGTTTTTAGTAGTTTATATAAGGCAGCAGAGGTTTAGAACATCAAGTTTTTCATTAAGGCTCTTTAAGGTTGGCTTGTTTTAGGGTCTGTGTGCATGTGTTTAACAGCAAAATGGATTTCTGCCACTAAGAAGTTTTTTTTTCCTTCACAGTTTAAATACTTTTTCCCTCATCTTGTTAATGATGTTCCACACAAAGCAATATTAAAAAAAAAAAAAAAAAAAGACTCAGTCTTACAATATTATAGGATTTAAATTATTCTATTTATGTTAGTGAAAATCCATAGAATTCTATTGACTCATTTCTCATTTGCAACAATATAAAAGGAAGAGAACTAGAGAACTGAGCCTACGATTAACAGTGTCTTAGCTCTGACCAACACTTTGTGTTCCTGAGCTATTTCCATCAGTTCTCTTAAGGTGGACTGTTAAAAATCAAAATTTTTGAAATATCAAAACAAAACAAAAGTCTGGCCAGGTAAGTACTAGGAAACAGTACAAAGATTCAATACCAGCCTAGAAAATCATATTTGAGCTCACAATGTTTGTTTGTTTATCCTTACATTTCTAAATATCAGAAACTCTAATCTCAGTGGACGTATTACTTCTTGAATTAAGTTTGTTCCAACTGGACTGACTATAATTCCCTATTGGTGTTTCAGCCTTAGACTGCCTTCTCCAAAACCAGAACAAAATAAACTGTCTCCTATCAAGGGAAAGCGGACCTTGGTAAGCTGTAGGAAAAAACAGATATAAGCAATGCTGCAGGTAGGTCTGAGAAGCAGTGTAATCTATTATTTTTAAGACATAGAATTTTTCATTTGTTAACAATGAATTGATATTTAAATTAATAGTAGAAAATGTGTTGTACGTTACAAAATTCTGATTAATAATTATGTAGTAATAACCAGCATCCATTATTTCAACTATAAGATATAGAAAAAAGAAGAAAGATAGAAAAATAAAAAATAAATAAATAATAAAAAAAAACTCTATCATAGGTAAGTGTGAGAAGTAATTCACATGAAAGTGTAAGCAGAAAGTGTTAAGACCTTAAAAGTGCATATGTGGTGGTGAAGTAAGGGTCTCATGCACTTTTCAGCTCTCATATATAATTGTATATTCAACTTCATTCTGACATTACATTTCAATGCAATCTCCACCTTTGTTTCTTAGTGTAGACAAACAATGAATAGCTGGAATACCAGGATCTCAGGTAGTACACATGTAGATTACCTTAGAAATGTTCTTTCTTTTGAACTTTTTGATGAATTTCATACTTTTGACAATAAAGGGTCAGTTTATATTGTTGGACTGTTCTTCAATTATGTAAATTTAAATAAGCATAAGGTATGGAATTTTCCTGACAGCTATGAAAAAATAAAATAAAAATAAAAATAAAAATAACCAATTTCCAGAATACTTCACAGCTCAACATCTATATTTTTCTGGAATTCTCTGCTGCTTCTAGAGAAAATTAAAATATCCTACTGATAGTGGTGTATTGAGCTTACAGGGCAAGGTTTTGGTAGCAGGAAGCTGCAAGGGTTGCCTCTGTGAACAGAGCCCAACAGCTGCCCAGTATCAAATCAGAGACATCTCCAGCTCTCTTCAAAAGGAACCCACTGCTGGCCAGAGAAAAGCCAGTGAGCAATGTTGATTGTTCCTCTGGAACAGCAAATTCAAGAAAGGGAAAAAACTGTGTGACAGCAGCTGAGACGGAAGAGTGAGAAAATAAGAGAGAAAAAAACCTTGCAGACACACAAGTGAGTGAAGAAGGTGGGGGAAGAGGGGATCCAGGTACCAGAGAAGAAGTTCCCTTGTGGCCTATGGAGAGGCTCATGGAGGAGCAGGCATGTCCGCCCATGATATACCACGGTAGAGCAGATATCCATGCGATAACCCATGGAGGAGCCCATGGTGGAGCAGGTGGGTCTGTCCTAAAGGAGGCTGTGGCTCATACAGAGACCCCACAGAAGACTCCTGGCCAGAACTCCAGCACGTGGAGAGCACACCACAGTAGAGCTGGTGAAAGCTGCTGCCCTTGGGGGAGGACCCATGTTGGAGAAGTCTGATCCTGAAGGACTACACCCTATGTCATGGACCCATATTGGAACAGTTCTTGAAGAACTGCAATTTGTGGGAAGCCCACAGGATCAGATCAGGAAGGACACCATCCTAAGCATCCTATGAGAGGTATCCCATGCTGGAGCAGGTGAAGAAAGTGAAAATTAAGGAGCAGCAGAGATGAAGCAATATGGACTGATGATAAACCCCATTCCCTGTTCATCTGTGCTACTTTAGGAGGAGGAATTAGAAGATGGTGGTGGGTGGGGGAGCGGGGGTGCTTTTAGTTTCTCACTGCTCTAGTCTGTTAGTAAGAGTAATAAATTACATTAATCTCCTTGTGTTGAATCTGTTTTGCCTGTGATGACAATTACTGAATGATCTCCCTGTCCTTATATCAACCCATGAGCCTTTTTTATATCTTATTTTCTCCCCTTGTTCTGTTTTGGAGAGGGAGTGAGAGAGCGGTGTGATGGAGCATAGCTTTCCATCAATGGGAAACTACCACAAATGGAAATGTTCATCTGTCCTTAATTGCAAGTACTAGCAAAAATGAAGCATGATATTCTGCCCTGTGCCTCCCACACAATCTAAAGTAAGTACATTTTCATAAAATAAACAAATAAAAATCAATTTCTTAAAATATCCTCTTTAACAATTTACCAGGAAGGACTTGAAGATAGGAAATTACATTTCAGAAACAGAAAGAAGCAGTGAAGTAGAAAAAGGAAAAGCAAAGAAAATTACCAAAATGTATTCAATGAAGAATAAAGCACCTTTAGCTATTTTGTCCTCCTTATAATGAATATCATCAACATTGAATGATGTCTTAGCTGTTTTCTTTGCTGGTGTTTAAGTTATCTCTCTCCATTTGCCTGTTTATGTCTGTTATAGCTTTTTATGCCTTCTTTTTTTTTTTTTTTCTTTTTTTCCTGGAGAATTACATGTGGGAGTAAAGGCTTCTTGAACAATCAATTCTTTAAATGGAAAGCATGATAAATTTGTTCTTATTTCTGTTCAGATGTATACATATTTTAGATCTACTTTCTATTGCATTAATTAATTATTTGATTTGCAGTTGCAGTTGATATTAAGATCCATATAAAATCTGTAAAGTGGTGAACATTACTTTCAATATGCTCTACTGTGTGGGGTTGAAAACTCTGAATTTGGCACTTACTTTATAACTTATTTAGTCTGAGTAAAAAATAAGTACATGAAGTACAGCAGAGACGCAGAATAGCATTCATATTAGAATGTTAAGAATCTGAGGAATTTCTTCCAACACTGAAAATGCTCATAAAAATAAGAAAAATGTTACTGACTTTATGCGTGTCTTCATATATGGAGGTCGAGTATTCAAGTCACACCTCCTGTTAGGGCTTTTTTCAAACGTTTCCTGCAACAGGGCAAGAGAAACCCAAATAGAACATCACGTGATGTAAATCTTATAGTGTAGCTGTGGTATGCTGTGACACAAAAACCTCTAAATTTTGAGTTGCTCTATTTGCAGAGGACTTTTTTTTTTTTTTTAACTGATACGTGAAGTAATAACATCCATTATAATGACCATCAAAGTTAAATAAATGAACAGCTGCAGATCTAAAGTATGCACTGAAAAAAAAACAAAAGACACAAAACCTCTTCAGCGGGCTGTTTCTGTAATGTTATTTTATGTTGTAAGACCCATCCCCATTATAGGCATGTGGAGAATTAAATTTCTCCAAGAATTAGACTCATTCTTTTCACCTAAGTTTACGCTGCTTACTTTCAGGTATTTGAAGTGTAACAAGAGGAATCAAGTCCAAGTCAATGAAATTAATTTTCTTCTGTCTTTAATGCAGTCTAGAATTTTTGAGTACACAATGCAAAAGCAGTCTTTTTTGTCTAAACCTTTAGTCTTTTCTGGAATCCTTTCTTGGGTCTTCATTAAGCTATCAGGTTACGCCAGTAATAAGCAACCTTAATCAACTGCAAGTAATTTTAATGAGGTGAAACTATGAATATTATTTTATTATTAGTGTTATCATTGCTTCTGACTAACTAAATAAGAGAGTAGTATTTGTGGTTTTGTTGTTGTTGGTGGTGGTTATATTCTTTGTTTAATTTTAATTTTGCCATCCACATGTCTATATTTTAAGTGTACACTAAGCACTTACGTTGCCTTGAAATTTCATTAAAAGTCTGAGTAATGCATAAGTGTTTGTGTACAACTTACAAGCATAATAGGTTGATTTTGTTAACAGATGCATTGTAAATCTTTCCAGTTCAAGAATTATTTGATTACCATAACACTAGGCTGGTAGAATACATATGTAGTCAGACTGAGTAATAGTCTTCTACATACAAAGCCAATTTTGCACTTTGGGAGTAACTAACACCTGTGAACCTCAAACATCTCATAGCTATTAATATCTAAGACATCACACCTCCATACAGAAAAAAAAAAAAAAAAAAATGTGTGTTGCATCACACAACCACATATGCTGATGTGATCTTTTTGGACTTCAGCAAGGCTTTTGACATGGTTTCCCATAGGATCCTACTGGACAAAATGTCCAGGCTACAACTTAACAAAAACATCATACGATGGGTGAGCAATTGGCTGACGGGCAGGGGCTCAAAGGGTTGTGGTAAATGGGGCCACATCAGGCTGGTGGATGGTCACTAGTGGGGTCCCTCAAGGCTCCATTTTAGGGCCACTCCTCTTCAATGTTTTTATAATGATTTGGATGTAGGACTAGAAGTTGTTTTGAGCAAATTCAATGATGACACCAAACTTGGAGGAGTTGGGGACTCAGATGACGGTGGAAAGGCCTTGCAGAGAAATCTGGTCAGGTTGGAGAACTGGGCAATCACCAGCCTCATGAAGTTTAACAAAAGCAAGTGCCGGGTCCTGCACCTGGGATGGGGCGACCCTGGCTATATGTACAGACTGGGTGATGAGATGCTGGAGAGCAGACCCGCAGAGAGGGATCTGGGGGTCATAGTTGACAGCAAGTTGAATATGAGCCAGCAGTGTGCCCTTGCAGACAGGAGGGCTAATCATATCCTGGGGTGCATCAAGCACGGCACTGCTAGTTGGTCGAGGTAAGTGATTGTCCTGCTCTACTCTGCGCTAGTGCGGCCTCACCTCGAGTACTGTGTGCAGTTCTGGGCACCACAGTACAAAAAGGACATTCAGCTGTTGGAGAGTGTCCAGAAGAGGGTGACAAAGATGGTGAAGGGCCTAGAGGGGAAGACTTACGAGGACGGCCAAGGTCACTGGGCCTGCTCAGCCTGGAGAAGAGGAGGCTGAGGGGGTCCTCATCACAGTCTACAACTTCCTCGTGAGGGGGAGTGGAGAGGCAGGAGGCCTTTTCTCCATAAACACCGGTGATAGAACCCATGGGAATGGGGTTAAGCTGAGGCAGGGAAAGTTTAGGCTGGACACCAGGATGAGGTTCTTCACCGAGGGGGTGGTCGCACACAGGAATCGTCTCACCACTTCATCGAGCCTATCTGAATTCAGGAAGAGATTGGACTGTAGCCACATGGTGTAAACTTTTGGGTAGACTGGTGCGGTGCCAGGAGTTAGACTTGATGATCCTTATGGGTCCCTTCCAACTCTGGATATTCTATGATCCTATGATTCTATGAATTATACATATATACAATATAATACATTAGCACCTCAGTACTTCTGATATGTAAATCACAGCTGGACCCAATTACCTTAGCCTGGATTCTTTATTGGTTTATCTCATTGACAGTGTTGTTAGAATGATTTTCTTTAAGAAATCATTTCAGTGCATGACAGTCTCACTCATGACTAATCCTAAAAAAAAAAGTCACCAAATGTCTTAATATTGTAACTGATCCGTAGTTCATATATTACTTCCATTATTAGAGGGTTAATCATAGCTCTTATAGAGACAGTTACCAGAGCTAATTTTCTAGTTAGCAAGGAAAATAATCTTTTTTTTTTTTTTTTTTTTTTTTTTTTTTAAATGGATATTAAGGTCATATCTGTGTAATGCACACACAAAAATAAAAATTATATATATATATATATAATCTGAATAGTACTAATTTAAAATCTAATAGTACTTAGGCTGATTGAAGGAATTGGACTTCACAGGGAACACAAGGGTATCAAAAGGATTTGAACTTTGTAAGACCTGCTTTGTTGACAAAGTAATACTAAAAATATATGTGTGATGATGCATAACTGTATACAGAGGGACAGATTTAAATAGATTGCAAATTGATCTCATAAAGCATTAAGCAAAGCAGGAGCAATTCATGAGAAATGTAGAAAAGGAATCTTTACAGTATCATTGTTTAGCAGAAAGAAGGAACATTCAATGAATTACAGGAAAAAAAAAAAAAAAAAAAAAAAAAAAAAAAAAGTTCCTCTAATTTTATGATAATAAGCTAGTTCCCATGCCCAGGAAATTATAGGCAAGGGTGATACGTTGGTGGCATCAGCAACAAAAGCTATAAAAAAGTCCTATTGTTCCACATTGTGCAAATAACTAAAGAATATGTACAAACACCAGAATGTTGTGAATGTTCTTCTTGATTTTATAAAAAGTATTTTAAACACTACACTGTTTCATCTATAAATGAAATGTTATGGGGAAAAAAGCAAACATGGTAAAGTGTTTTATGACAAAAGAAAATAATAATAAAATAATCCAATAGCACTAAAGTCAGCATCAATAATTTTATGATGTCTTTTCTTGTTTATACTAATTTTGGTTCTGGGATTTTATTTCTTTATTTATGTAAAGGCTAAAAAAAAAAAGTATCCATTAGAATTAAGCATAGTAGGAACATTCACAGATTACTGGGCAGATTTGTACGAGTAATTTGAAGTAAAAGCCATGATTAAAACACAGAGTTTTTGAAGGAAATAAAATACACAGTTTTCATACAAATAATATTTAATCCCACTTACTGATGATGACTTTCAGTTTACAGCTATGAATATCTTAAATTCACTAAATCTTCTTCATTTGCATTATGTAACAGTGACTTTGATGATCCTCAGAGTATAAGCATCCCACCTCATAAATATTTGTCTGCGGTTGTCTGCTTTTCTCTTGTAACACAAGTTTGAAACATGTAACAGAAAATCTCAGCTTGGGCTTCTTCATTTCTCTGTCCCAAGACGCAATAATTCTAGATAAAATTTCACAGTTATCCACAAAGATATCTTAACAATCCTGAAGAGACAAGTTTGAAAATTAAACTAAATTTGTCCTTATTATGAGATGACAAAGCATTTAGTCGAAAACTGAAAGTTCAGCAAATCTGTTTGCAAAAGATTTCAGCTGTGCTAAAAAGATGTCAGCTTCTTACTCTCTAGACTCTATACTGTTTGAAAATTCACCTGGGAGAGCAGTGAATTTACAGTACCAAAATAATCTACAAAATATCTTTTTTTTTTTTTTTTTTTCTCTGCTTTTGTTCTTATATCATCAGTTGACACTTATGTGCACTTTAGAGGATTTTCAGGTGAAATATTGCTGTGTTATCTAGGTGAGAATGGGAGCTGGACTGATGCTTTGCTGAGAAGAAAAAAGGAGACATAGAAGAATTACTATTTACTATTAGACTGAAAAAATAAAACCCAGTATTTATATCAGTGAAAATGTCAGGATACTTAAGTAAGAGAAGAGAGGAAAAATCAGTGATAATTTTATAGGCACAAATTTTCTAGTGGAAAATTTTAAATTACTAAAAGACAGTTCTTTAAATAAAGACCTCTTTGCATCCATAAGAGGACTATTCTTTTAGTTTCCAGATAGATTTTTCCTTTAATAGTTGTCTAAAAAGTTCTTTCAACAAACTCATCTAAGCATTCTGGAGTACTGAAGTGAGCATTCTGAATGTATGAAAGATTTCTTTCAGAACTTTGATGCAATTCATGATTTTTTTGAAGCTAGAATGTATAGCATTATCATATTCTTCAAGGCAAAGTGATATCAGTTACCTAGTCTATGTGAAGTCATGGGCTATTATGTGAATGGAGCATAAAGCACAAAGCAGAAAAAAAAGCAAGCAAGAAAACAAACAAAAAATCAAATTAATCAGAAACGTTATAAAATAAAATAATAAAATAAAAAGTATTTCTTTAATAAAAATGTTACGTAATGAGAAATGTTATTTGTGATACATATTCTATAGTTTTGAGCACACTACTTTACTAAGAAAATGAAGAAGCCCTCTAGACACAAAGGCATATACAATTGTATATCTAAATAAACCTTTGTACTATTGCTGTTACAGCAGTAAGTGCCACCCCCCACTCCTCCAAAAGCAGCCCCTGGGGAGTGCAAGCAACCAGGAGTGTGGCAAACAGTGTGTGGCACCTCAGCCAAGGAAGGCGTGACAGTGTGGGAGGGTGTGCAGGGAGGGTACACCATGAGGGAGAGCCATTCTTTGGCCAAGTACATTTATTGGCACCAAGTACAACTCAATCCTGCACCCAGATCTGCATAGGCCACCAGTGTGCACCTTTCCTGATCCTTAAGGCAGAATGGTGAGTACTCATCTCAGGGCAAATGCACTGGCCACATGGTCTGCACCATCTACCCCAGCAGTGGCTGATGAGTCCATCCAGATAGAGTCATTCATCTAGAGGTATGAGGCTGCAGTGCAGACCTCTGGCTGCTGGAAGTGCCTAGATCTTTCCCCTGGAGCAGGGACATGCAGCAGACCTGACTGAAAAAGGTATGCTCAAGTGAAAGCCCTCTGCAGCAGGTGGCTGAGCTGCTGGAGGCAGTGAGAAAGCTGCATACCATCAGAGAGGCTGGGGAGGAGTTAGACAGCTGGATCCTAGAACAGGCTGCAGGGGACCAACAGCCCACATCCATACAGTCCCAAAGTCCCTCATCAACACTCACAGAAGGGAGGGGAGCCAATAACACAGGGGCATGGAAGCTGGAAACAAGGACCAGCAGGAGGAAGAGTCTTCCCCCAAAGCCTGAAGTGCCCTTACAGAACCACTTCACCACTCTGCAGATGGAAAAGGAAAGACCCATTACAGGGAGGGTGGAGCTGAGTAAGACAGCCTGGTCTGCTCCCTGCATAATAACTAGTCCCACTAAGAAAAGGTGATGAGTGATAGCAGTAGGACACTTTCTCTGAGAGGGATGTCACCAAGACACTGCCAAGGGCTATTATCTGCTACTGTTGATTCATGTGGGCACCAATAATGCATCCTGAGGTCTTAGGAGTGTCAGGACAGGTTACAGAGTCCTTGAAGAACAGTAGAAGACTCAGGAGTGCAGGTAGTTTTTTCATCAGTCCTGCCAGTCAAAGGGAAGGGGACTGAAAGGACCTATTGAATCTGGCAAGGTTTCTATAGGTACATTGGTAATAAAAAGAAGACTGAGGAAATTGTGGGTCCTCTCTGGAAGGAAATGGGAGACCTTGTCACTCAAGATATGGAGAAAGCTGAGGTATTTAATGACTAATTTGGCTCAGTCTTCACTGACAAGATCTCTAGCCATATGGCCTTGGCCAAGTCAAATGCAGGGACTGAAAGAATGATGAACCACCCAGTGTAAGGGAAGATCAGGTTGAGACTATCTAAGGAACCTGAAGTTGTACAAGTCCATGGGACCTGATGAGATACATCCACAGGTCCTGAAGGAACTGGTGAAAGTAGTTGCTAAGCCTCTCTCCATATCTGAGAAGTTGTAACAATCTGGTGAAGTTACACTGACTGGAAGAGGGGAAATACAACCCACATTTATTTATTTATTTATTAAAAAAAAGGAAGACCCAGGGAAGTATAGGACAGTCAGTCTCACATTTGTCCCTGGCAAGATCAAGGAGGGTGCTAAGGCACATGGAAAATAAGGAGGTGATTGGTCACAGCCAACATGGCTTCACTAAGGGCCTGACAAATCTGGTGACGTTCTACGAAGGAGTTACAGCATTGGTGGATAAGGGAAGATCAACTGTGCAAGGCATTTGACACTGTCCCCTATGATATTTTCATCTCTAAATTGGAGAGGCATGGATTTAATGGATAGACCACTCGGTGGGTAAGGAATTGGCTTGATGGTCGCACTCAAAGTGTTGTGGTCAACAGCTCAACGGAGATAAGCAATGAATGGTATTTCTCAAGGGTCAGTATTGGGACTGACACTGTTCAACATCCTTGGTGCTGACATGGACAGTTACATCTGAGTGCACCTTCAGAGAGTCTGCCGATGACACCAAGCTGGGTAGTGCAGTTGACACACTGGAGGGAAGGGATGACTTTCAGAAGGACTTTGACAGGCTCAAGAAGTGTTCCTTTGCAAACTTTATGAGGCTCAACAAGACCAAGTGCAAGGTCTTGTGTCTAGACTGGGACAATCCCAAGCACAAATATAGGCAGAGCAGAGAATAGATTGAGGTCACCGCTGAGGAGAAGGACCTGGGGGTATTTGTTCCTAAGAAGCTGAACATAAAATCATAGAATCAAAGAATCAGATAAAGTGTGCCTGCAGCTGAGAAAGCCAACAATATCCTGGGCTGCATCAAAGGAACCATGGGCAGCAGGATGAGGGAGGTGACTGTCCCCCTCTACCCAGCCCTTGTGAGACCTCACATAGTACTGCGTTCAGCTCTGGGGCCTCCAGCACAAGAAGAATAGGCAAGCATTACGAAGAGTCCAGAGGAGGGCCACAAAGATGATAAAGGGGTTGGAGAACCTCTCTTATGAAGACAGGCTGAGAGAGATAGGGTTGTTCAGCCTGGAGAACAGAAGGCTCTGGGGAGATCTTACAATACTTAAAGGGGGCCTAGAGGAAAGCTGGGGATGGACTCTTTGTCAGGAAGTGTAGAGATAGGACAAGGAGTAATGGCTTTAAAATAAAAGTGTGTGGATTTAGATTAGGTGTAAGGAAGAAAATCTTTACTCAGAGGGTGGTGAGGCACTGGAACAGGCTGTGCAGAAAAGCTACAGATGCCCCATCCCTGGAAGTGTTTAAGGACAGGTTGGGTGGGGCTTTGAGTGACCTAGTCTAGTGGGAGGTGTCCCTGCCCATGGTAGGGAGGTTTGGAAATAGATGTCTTTAAAGTCCCTTCCAACCCAAACCATTCTATGATTTATCTATTACAGAGTTTTAAATTATTGTGACAACTGGGCAACTGTGCTTTTTTTTTTTTTTTTTTTTTTTTTTTTTTTTTACCACAAAGACTCTTATTAAAGTTGTTCTATAGCTGCTGCTGTTCAGGGAAATTATTAGTGTTTAGAGCTATATTTGTGCTTCAATAAAAATAGAAGTTTGAGAAATTGACATCTCTGGAAATCCTGATGATGCTAGAAAAACAGTTTTGAGGGCTTTTTATCAGATCTGAAATGGAACTGATGAACTACTAACTAAATGCAAATTCAGAATAGGGTTTCAAGTTTTATTTGTTTGTGCCAATCAATTCAACATGAGAAGAAACTACAGTGGAGTAGAATGAAATATTAGCAAAGATACAGATGGCTAGATTGTTACATCCTGTCGTGGTTTAACCCAGCAGGCAGCTAAGCTCCATGCAGCAATTTGCTCTCACACACACATACACTATGGGGTGGGGGGAGAGAGCTGGAAGGGAAAAAAAAAAAAAAAAAAAAGAACACTAATGGGTTGAGGTAAAGAGAGTTTAATAGGACAGAAAAGGAAGAGAAATAATAATGATGATGAAGATAATAATAATAGAATGGCAAGTGATGCACAATGCAATTGCTCACCACCCACTGACAGATGCCCAGCCTGTCCCTCAGCAGAGGTCCCCACAACCCCAGCCAGACACCCCATATTAATCTCTCACCATGACACCATATGATATGGAATATCCCTTTGGCCAGTTTGGGTCATCTGTCCTGATTCTATCCCTTTACAGGTCCTTGTGCACACCCAGCATTCTCACGGGCAGTGAGAATGAGGGTGTGAGCATATGAAAAGGCCTTGGCTTGGTAAGCACTGCTCTGCAACAACTAAAACATTAGTGTGTTATCAGCATTGTTCTCATCCTAAATTCCAAAACACAGGACCATAACAGCTGCTAAAAGAAAATTAACTCTTTCCTAGCCAAAAACAGGACACTTCCTGTAGGATATTTTTCTCCTGTAAATGGATCTGGGAGAAAAAAAAAAAAAAAAAAAAAAAAAAAAAAGTAGTGTTCTTTAAAGCTATTCTATTCTGTAAAACTCTAAGTTTTACTGTCCAATAGAGATATGGATTTTGTTTCCAGGCTTTTTTTCTTTTTTTTTTTCTTTTTTTTTTTTTTTTCAACTTTCTGTACTTTTCCAGTTACGGACTGACATTGAAAAGTTATAGAAATAGCTCTTCACAAAAAAAGAATACTTGTATCCTTAAAAATTTACCGTGAGTTCATTTTGGTGTATGATAGTATTTATTTTTATATAAATAACACTATGTATATATATAAAAATATATAAATAATCACCCTATGTTTAAAAACTGATTTTAAGTATGAATGAATATATATATATATTTGTGGGGTATTGTTTGTAATAGGTATTCAAGGATAAAAAGAAGATGGGGAACTTAGGTTTTAGCAAAAACAAACAAACAAACAAAAAAAAAAAAAAACCATGAATATATATATATTCATTTGCTTCACATCTCTACCACACCAATCTAACTGAAAGGATCTCAGGGCATCCTGCCTTAATTTCTTATGATTTTATTGCTCATAAGAAAGTTCTAATACAGCAAATTTTCATTTGCTGTCTAAATTTTCAAACTATTTTGGAAACTATATTTCAAATTATTTTTTAATGGGCATGGTCTTAAATAATTAATTCTATCTCTGTTCTCCCTAAAAAATAATAATAATAATAATAAAATGTTACTATCCCTTTTTAGATATTTTAAGTGATAATGAACTTTTCTTTCTTGAAATAGAGTGGGTATTTTCTTTCTTTCATAGAGTGGGTATTAGAGAAGCTAAAACTAGTTTAATTTACAATTACAGAGTTGATTTAACCTCCTGAACAAAACTGAAAAAAAAAAATCCACAAAATCATTAATCTCAGATTAGAAACAATCTGTCACAATAATGAGGACATAAGATTAAGTCTTATATAATTAAATGTAGAACCCAAAATAAGCCTACCACCCAGATTGTATCCTAATATGAAGACACAGACCCTTAGTGTTTGTGTCTTAGAGCCTTGTGTTAGAGCCTATATGGCTCTAAGCTGAGATAAAACATAGTACAACATACATATAGGGAAAAAAATAAAGAAAAATACAAGTCAAAAGCATAAGTCTACAGTTTGAAGATATAGTAGCAAATGAGATATTTGACTTCATGTCTTCCCTTGAATAAGACTATGTCGGAATGGGAGTGACCCAGAGTAACGATGCAACCTCGATGCGAGTATAATCATTCTCCTTTAATGTTCTAGCAAGGTATATATATGCTACCATTACAGCATGCACAGACAACAACTTATAATTGGTCTAACTTCTATGCACACATCTCTAGTACTAATATAATTGGTACAACGGTGCCGTCGCTCCTCCCGAACATAGTTCCGCATATTTTACCTAGAACATCACTCAAGGTTATCAGCCCTGGGCCTACACTATCTTCACAGTACTTCAAGGCCTGAGTTGCGCACTTTAATTAAATCATGCCCCTTCTCATTTAAACATAGCTCCACAAGACTACCCACATGGAAATGTAGTTAGGGAAGTGATTTAATAATTTGATTGTAAATGCTATAATTCTTATAGCATTAAAATATTTAGACTGTTTAGGAGATTTTTACATATTGATTTGGGGAGCAAAAAAAATTAATTTATTGACATTGATAAATTGTTACTATTTGGTAAACTTTTACTTTAGTGCAGTTATGTAAATACTGATTTAGAAATTTCTAGCTTTGCAAAACTTTTCAACATAGATGGTACTTAAAGGAAAACTTTTGGCATTTACAATGTAATACATCTGCAGACAGAATGGATTTTATTATATTTTTAACACCAAAAATGCAAACTTCAAAAGGTTTAGAAAAGAAATTTATTGCAGTAATCTGCTTCTGTAGCAGGAGTATGGCATAGTAACCATATATCTGCTGTATGTGTAAGAACTAGTTAACTAATTTTATTTTTTTTATATTTTTTGCATATTATGTATAATTCTTTGAATTCAAACTCATAAAAAACAGTTGATGAGATTCAGCTTCAGAGGACCAGATTTTGACTCATAATATTTCAAAAAACACATTTCTGGAAATGTTTCCATAGTAAATCTTATTAATATAGAAGTCTGGTGCAATCGTTATTGAGTTGTCACCATAGTCTGCAGGACATAAATCTAAAAAAAAAAATGCCTCCAGTATAAAGAGAATCCTTTATTAAAACCACCTTCTTTAAGGCTATATTACCTAAATATATGATTTTTGTGCAAGCAAGGTTTTGTTTCCTGTCACCATGGTTGGTCAACTGCCTGCTTGTGTTTCATCTGTACTAGAGCTATTAGAGAATGTAGAAAGCAGCCTGACATGGTGACCTTCTGAAGCTTGTCAACCAGTGATACAAGAAAAAAAATAATTTAAATGAGTTGAGTATCTATTTTATTTATTTGTTTGTTTGTTTCCTCCAGAACTTAAAGAGTGAAATACCTTAGTGTGATTTAGTTTCCTCATCTTTGAGGGCCCCTTACTCAATAATTCAATTCTGTTTCTGTATATGTCCGACACAGATAACACTAAGAAACATTAGTATATTGTTACTTCTAGGTCTGGTTATCATCTTACTGTTTGATGATTTTAACAAAATTCTCTACAACATTTAAAATGTGTTGCTGCTGGTAGCTGAAGACAGCATATGATGACTGAATCATCAGTTTTATGAGAACTTTCTGTTCAATAACCATGAATACATACACAGAATACATCAGTAAAATCATATATAAATTATTTCAAATCCTATTACCCAAAATGGGAATCATATCAACAGGCTAAAGCTGTCTTTCAGGAACACCCAACACGAATGGCAAATTATCAGTTACTGTGTTTCCTTAGAAGGTGGCCAGATATGCATGCATACTAGACTCTTAACAAACCTCTTCATTCAAAGCAGGCAGCATCATCTGTGTCCTGTCCCCTCAGACTGTCAATCCAGCACAAGGTTTTTGAAGCTTGCTCATGAGAATCTTCTCAAAAATTTTCAATATATGAGAAAATGTGCAAGGATTTTTTATGCTATCTTGCTTCCTCAGCTAAAAGTAGTTGCCATCTGCTTCAGTTAGGTAGAAGGAAAGCTCAGCTAACAGCAGCTGACATAAATTCTAGAGCTGTTGAGCCAATATTTCAAAAAAAAAAAAGACTGTCAGTAATTGGCTAACTAGAAACAACCATTAGGTGCTGTGTTTCTAATTAACACCAACTTTTGGGGTATTTTTTAGCAGAACACACTATTTAAAATAAATCAGGATTAGTGATTATCTTTAAGTGATTGTTTTATCCAAGAAATTGTTATTATTTTGTACATGGCATTGTAAAAAGTTAGAAATAACTTGTTTCCAAAGTGCAAACTTAACTATTTGTCAAGCATTTCTACATTGCTGATTACCATTATGTTTTCTGATTTTTTTTTGACCAGCTTTAACTACACAAACTGGAAAGCCATACAACTTCATTACACAGAAATTTAAGAAGAGAAAATATAGACAAACATTCCCTCCTTCCATCCTTCCTTCCCCTCCTTCCTTCATTCCCTTCCTTCTTTCTCTCTTCCCTTATTTTCTTCCTTTCTTCTTTCTCATTTTTCTTTAAAAAAAAAAAAAAATCTGAAAATAAACTTCTTGCTTTTAAAACAATTCTATAAGAAGCAAAATGTTAATAATCTGTAGTGTTTATAATTTTTAACATTTTGTTTTCTTTTCTGTTGAGCTCTAGATTTACCTAGAAGGACTGATGAAACTAAATATGTTATATGATCTTTTATTATTACATTATCATGACATAATTGTGAGAACTTTTCATTCTTTGAGTAGAGTCCCATCCTTCTTTTTCAATAAAAAAAAAGCATTGAAAAACATTTTCTAAGTATACCCTTTAGATAAATTTGTCCAAGGCTAGTAATAAAAATACAGTATCTGCCATAAGCAGATTGTATACCTCCCTAATTCTGAAAGAAAACAGTGTGTTAAGATGCTTTATTTCTTGAATAACTGTTGTTTTGTTGAAACAAGTCAAAAGACATTTCCTTAAGCTGTATTCAGATCATGAATGCTTTATATGTTTCTCTGCAACAGGCAGAGTGAATTGATCTTTTTCAGTTCTCAGGAATACATTTTTCTACAGGAATAAATACTGTGCCTATTTTCTTCACTGTATCTGTCCATTATCATTTATGATATGAATAAAAGTGCAGGGAAGGTCTTGTTGCTAAGCTGCTAGAAATTATGTCATAATTAGACAAAAGACTCTGGAGGAAAAGGAAAAGGAAGTCTGGGGAAAATGTCGGCCTGCTGCTGAATGGGGCGGGTGCCCTGGTGACAAAGGATACGGAGAAAGCAGAGTTATTGAATGCCTTTTTTGCTTCAGTCTTTACTGCTAAGATGACCCCTCAGGAATCTCAGACCTCAGAGATAAGAGAAGTCCAGAGAAAGGAGGACTTTTCCTTGGTCAAAGATGATTGGGTCAGAGATTATCTAAGCAAACTTGACATCCATAAACCTATGGGTCGTGATGCAATGCACCCACAGGTGCTGAGGGAGCTGGATTATGTTATTGCTAAGCCACTCTCCATCATCTTTGAAAGGTCATGGAGAACAGAAGTGCCGGAGGACTGGAAGAAAGCCAGTGTCACAGTACTCTTCAAAAAGGGCAAGAAGAAGGACCCAGGCAACTACAGGCCAGTCAACCTCACCTCCCTCCCTGGAAAGGTGATGGAACAGCTCATCTTGAAGGTCATCTCCAAGCATGTGGAGGATAAGAGGGGGATCAGAAATAGTCAGCATGGATTCACCAAGGGGAAATCATGCTTAACCAATCTTATATAGCCTTCTATGATGAGATGACTAGCTGGGCAGATGAGAGGAGAGCAGCAGATGTGGTTTACCTTGACTTCAGCAAGGCTTTTGATACTATCTCCCATAACATCCTCATAGACAAGCTCAGGAAATGTGGCCTAGATGAATGAACAGAGAGGTGGATTGATAATTGGTTGTATGGAAGAGCTCAGAGGGTTATTTTTATTGGTGCAGAGTCTAGTTCGAGGCCCGTAGCCAGCAGTGTCCCCCAGGGGGCAGTATTGGGTCCAGTGTTCAGTTTATTCATCAGTAACCTGTATGATGGAATGCAGTGTACCCTCAGGAAGTTTGTTGAAGACACAAAGCTCAGAGGAGTGGCTGATACCCCAGATGGCTGTGCTGCCATTCAGAGGGACCTTGACAAGCTGGAGGGCTGGGCTGAGAAGAACCTCATGAAGTTCAATAAGGACAAGTGCAGGGTCCTGCACCTAGGGAGGAATAATCCCGAGCACCAGTACAGGCTGGGGGCTGACCTGCTGGAGTACAGCTCTGTAAAGAGGGACCTGGGTGTCCTGGTGGACAGCAGGCTGATCATGAGTCAGCAATGTACCCTTGTGGACATGAAGGCCAAAAGTATTCTGGGCTGCATTCAGAAGGTTGTTGCCATCGGTAAGTCAAGGGAGGTGATCCCCCCCCTCTACTCGGCCTTGATGAGGCCACACATGGAGTATTGTGTTCAGTTCTGGGCTCCCCAGTACAAGAGGGACATAGAACTGTTGGAGCAAGTCCAGAGGAGGGCTATGAAGATGATTAGAGGACAGTAGCACCTGACGTATGAGGACAGGCTGAGAGAACTGGGCCTGTTTAGCCTGGAAAAGACAAAACTAAGGGAAGACCTCATCAATGTGCAGAAATATCGGAGGGAAGCATGTAAAGAGGATGGAGCCAATTTCTTCAGTTCTGTCCAGTGACAAGATGAGAGGTATAAAATAAATATGTCAAAACATACATTAAATACATGTTTTTAGGCAGCAAGTAGACACAATTATAATCTAGGAATAAAGTGACATACTGTGAAATGTGTTCATTTGATTCGTGTTAGTATGGAACAATGCTAGGGCAGCATGATGAAATATAACCTAGTTAAGAAAAACAGAGTGATTAGTGCACATAGTTTTTGTATCATGCAAAAAAAGGGTTCAGCAATTTGTGTAAATAGAGGGTTTGAAGGGCGAACATTGAGATTCTAGTCTGGGAGATGAGAGGACCAAGGAGGTTTTTTTTAGGAAACTGCTGACTTTTGCATGGGACGCTGCCTGAGCCTCTGATATCCAGCAAAGAGATTCACCAAATAAGGAGGAAGGGGGAGTTGAAGGATGACCGAAGGACAAACCCTGAGAGGAAGACTACGAGCCTTCAGCACAAGAGACCCCCAGAAAGACCACCAGAGGCTGATACAAACGTGTCCGGAGAGGGTTTAGATTCTGGGAACTAATTATAATAACCCTGCCTTTTCTAGGAATAGTGATGAATATGTATTAGTCTAGGAGCATAAAAATCAGCCACCTGATGTAACAGGTGTGCATCTTGGTGGAGCAGAGACTCCTGGCGCACCCAGTGCTGTTTGCATGCCTCTATTATCTTAATAAATTACAAACTTTAATTTTAATCCTATTTGGGACTCAGTCATTTATCACACATACTAAAAATGGAAGTGATGTCACAAACCTAGGTTCTGCAAACTATTTGAAGGGCTAAATTAATATTATTCTTGCCACCCATTGTGATTTTTGTTTTAAGCTCATATTAAATTGTTACCTTTTAAAAGTTTAGACAAAACAGAAACATTCTTATAAGACTTATTATAATTATTAACATTACATTTTAGTTGGAGCTTATTATATAAACCTTTTATATGAGAAGTTTAAGATCTTTCTTTACTCTAAAGACCCAATTTGATTACTCATATTTTCTTAGATATTAATCTGCTATAATTACTCTTTGTCCAAGCATGATCTCTGACAAACATGGCATTTAATACACTAGAGAAAATTTTCAAAAGAAATGAATTTCTAAGAATATCTGTCTTTCATTCCTTCCTTTTCATAAAAACTCAGAATCATAGACTGTTTTGGATTGGAAGGGACCTTAAAGACATATACTTCCAACCCCCTGTGCCATAGGCAGGGACACCTCCCATTAGATCATATTGCTCAAAGCCCCATTCAGCCTAGCCTTAATCACTTCCAGGTGTGAAGTATGGATGGGGAATTGTGGTGGTTTTAATCAGGTGGGTGGCCAAGCTCCACCACAACTGCTCTCTCACTCCCCCTCCTCAAAGAGGAATGGGGAGAAAATGCAATGAAAAGGGCTCAACAGTCATTATTGTGATGGGCAAAACAGACTTAGCATGGGGAGATAGTAAGATTTATGACCTATTACTAATAAGCTAGAGAAGTGAGAAACAAAGGAAAGAAACCAAAAGCACCTTCGCCCCCAACGACCCTCTTCCACCTCCTCCACCCATGCAGTGCAGGGGAACAGGGGTTATGGTCAGTCTATGGCGTTTCTTCTCCACTGTTCCTTCTAGGTCACTCTCATCCCCTGTGTTGTGGGGTCCCTCCCATGGGATGCAGTCCTTGCTGAATTGATCTGGCGTGGGCTTCCCACAGGCAGCAGATCTTCAAGAACTGCTCTAGATACAGGTCTGTACCACGGGGTACTGCTCCAACCTGGGTCCCCCACAGGCAGCAGCTCCTGCCAGGTCACCTGCTCCTGCATGGTCTCCTTTCCACAGGCTACAGGTTTAGCCCAGAATCTGCTCCAGCAGGGGTCTTCCACAGGCTGCAGCCTCCATCAGTACAGGTCCACGTGCTCTACCAAGGTCTCCTCCACAGGCTGCAGTGTGGAACCCTGCTCCACTGCGGTCCCCCATGGGCTGCAGGGGGACAGCCCGCTTCACCATGGTCCTGACCACAGGCCACTGGGGAACTTCTGCTCCGGTGCCTAGAGCACCTCTCCCCCTCCTTCTTCACTGACTTTGGTGCCTGCAAAGCTGTTTCTCACTCCTCTCACTCTCCCAGCTTTGAGCTGTTTTTTTGTTTGTTTGTTTGTTTGTTTGTTTGTTTTTCTCCCCCTCTCTTAAATACGCTCTCACAGAGGTGCAAAACAACATCACTTATTGGCTCGGCTCTGGTCAGCAACGGTGCCCTTACCTAACATGGAACAACTTCTAGATTCTTCTCACAGAAGCCACTCCTATGGCCCCCTGCTACCAAAACTTTGCCACATAAACCCACTACAGGCATCCACAACTTATAAGGGAAACTTGTTCCAGTGCCTCACCATCCACACAGTAAAGAATTTATTCTTTATATCTAATCTAAATCTTCACTCATTTAGTTTAAAGCCATTACTCCTTTTCCTATCACTGCATTCCCTGATAAAGAGTCCCTCCCCAGCTTTCCTGTTGGCCCCGTTCAGGTATTGGAATGCTACTATACAGTGCCCCCCCAGAGCCTTCTCTTCTCTAGGCCAAACAACCCCAACTCCCTAAGACTGTCTTCATAGAGGTGCTCCAGCCCCTTCGGTATTTTTGTGGCCTTCCTCTGGAGTTGTTGTAATACTTCAACATCCTTCTTGTGCTAGGGGCTCCAGAGCTGAACACAGTACTCCAGGTGGGGTCTCCTGAGGGCAGAGTAGAGGGGGCAATCACTTCCCTTGACCTGCTGTCCATGGTTCTAATTTGAGGCAGGATACAGTTGGCTTTCTGGGCTGCAAGTGCACATTGCAGGCTGACATTGAGCTTCTTGGGAACCAACACCCCCAGGTCCTTCTCTTCAGGGATGCTTTCAGTCCATTCTCCACTCAGCCTGTATTTGTGCTTGGGATTTCCCCATTCTAGATGCAAGACCTTGCACTTGGTGCACAACTTTGCACTTGGACCAACCAAGCACTTGGGCCAACAATATTGCACCTCCAAAGTGGTGAGTGAGATGGCACTGGGTTAAACTTCATTACTAAGAGAAAGATCATCCACAATTTATTTTTACTCTAGTGGTAAAGAATTACTTTTTTTTTTTTTTTTTTTTACTTTAATTACATAATAATATATCAGACTACACAATTGTTGCATTTTAAAAGGATAATTATTGTTATTCTTTTTAAAGAACAATTAAGCCTAAAGTATTGGTAATTATATTATTAATACTGAAATCCTCGGTAAGTAGGTAGTTATCAGAACAACTGAGACAGTAATGTTTAGATCATTTTTCATATTAATAGTCAGAAAGAAGAACTTGCAGTTCATTTCATCCTAAAATATGGGGATTAAAATTGATCAAGTGAATTGTTCTTATTGTTCTTAACTTCTTATAAAGAATACTAAAGACTGAGCAGTGTATGTTCACAGAATTTCTGCAGTAATGAATCCCACTACTAATTCTGTAATAATTACTATTAATAATAATAGATATATTTTCATTTCACTCTCAATATTAGAAAATAGGAAAAACTTATAAGTGTATGAAATTTCAGTTTGCATAAGTTTATACAGTACTTCCATTGTGAAGCAAGAAGGTGACTCCTTTACTGCTCTTCCCTATTTTATCCCAAAAGCCATCCTGATTTCCCAAATTTCTTTTTTCCTTTTTTTTTTTTTTTTTACGTGATATATTTAGATAACATAGATGTCACTTGATTTTTAACTTTTTAATCCTTTAAATACATTAAAAAAAAAAAAAAACTTTTACAGGTATTTGTGAATTATTTGCCTGTACTTATAATAATTACAATGATAGTAATAATACCAATAATTATGATAATGAATAATTACTCCGTAATATCATGTTATTCCTGTTTTGTTAGTCCTACTGTAAATAGGACAGACTTCTGGAGAACTAATAAATATTTTCTTAAATGTTCCGAATCTTTCCCATTTTTTTTTCTCCCAAATTTAAATTACTGTGAAATATGTTACATTTTTACAGAATCACAGAATCACAGAATTTCTAGGTTGGAAGAGACCTCAAGATCACTGAGTCCAACCTCTGACCTAATGCTAACAAGTCCTCCCCTAAACCATATCCCTAAGCTCTACATCTAAATGTCATTTAAAGACCTCCAGGGATGGTGACTCCACCACTTCCCTGAGCAGCCTATTCCAGTGACTAACAACCCTTTCCGTAAAGAAGTTCTTCCTAATATACAACCTAAACCTCCCCTGGCACAATTTTAGCCCATTCCCCGTCATCCTGTCACCAGGCACATGGGAGAATAGACCAACCGCCACCCCCCTACCCTCTCCTTTAAGGTACCTGTAGAGTGCGATACGGTCGCCCCTGAGCCTCCTCTTCTCCAGGCTGAGCAAGCCCAGCTCCCTCAGCCGCTCCTCGTAAGACTTGTTCTCCAGACCCCTCACCAGCTTCATAGCCGTTCTGTGGACTTGCTCAAGCACCTCCATGTCCTTCTTGTAGTGAGGGGCCCAAAACTGAACACAGTACTCGAGGTGCAGCCTCACCAGAGCCAAGTACAGGGGGACGATCACCTCCTTAGCCCTGCTGGCCACACTGTTTCTTATGCAAGCCAGGATGCTGTTGGCCTTCTTGGCCACCTGAGCACACTGCTGGCTCATATTCAGCCGACTATCAACCAATACTCCCAGGTCCTTCTCTGACTGGCAGCTTTCTAACCACTCATCTCCCAGTCCGTAGCTCTGTCTAGGGTTGTTGTGCCCCAGGTGCAGGACCTGGCACTTGGCCTTGTTGAACTTCATACAGTTGGCCTCAGCCCATCGGTCCAGCCTATCCAGATCTTTCTGCAGAGCCTTCCTACCCTCCAGCAGATTGAGACATGCACCTAACTTGGTGTCATCTGCAAACTTACTGAGGGTGCACTCGATCCCCTCTTCCAGATCATCAATTAAGATGTTAAAAAAGACTGGCCCCAGTACCAAGCCCTGGGGGACTCCACTAGTGACCGGCCTCCAACTGGATTTGACTCAATTCACCACAATTTTAGTCACAATGAATGATATGATTTGCTAATAACAAAATAACTTTTTGTGTTCTTGCTTAGAGTTATTGCTTAAACTTGAAAGCTTAGATTCTTGTAGAGGAAAAAAAACAGTTCTGCTAAAGACTTTCAGATACAATGAATCTTTAGAGTTTTGATTTTCTTTTTATTTATGTTTTTGCTAGTTGTTTGCTTCATATAATGAAGTCACAAAATATGAGCATAAAAATGAGAAAAGTATATCAATTGCTACTAACTGTCAACCATAATTGTAATATAAATACACAGTTATGGTAGTTGCTGTTTTCTAAACCAAATTCTGAGTGGAAGAACCACTTTATACTCTGGAGTCAATAAGTGCTCCCTGAAAGAAAAGAAATAATAGTTCAAACAGCATAGAAATTTTGTAGAACTCTTGGCCTTCCTGACAATTTTAAAGCACAGTAAGACTATCCCAGTTTACATTATGCTCTATATATAAGTTTAAATTCAAAAATGCTGATGATGATTTAAGGGAATTAGATCAATTGTAATATCTACATCAGTAGCCTAAACCAAGGCAATTGACACAGGTAACCATTCTGACTATCTCTGCCAAAATTTTCAAAGGATGTCATATTACCACAAGTTGTTTTTTTTAAAAAATTTTTTTGTTTGTTTGTTTGTTTGTTTTTAATTAAGTTTCAAGAATCTTTTGAGAAAATGTATGCAACGTACCTCTTTGCCTAATATTTGTTTTTTACCTGGAGTGCTTTTGATACCACAATGTTAAGACCTTGGATAAAGTGTCACAAGACATTTCAAAAAGATATAGAATCATGGAATCATAGAATATCCTGAGTTGGAAGGGACCCATAAGGATCATCAAGTCCAACTCCTGGCACCGCACCAGTCTACCCAAAAGTTTAGACCATGTGACTAAGTGCACAGTTCAATCACTTCTTAAATTCAGACAGGCTTGGTGCAGTGACTACTTCACTGAGGAGCCTCTTCCAGTACACAACCACCCTCTCGGTGAAGAACCTCTTCCTGATGTCCAGCATAAACTTTCCCTGCCTCAGCTTAACCCCATTCCCATGGGTTCTATCACTCGTGTTTGTGGAGAATAGGTCACCTGCCTCTCCACTCCCCCTCACGAGGAAGTTGTAGACTGTGATGAGGTCCCCCCTCAGCCTCCTCTTCTCCAAGCTGAGCAGGCCCAGTGACCTTGGCCGTCCTCGTAAGTCTTCCCCTCTAGGCCCTTCACCATCTTCATCGCCCTCTTCTGGACACTCTCCAATAGTTGAATGTCCTTTTTGTACTGTGGTGCCCAGAACTGCACACAGTACTCGAGGTGAGGCCGCACAGGACAGAGTAGAGCAGGACAATCACTTACCTCGACCAACTAGCATTGTCGTGCTTGATGCACCCCAGGATATGATTAGCCCTCCTGTCTGCAAGGGCACACTGCTGGCTCATATTCAACTTGCTGTCAACTATGACCCCCAGATCCCTCTCTGCAGGTCTGCTCTCCAGCATCTCATCACCCAGTCTGTACATATAGCCAGGGTCGCCCCGTCCCAGGTGCAGGACCCGGCACTTGCTTTTGTTAAACTTCATGAGGCTGGTGATTGCCCAGTTCTCCAACCTGACCAGATTTCTCTGCAAGGCCTTTCCACCGTCATCTGAGTCCCCAACTCCTCCAAGTTTGGTGTCATCATTGAATTTGCTCAAAACAACTTCTAGTCCTACATCCAAATCATTATAAAAACATTGAAGAGGAGTGGCCCTAAAATGGAGCCTTGAGGGACCCCACTAGTGACCATCCACCAGCCTGATGTGGCCCCATTTACCACAACCCTTTGAGCCCTGCCCGTCAGCCAATTGCTCACCCATCGTATGATGTTTTTGTTAAGTTGTAGCCTGGACATTTTGTCCAGTAGGATCCTATGGGAAACCGTGTCAAAAGCCTTGCTGAAGTCCAAAAAGATCACATCAGCTGGTTTCCCTTGGTCGACTAGACGGGTGATCTTATCATAAAAGGAAATCAAATTAATTAGGCAGGACTTACCCCTCATGAACCCATGTTGGCTGGGACCAATGACTGCTTTGTCCCCCAGGTGCGCCTCAATAAGTTTGAGAACCATCTTCTCCATGATTTTACCAGGCACTGATGTAAGACTGACAGGCCTGTAATTGCTAGGGTCTTCTTTCTTACCCTTCTTGAATATTGGCACAACATTTGCCAGCTTCCAGTCTACCTGGACCTCTCTAGATTCCAAGATTGTTGAAAAATAATTGAGAGAGGTCCTGCAATGACATCAGCCAGCTCTTTAAGCACCCTGGGATGAATTCCATCTGGACCCATGGACTTGTATGGATCCAGGTGGAGCAGCAAATCCTGCACACGTTCAGGGTCGATTAGGAGTTTGTCATTCCCACCATCATCGTCATCCAGCTGAGGGCACCCTGCGTCCCAAAGCCCATCATCAGCGTTGAAGACAGAGGTGAAGAAGGCATGAAACATTTCTGCTTTGCCTATGTCATTGTCTGTGTCATTGTCTGTGAGGAGACCTTCCCCATCAAGTAGTGGACCTATGTTTTCTTTGGTTCTCCTTTTTCTGTTCACATATGTAAAAAAAAAAAAACTTTTTTATTTTCTCCTACAGACAAGGCCAGCTTCAACTCTAGTTGGGCTTTGGCCACGTTAATTGTCTCCCTACAAACACGAACAACATCCTTGTATTCCTTCCTCGTCGCCTGACCCACCTTTCAGCATCTGTACACTGTTTTTTTTTGCCTAAGCTCCAGTAGAAGATCCTTGGTCAGCCAGGGCAGCCTGCTGCCCCGCCTGCCTGACTTCCGATATTTTGGAATTGCCTGATCTTGTGCTTTTAGGAGGCAGTGCTTAAAGATTGACCAGCACCGATGGACGCCAATGCCTTCAAAAGCAGTTTCCCAGGGGACCTTGCTGACTAGTTCCCTGAGCAGCCTGCTCTTCCCATATCCAGGGATGAAGTTTTGGTGTCACTTTTCCTTCTGTCACTATAAATTCTAAATTCAACCACTTCATGGTCACTATGACCAAGACAGCCGCCAATTGCCACGTCTCCCAGAAGACTCTCTCTCTGTTCTCCAGCAACAGATCTAGGAGGGCACCTTTCCTAGCTGTCTCCCTTAGCACCTGCACTAAGAAGTTATCATCTAGGTGCTTTATGAACCTCCTGGACTTGCTCGTGTCAGCCGTGTGGTGATCCTAGTTATGTCTGGCAAGTTGAAGTCCCCCATAAGGACAAAGGGAGTTGATTTCGAGGCATCTCTCAGTTCTACAAAGAATAATTTATTGGCATTGTCGTCCTGGCCAGGTGGTCTGTAATAGACTCCCACAGCGACATCCCCTTTATTTGTTTGTCCCTTAATCCTTACCCAGAGGCTCTCAACTTTGCCATCACCAACCTGAAGTTCCACACAGTCCAGCCCCTGTTTCACATACATCGCCTCCCCCCCACTTCGCCTACTCTGGCTGTCCCTCCTGAAGAGCCTGTAACCATCTATTTCAGCACACCAGCCATAGGATTCATCCAACCAGGTTTCGCTTATGCCGATGATGTCATAGCTGTGGGACTGGGCCAAGACTTCTAGCTCATCCATTTTATTCCTCATACTGCATGCGTTTGTGTAGAAGCACTTCAAATGAGCGTCCCTACACACAGCACCTTTTGGAACTGAGCGAAGGTCCTCACTGGCACATAGTCCCTCTGATTCTAGTGCACCATCCCTTAGGTCATCACCGGTGTGCCTGGTTTTATCCCCTTCCCCCTTCAACTGTAGTTTAAAGCCCTATTTATCAGTCCTGCCATCTCCTGACCAAAAATACTTACCCCTCTCTGAGAGAGGCGCGTCCCATCTGGTGCCAGCAGGCCTGGTGTCACGTAGACCTTCCCATGATCGAAAAACCCTAAGTTCTGCTGGTTACACCAGTCCCAAAGCCACATGTTAATGTGATGAGCCTGCTTGTCAGCATCGAGTCCCCTGATCATAAGGACAGAGGCAAACGCAGCTTGTGCCCCTGATCGTTTAAGTATTCTCCCCAAAGCCCCAAGGTCCCTTTTGATTTTGATACCATGGCTAGGTTCCTTGCAAGCAGGTTACAAGTACCGAAGGGAAAGACCACTGCAAAGGAGCGCTGAGGAGCCCTCCCTGCTCGCCCTGCCTGCACAAAATGCTCCGCCCCGCCCTTCTGATGTGCCATGCCCTGTTTGCCCTTCCTGGTTGCCGCGCTCCTGGTTACTCACACTCCCTAGAGGCTGCCTTTTAACGGCTGGGAAGGTGGCACTGCTGGCTCCATTTATGCCTGGTCAGCCTCCCTCACAAGGGCTGCTGGGTCCTGGTGGCTCCCCCTGCTGCTTTGAGTGGCCTCAATGCTGAGAAAAAAGCCCTGACAGTCTCGATCCCCTGTTTTGCTGCAGAACGCGTCTGCCCTGGAGCCGATCACCATATGTTTATGAATTCAATAATCCTCTAATTTTTGTGACCAGTCAATTTCAATGTTAATATAGGACAAAATGAACACTATGGTTTTGTTCAGTGTTGTCTTTTAGGGGCAGTTCATACTTAGAAAGTTTAGGATGCATGTGATTTTTTACATTTAAGGTCAACTTTGGACTGATAAATAAATAGGAGAAAAATGATTCTATATAATGTAAGGTTAGAGATAGGTAGATTATCAACTAACTCAGATTTTTTATCTTGCTCTTTTTGACAATCTTCTAGCCCATCTCAGTATTAAGTAATCCCCCATACAGTATTCAAAATCCTCTTTTAAATACATCAGACTGGCTTCAGTCTGTGTGATTTCAATAATTATATAGGTTTTCCTGAGACAATGATTGTTCATCTCTTTTGCTGTAGTTATGCTTTGCTACATGGCTCATTAACGTTCCTTATATTTTATTTTGTCTATTTATTTATTTATTTATTTTGTCTGCATGTCTTTTGAATTACCATGTGAATGAGCCAGTGATGTGCTCAGATGGCTGAAAAGCCCAGTGGCATCCTGGTCTGCATCTGAAATATCATGACCAGCAGGACTAGGGAAGTGATAGTCACTTTGTACATGGCACTGGTGAGATCATACCTCAAACACTGTATAAAGTTTTGAGACCCTCCTTACAAGAAGGATATTGAGTTGAGTGAGTTCGCAGAAAAGCAAGGAAGCTAATGAAGGGACTAGAAAACAAGACATATTAGATGTGTCTGAGGGATTTAGGGCTTAGTTTGGAGAAGAGGAGGATGAAGGAAGACCTCATCACTCTCTGCAACCACCTGAAAGGAGGTTGCAGCAGGGAGGATATCAGTCTCTTTCCTCAGGTGGCAGGTGATAGGAAACAAGAAAAGGGTCTCTCATGTTGTGCTGGGGAGTGTTCGGGGGGGTGTTGGGGGGCGGGGTGTTTAGATTGAACTTAGGGAAGCATTCCATCATGGGAATGAAGGGTGGTCAATTATAGAAATGGACTGCCCAGAGAAGTGGTGGAGGTGCCATCCCCGGTGGTATTTAAGAGAAGGGTGGACTTGACACTTAGGGACATAGTTCAGTGATGACATTTCGTAGATCAGGCTGATGGTTGGACTTGATGATCCTTAAAGTCTTTTCCAACCTAGATGATTCTATGATTCTGTGATTTTACCTTCTTACCTTCTATGATTTCTGTGATTTTACTTTCTTACACTTCATTGGAAGGCCAGGAATTTTTTTGAGCAAAACTATGACAGAATCCATCAAATGGGGGAAGATGACTGCCTCTTCATATCTATAGAATCATTAAGAATAGAAAAGACATCCAAGATTATCTGGTCCAACTGTCCCCCTACTACCAACATTACTGATTAAAACATGTCCTTAAGTACCACATCCAAACTCAAATGCCCTCAGGAATGGTGATTTCACCACCTCCCTGGCAACCCATTCCAATGCCTAACCACTCTTTCTGAGAAGAATTTTCTCCTCATTTCCAACCTAAACCTCTTTTGGAGCAACTTGGGGCCATTTCCTCTGGTCCTATTGCTAGTTATCTGTGAGAAGAGGCCAACCCTCAGCTCCCCATCCCTTCCTTTCAGGTAGTTGTAGAGAACAATAAGCTCTCCCCCGAGCCTCCTCTTTTTTAGACTAATCAATCATAGTTCCTTCAGCCTCTCCTTGTAAGACTTGTGTTCCAGATTCTTCACGAGCTTTGTTGCCCTTCTCTGGACATGCTCCAGGACCTTGATGTCTCTCTTGTAGTTAGGGGCCCAAAGCTGAACGCAGTACTTTAAGTGCAACCTCACCAGGGCAGAGTACAGGGGGATGGTCACTTCCCTGGTCCTGCTGTCTACACTATTCCTGATCCAAGCCAGGATTCTGTTGGCTTTCTTGGCCACCTGGGCACACTGACAGCTCATGTTTGGGTAAGCATTGACCAACACTCCCGGATTGTTTTCCTCTGCACATCTTTCCAGACGCTCTGCCCCAAGTCTGTATTGCTGCATGGGGTTGTTGTGGTCAAAGTGCAGGAGCCGGCACTAAGCCATGTTGAACCTCAGCCCATTGGCCTCTGTCCATTGATCCAACCTGTCCAGGTCCCTCTGCAGTGCCTTCCTATCCTCTGGTAGATCAACACTTCCCCCCCAGCTTGCTGTTGCATTCCCTTCAAATTTACTGAGGATGCACTCAATTCTCTCATCCAAATCATCAATGAAGATATTAAAGAGGATGAGCCCTGACACTACCCTGGGGAACACCACTCTTGACTGGTATTTCACTCCATTCACCACTACTTTCTGGGCTCATCCAGCCAGCCAGTTTTTAATCCAGCAGAGTGTATGTGTCCAAGCTACGGTCTGCCAGCTTCTCCAGAAGAATACTGTAGTAGATAGTGCCAAAGGCTTTGCTGAAGTCTAGTTAGACTATGTCAACAGCCTTTCCCTCATCCACCAGGTGGGTCACCCAGTCATAGAAGGACATGAGGTTGATCAGGCAGGACTTGCCTTTCATGAACTCATGTAGGCTGTGTTTGATCTCCTTTTTGTCTTGCACATATTGTGTGATTGCACTCAGGATGATATGTTCCATAACATTCCCTGGCACTGAGACATGCCAGTGGTTTCTAGGATCCTCCTTACAACACTTCTTATAGATGAGTATCACTTTAATAAGTCTGCAGTCATCTGGCAACTCTCTGGCTGAACATGACCATAGAAGATGGAAAGTGGCTTGGCCATCATAAACGCCAATTCCCTCAGCAACCCCAGGTGGATCCCATCTGGTCCCATGGACTTGCGGCAGTCCAGGTGGAGTTGCAGGTTTCCACCTGACTGTTTCCACCTGAATTGTGGGGGGTATTATTCTGCTTTCTGTCCCAGACTTCCAGGCTGGGAGGCTGAGTATCCTGATGATAACTAGTCTAACTATTAAAGATAGATACAAAGAAGGCATTAAGAACCTCAGCATTTTCTTTATCCTCAGTTGTTTTGGAAGTCTGTGAGACATAATGACATCTATGAAGCTTTAGAGACAAGGGAGATTCTCCAGTGCTCTTATATAGTTACTAGACTCCACCTCCTGCCAGCACAACTCTTATAGAAAACAGAATGTCATTAGTTGAATCATCCCTCTTAGCTGTACAGTTACAGAATTACAGAATCACAGAACTGTAGAGGTTGGAAGGGACCTCAAGAGATCATCGGGTCCAACCCCTCTGCCAAAACAGGTTCCCTAGAGCAAGTTGTCCAGACGGGTCTTGAATATCTCCAGAGAAGGAGACTTGACAACTTCCCTGGGCAGCCTGTTCCAGTGCTCCATCACCCTAAGTTCTTTTACATATTGGTGCAGAATTTCCTGTGCTTCATTCTGTGGCCATTGCCACTTGTCCTATCCCCACAAACCACTGAAAAGAGATTGGCCATATCCCTTTGTCTCCCACACCTCAGGTATTTATAAACATTAATAAGATCCCCTTTCAGTCTTCTTTTCTCAAGGCTGAACAGATCCAGGTCTCTCAGCCTGTCCTCATAGGGGAGATGTTCCAGGCCCTGTATCGTCTTTGTGTTCCTCCGTTGGACTCTTCCCAGGAGATCCCTGTCTTTTTTGTACCAGGGATCCCAGAATTGGACAAAGTACTCCAGGTGAAGCCTGACCAGGGCAAAGTATAGGGGGAAGATCATCTCCCTTGACTTGCTGGCCACGCTCCTTTTAATGCACACCAGGATCCCATTGGTCTTCTTGGCCACCAGGGCACACTGCTAGCTCATGGCCAACCTGTCATCCACCACGGCACCCAGGTCCTTCTCCACAGAGCTCATCTCCAGCAGTTCGTCCCCCAGCCTGTACTGATACCTGAGGTTGTTCCTTCCCAGGTACAGGACTCTACACTTGCTTTAGTTAAACCTTATTTGGTTTACAGAACCATTTACAACTGCAGAAAGGAAATGACAAACTTTACTGCTCTTTGAAGCAATATTAACTTTTGAATAAACATCTGCATTAACATCCTCAGGGTCAGCCACTGGTGACTGTGCTGTAGAAAGCTGTCTCTCCTCAATTCCAATAATATGTTTTCTGTCCCCACAGATTTTGACAGCATCCTTAAGATACTGAGTTCCAATGAAGAGATTTTCAAATGGTGTCACATGAAGACATAGGTAAGGTGGATCTAGTATTTTTCTACTTCCCTGTCAAATTATGCTAATATGGATCTTCCTCTTAGGTCCTCCAAGAAACTGTGGACAGATTTGAACTCAAGGATATCACTCTATCTTTACATAACTGTTTAATATGTTAAGATAACCCCTGAAAAATGCCGTAGAGGGGATGACAAAAGGCTATACAGTACAGGCAATCTCAGTTCTGCCTAGTTAGAATGCACTCAAACTTCTATCAAGACCTTTCTATTTTTATGGGTCTGCATTCTGGCTAAGTAAAAACAGGATCCTTTCAAATTCTTGGGCATTTTGCCACCATTCTGGGCCATGGGGGCAATAAAAATCATTAGCAATACATAAATTTTATGCAGTGGGCTTTCCTGAACATGTGCAAGTGTTCATAAGGTTAGAGAACAGAAGTCCACATGTTGTATCTTACATGCTTGGAATGCATTGAGCTTAACTAGTTTAGAATAAGTTTGCATGAATGTTCTGACATATTTATGTAAAATTAGAACACATAAATGGTTCAGGTACCACAATAACAATTCTGATTAGATAAACAGATTGCTATTACATTCTAGTAGATAAAAATAACCACTGTAAAAAATTTTTACATTTTTACTGTTATAGTAGCAATAAGCTATAATATTAATGAAAAATCCAAAATTTCTTAGATGGAAATGTGCATTTTTAAAATTGAAAATTTCCATCTTTAACAGAATTAACACTTAAGAAACTTAACACTTAGGAAAATTAAGCACTTCAGATTTGGGGGATGGGGGGTGGTGGTGGTGAGGTTGTGGACAGACAGACTGAAATCTATTATTCTGTAAAAAGATTTTATGGGATATTTTGTATCAAAAAAAAAAAAAAAAAAAAAAAAGATATAACCTACTTTCCTAATATAGCTAGCACACAAGAAGAAAAGAAGAAGAAGAAAAAAGGAATTCTATGCACATTGATTTGTAGTGATGATATTTTACTGAAAACTGATTCTCTTTCCATCCCCTACATGTCATTTTGTATCACATTAGCAGAGTAATTTAATAGTGGTAGATGTTGGTACACGTCATCACATAAACTGTAGATCAATATAAACTTTCACTTCTACTCCAGATTGAAAACAAAGAGGCCGAGGTACACGAGCACATTCTGACAATGAAACAAGCAGCAGATGGGTATTGCAAAGAACAGATAATACTAACATTTAAAATGAACATGGAGAAACTGAGTGAAGGAATCTAGCCCACAGATAGCTGTCAGCATCTGGGATTGACCAGCTCAGGTCTTCTACTGGAAGTTTCCATCATAGGGTTCTTTGCTGTGTATGCCATATATGTATATGAAGTAATTTCATTGCATTATACTTCATTAAGTGTAAGGACAGTCATCACTTGCAACTGATCATGTCTTTTAGGCTTGTACTCTGTCTCACAATGACAATAATGTATATCAGTTTTTTTCTGTTTTGTTGTTGTTTTTAACATCATTGTTTTACTATACAAGACTGTACTACAAGTATAGTAGACTATAGTCTTGCCAACAGTTACCATATCTCCAACAGTTCTACCTGCCCAAATATTGAGTTGCTAATTAACTTTCAATTATAAGATGAACATTATATGACAAATTGTACAGTCTTAAATTTTTTGATATATCTTCTTCAGATATAAAAGACAAATTGCTGAAACTTTTACATTTTTAAAGATTTATTTATTGTTTTCAGTTTACTTAAATTTTAAAGTGGCAAATTTTTGATTTGTTTTATTCAACTGGAAAAAAATAATTAGAAGTTTATTTTGAAATTAAAATGAAAAGTTCTGATATTCAGATATATTGGTTTTGATTTTTTCAAGGACTAGACTAATATAAACACTAATATAAACTAAACATAACTAATCACAAAACTGACATAATAAGCTTCACCATTATATTAAAATTCATCTCTGTGGACTTCTGACTTTATTATTATTATTATTATTGTTGTTGTTGTTGTTATTTATTTTACAACATTAATTTCTGAATTTTCTTACTTCACCCAGTTCAGACTACAAGAAATGTCTGGAAAATCATAGGACAAGTGCTGGTTAATATAACAGTTAATCTTGGAAATCTGTAACATTTAATTGCAAACTTTAAGCACTTTACTATGAATAAGTGGCAATCAGTCTCTGCTATCAGTTTTCCAATGCACAAGTTACTCCTCAACTAAAACAGTACTCAACCCTAATCTAACTATCATTGTGACTGTTAAATGTTGCTGTTTTCCATATAGAACAGCTTTTTTTTTTTTTTTTTTTTTTTTTTTTTTTTTTTTTTTTTTTTTTTCCAGATTTTAAACTTTCCCTCAGAGGAGGTTTCCAATAGAAGTGTTTTGTAAAGTCTGGAACATCATTCTGACTTGAACTTCCTTTAACTAAAACCAAAGAATCTTAGGTACTTCCTTTGGAAAAAAAAAAAAAAAAAAAAAAAAAGGAAAAAAAATAATAAGAAAAGATGATGATTATAAACATCTGTCTTGAATTATTCTTTTAGGTTGAGAGATAATTTCAATCTGACTGGTTTATTTGAAGTTATTAATACAACACTCTTTAAGAATAATATCTAGGGGTTTTACTGTATGGTATATTTATTGCAAACAGAGTAATAGACCTGCTACTGTGTGAAGGATAGGTTTGTCTTTTGCTTTCCTGTGGTGGTGATATTTTTTTTAACATACTTTTATGAGAACAATTTACTGACAAAATCATATTTAAATTATATATATATGTATGCATATATATTTATTTTGTGAACACTTGAGCATCAAGAAACCACTTTTATGTCTTTCTTTTTTATTTATTTTTCTTTTGAATGCTGAAATGTGGAGTTGCAGAATTGTTTTGCATAAATAACATAAATTATGTGGTCATTCTCTTTGGGAAAATAAAACATCTCATCAGCCGAATAAAATACCTTATTCACTTTCAAGGCTATGCAGAACTGTCATATTCTATACATTAGAGAATATTTATACAATTATGTTTGAGGAAAAAAATGCGGATGAACATACTTTATCAGGTGTCAAAATGTATCTGTTGATAAATGGTTTTGTATGTGTTCTGAGTTAAAAATAATCATAACTATAACTATAGCTTCTTAATCCAGCATTCTAGAATAATCATACATTCAAACAGAATAGAAATTAACTATAAAACATTTACAAGATCTTGTTACAAGAATAAACCTAGAACAAGTAGTATTACAACTTAAAAATATAAATTATTTATATTATTTATAATTATAATATAATACTTATATATCAATATATATTTATAATATTAATAATATTAATATTAATAATGTTAATATATACAATTAATATAATAATGATCTATAATTAATATAAATCGTTAATATAGTATTAATATTAATAATATATTTATATATTATATTATAAATATATAATATATTTAATATATTATATTTTATATACTTTTTATATACTTTTTATATTATATATTAAATATATATAATATATATAAATATTAATATATAATAAATGTTATTTATTGTATAAATTTCAGCTACTCTATTTATTGGATTAGTGTGAATTTGATGTTGTAAATGATATCCTTTCCCTCTGCCAAAGTAAAACAAGTATATAATACATTAAGAATTATTATTCATAAATTATAGAATCCCTCTCAGTCTTAACAGTTATGTGCAGCTTTGCTCTGCACCTCTTAAAGATGGTATTTGGTAAACAAGAAAAGAGTTATTTGAAAATATAAATAATACGAGGAAAAAATATTAAAAAACATTGAAAAGAATGAAACAGTAATAACTGAATTATAGATTTATGTTTATTTCTGTGTTAATTTCTGTAAAATTATTATTATTATTATTATTATTATTATTATTATAGTGAGTCATAGAAAATAAGGCTGAAAAGTGTCCCAAGAACTTCAGGAATTAATCTGTTGCATTCCTTGTTGAAAAGTGGGTCACTGTATCTAAACTGTTCCTGGCAAATATTTATCTAACCTGTTATTAAGAGCATCTAAAAATAGAGATTCCACATCCTGTCATAGCAAACAATTCCATTACTTAATATCTTTATGACTATAAAGTGTTTTTTCATGTCTAATCTATATCCCTTTCAATGCAATTTAACCTATTTCCTTTTTCCTCTCCCCTTGAATAAGAGTGTATTTCTTCTTTTCAATAGTACTCCACATTTTGAAGGCTGATTTGTTTCCCTTTAGTTTTATGTTCTTCAGATTAAACAAGCTGAATTCTTCAGATTTCCCTCATAAGCAATTTTCTATATTGCTGTCTGTTGTTGTATCTCTATGCTAGAGTCTGTCACATTGGTCCAAATATTTATTTAAATGTGAAGTCCAAAATCAGAAAAGTTACTCAGCTGAGATCTCATCTATGCTGAATTAAGGTGGAAGGATTTGTTGAAATGTCTAATCTATGATAGTATTTTATATCCTGATATGTTTTTTCCAAAAGCAGGACAGGTATGATACATGTATTAGGAGGAGAAAATATTCATTTGGTAGACATGCAGTTAGGAGATGAATGCTAAGGTTCAGATTTACCTGCCTATGCTTAGCCCTTAAAAATTAGGTGCCTTCCTCTGTAGTCTGAGAATCTAACAGCCATTCACTTAACATGTAGGTTAGAACAGCATTAACCAATTCAAAAGGGCTGAGATATATCTCTTCAAGTATAAAGAAAAAAAAAGATATATCTTTGGTCTAAGAACTTAATACTATTTCACTGAGTTCCCACTCCACCCTGGGAAGTCTTCCTCATTTCCTTTAGACTGGTGCTGTTGGTGATAAGCGAGAGCTGATTATAAGGAAGGGAACATGTCCACCTCACCTTTTATCAGCCAGCTGCCAGCTCTCGCCACTGCTCCAGGTCCATATACCAGTGGGCTCAGCACAGCTTTTTCATAAGCGTAATTAGTAGCTGTGCCATAGCTTTTAACTCAACACTCAATATAAAATATGTGTTAGTGCTGGGACAGTTTAGTCATTTATCTTCTTAGCTTTTTAAACAATTAACAAAATGTTATTCTGATTTGTATATGCAAAAATGTTTTTCATTCTAACATATATATTATTCATACTCCATTTGAAGTGCATGTTTTGTTTCCTTTTACTAAAAACAAACAAACAAACAAACAAACAAATAAATAAATAATCCAGTCTGTTTATAAAGCAAAATTCAATCAATTTTCTACTTCACATAAAACATAGACTTTGTAGTCCAAATCCTTTGCTAGTATACTATAACTTGGTATATCCCTTGCTCTCTTGACTTAAGCAAAGTTTCTGACCTTTTGTCTTAGATTGAGATGCTTTGAGATGGTGCTGCTTTTATTATATTTTGCTCTATGTTTCTAGTGCACAGTCTTTACTGAATTATCTGCTTCTTTTCCTTCGTAGAACCTCAGCTGATCTTTAATCTCCCTCAGAAGTAGCTCTTGCTGTCTCAACACAAACAGATCTGAAATTTTGCAAATACGTTTTTCTAATCTACCCATTCCTAACTAATATTTGTAGTTGAACAGTGCTGATTAGCAGCTCCGTACAAAGCCTCTGCCTGCTTGCAGGGCTGTCAGCTCCTGCCTACACTAGTGCATTGCAGACATGGACTTAAAGTCAACAGTGTTGCCACAATGAATACAGGGGAACATGCTTAGATCGACTGAACTCTGAGGCATTTTTAAAAGAATTTTGTAAAGTCAAACTGTTTATTTTTGGTGACAAATTACAACAAAAAGCAGGGAAAAAAAAAAAAAAAAAAAAAAAGTATATCTTTAGTCCCAGTCTAGTGCCACAGAACAGGAAACCTTAGAAAGATTTGACAATTTTGACATCCCTGGAAAGGTGCTTAAATCTTATATAATGATCTTATTACAGAAAAGGCAATAATATCAGCTCAGCTTAATGGTGCTGCACAGAATCAGTATTTAAAAACTATCAAAACTACTCATACCTTCTTCTTCATTAGTTTATGCTATGGCCTTGACAAATTTAAGTAAATAATGATGTATGCTTTTTTATTTACTTTCACTAGTTCAAAACCTCTTTTCATTCAATTCAAAAATGATAGCTTACATATATATCCACATGCATATTTCATTGTGTGTATTCCTGTATACATGTTGGTTTTAAACAATGGGATAATTGAAGTCCAGGTATTTGAATTATAAATAAATAACTAAATAAGTAAAGTCTTCTGACATCATGCATCATGAGCTCGAGGAAAAGAACATTTGTCTGGGAACTAGGAAATATGAATGATTCACATTTTCAGCATCATTTTGTGATGTGTTTTTCTATTTACAATAATTTACAGCATTTAATGTTGTATATAGATTGTCTTATGGTAACATATTATACAATAAAATGCATTAAAATAAATAAATAATGGAATACAGGTAATAAATGTTTATGTTATATGAAAGTTTGAACTCTGATTCTTATATGTAAGGAGAAAGTAAGCATCAAAATAGGTCTTTGTGTTCGAATAAAAAAAAAAAATAAATGCTTATAGAAGTAATACTTTACATATATATCTCACTGGCTTACAGTAGAACAAAGTTGCATAACACATGCCACTATATAAATTTATTTTTCTTTGTAGCATTTCTTCTTTGGAAATTACACAAACTGAAACCAAAGAATGATAGCATAAATGGGCCTCAACCCATCAGTCCAGCCTATCCAGATCATCCTGCAAAGCTTTACTATCCTCGAGCAGGTCAAAAGCCTTACTGAAGTCAAGGTAGACCACATCCACAGCTTTTCCCTCATCCACTAAGCATGTCACTGTGTCATAGAAGGAGATCAGGTTAGTCAGGCAGGACCTGCCTTTCATAAACCCATGCTGACTTGGCCTGATCACATGGTTGTACTGCAAGTGCCACATGATGATGCTCAAATAACCTGGTCAATGAGTTTCCCTGGCACTGAGGTCAAACTAACAGGCCTATAGTTTCCTGGGTCTACTCTCCGGCCCCTCTTGTAGATGGGTGTCACATTTGCTAGCCGCCAGCTGTTTAGAATGCAGAGTCTTCTGCTAGGTCTAGGTCTACACAGAAGACAATGAAGACAATGGCAGGCCATCAGAGGAGCAGGAGGATGAAGATGAAGATGTCGCAAAAACAGCAGTATCTAGCTGAAACCTATATGAGCATGAGCTACAAGATGTGCGAAAAGATTTCAGTCGCTGTATAGGCGAGCAGCTTGTCACCTGGCTGCTCCAGTCCACTGGAGCCATTAGTATGGGATTAAAAGGCGGGGAAGCCAGGTGTCTGGGATCCCTTGCTAGACATGCAGGCATTGACAAAGCAATTGGAGATGGAGTACGACCTTGCAGCCTCTGGAGGTTTCTCCTGCCAGCTGTGAGGGAAAAGTATCCCAACAAGGAAGTAATTGTATGTCTTCCAAGCAAGTGGACCACTATGGAGAAGGGAATCCAGTACCTGAGGGACTTAGCCGTACGGGAGGTGATTTATGAGGACCTAGACAATGAACAAATATCCACAGATCCAGATGAAGTCAAGTGTACATGACCCATGTGGTGGAAGTTTGTACGGAGTGCACCATCATCATATGCCAGCTCATTGACAACAATGGCCTGGAAAGAGGATGAGGAACCCACAGTGGATGAAGTGGCTAAACAACTCTGTCAGTACAAAGAAAGTCTCTCCTCTTCCCTACAGGCCTGTGTTTCAGCTGTGGAGAAACTTACTAAGATTTCCACCAACTTAAAGAGAATTTATCTTCCTCCCCAACTGTACAAACCAGTGTCTCAGCTTTTAGGGGTAGGCACCCTTCTGTGCAAGGAAGATGATATGGTGGGTACACACTCTGTGCCACCCTGTGGTTTTACCTACGTGACCATGGAGAGGACATGAGAAAATTGGATAGAAAATCTACCTCAACCCTAGAGGCATGGGTACATGAGTTGCAAGGAAAAACAATCAGAAAAAAAAAAAAAAAAAAAAAAAAAAGTTTCTCTGAGACACTTGCTGCTACTTCTTCCAGCGGGCAGTCCTCCAGACACAGAAATGAAGATTCTGACCAGGATTAGAGGGGTCCTGCCACCAGCCAGGGGTAGGAAAGGGACAATCGAGTTTATTGGACTGTGTGGATTCGATGGCCTGGCACGTCAGACAAATAGAAGTATAAGGCTTTAGTAGACACCGGTGCACAATGTACTCTAATGCCATCAAGTGATAAAGGGGCAGAACCCATCAGTATTTATGGGGTGACAGAGGGACAGTTAGCAGTTAACTGTATTGGAGGCTGAAGTGAGTCTAACTGGGAATGAGTGGCAAAAGCACCGTATTATGACTGGCCAAGATTCTCTGTGCATCCTTGGCATAGACTATCTCAGGAGAGGATATCTCAAGGACCCAAAAGGGTTCCGCTGGGCTTTTGGCAGAGTTGCCTTAGAGGCAGACAGCATTAAAAAATTGTCTACCTTGACCGATCTCTCAGAGGACCCTTCTGTTGTGGGGCTGCTGAGGGTCAAAGAACAAGTGCCAATCGCTACCACAGCTGTGCACTGGTGGCAATATTGTACCAACCTAGACTCCTCAATTCCCATCCTTATTTCCATGAATATAGAAAATTGGTTTGGGAAAATGCAGCCTGTATTTAAAACAACAATGTTATAATAGATACTAAGACTAATTATGTGAGGTTCTTTGGGGCAGTTTCACTATTTTTCTGTCCACTTATACAAAGAAAATTCTGTCAGTTGTTGAAAATCTCATTTGAATAACAGGTCATAAAAAAGTGTTAGTGCCTACAAGTAGATGATATAAATACTCTAAATCTAAATCTGGACCTTCAGTCTACTCATGAATGGCACCAAAGTCTTTCTCTAAATCTAATTTAGTTCATGTGAAAATAAATAAATAAATAAAATTAAAAGGAAAAAAAAAAAAAAAAAAAAAAGTACCCTTGGAAGAAAAGATTCAGCTGCTTTCTGTTTATTTCTGTTCATGTTACATGTTCATGTTACATAGTTAAAATTTCATATTACCACTTAGAAAATATAATGCCACTAGTTTAGAAGATAAGATATTATCTGACTTTCTGGATATCATCTGTTAAATCTTGTGATAAATGCTCGAGTCCCAAATAGGATTAAAATTAAAGTTTGT
>CM021731.1:148404826-148417260 GCA_011075105.1 Heteronetta atricapilla
CTCGAGTACTGTGTGCAGTTCTGGGCACCACAGTATAAAAAGGACATTCAGCTGTTGGAGAGTGTCCAGAAGAGGGTGACGAAGATGGTGAAGGGCCTAGAGGGGAAGACTTACGAGGACGGCCAAGGTCACTGGGCCTGCTCAGCCTGGAGAAGAGGAGGCTGAGGGGGTCCTCATCACAGTCTACAACTTCCTCGTGAGGGGGAGTGGAGAGGCAGGAGGCCTTTTCTCCAGTAATACCAGTGACAGGACCCGCGGGAACGGGGTTAAGCTGAGGCAGGGGAAATTTAGGCTTGACATCAGGAGGGGATTCTTCACAGAGAGGGTGGTTGCACACTGGAACAGGCTCCCCAGGGAAGTGGTCACTGCACCGAGCCTGACTGAATTTAAGAGGAGATTGGACTGTGCACTTAGTCACATGGTCTGAACTTTTGGGTAGACCTGTGCGGTGTCAAGAGTTGGACTTGATGATCCTTAAGGGTCCCTTCCAACTCAGGATATTCTATGATTCTATGATTCTATAAATGAAGAGATATTTCTTTTTTTTTTTTTTTTTAAATTTTGTGTTTTTTTTTTCCCCAATTTTTTTTTTTTTTTTTTTTTTTTTTTTTCAACACTTCACTTGCTACAGTAGGTGTACCTTTGGATTGATTTTTTATTATATTGAGAATATTATTTTTTATGTATCTATATACTTCATTATATCACCTTTCCACCTTTCTTTTTATCCTGTGTGATCCTGTTACTTTTTTCTTTTTTTTTTTTTTTTATTAGCAAACTTTTATTTCTCAGATATATTTTATTTTAGCTTCATATATACTTCATAAAAAGGTATGTGAATAGAGACATACCTGTGATTAAAAACCCCAAATGATTGTTGTCATTTTTTCTTTGTTTAAACAAGGGATTTTTAAACTGAAGAACAGCAGCATCCTCTTATAAGGCTATGTTGCTAAGTCTCTTATTCTGGATTTTCTAGCACTTTAATGTAACTTGGATGTTACTAAAGTTGTTGAGGAATTCCAGTTTGGTTTAATAAATGTGTTTGAATGGTAATGAAATTAGATTACCACAGGTTTTCAGAATTGTCTTGTTTCAGAATCACTTTTTCACTGATGAAGTGACAAATGCACCTGTTTTATTTTATCTCCCTTCTCTTCTGATTATATAATTTCCAGCTTCCCTTCAAACTCTGGAAAGAATTTCTTTTGGATGCAGGACCAAGTGTTCTGTCGTTTACAAAGACAAATCGGATACTCAGGTAACAGAAAGCAAATAATGTTCTGTGAAGAAACACATAGACACACACATTAAAAACAAACAAACAAGAAAAAAGAACCCTTTTTGTCTTGTTAGATGCTACCACAACTGGATTTTGCACAGTCAGAGGCAGAAACAAATGTAATATTTAAGTAGAAAAGAATAGGAGTGCTAGAAAAACATCATGGCCAAAAGCAAGTAATAGTGGCAGACAGTAGGCTGTATACTGCCTCAGATATGAACAGTGTTGGCTGATACAGGCTGTAGATAATCAACCTGTCCATTTTGTTGACATTTCTGGGAAAGGGGTGGGGTTCTTCAGCACTCGTTTTGCAGTAACACAGATGACAGCTAAAAATAAACAGTGCTTTTATGCTTGAAATGTCTGGCAGACATGATCATATGCAGACTCTGCTTGAGGTACCACAGTACTGAGCAAAAGCCTGGGGTAATAAGACAACTTGATGAGAGGTAACTGTATCCCCAATCTCTCTTTACACAATGCATGTGGTTGACAAGCACCATTATCAGCAGAGATCATACTGAATTCAATATTAACTCACGACCCAACCTTACTGAGAACACCTTATCAACTTATCATATTTGTCAATTATTATAAAGTTCATATGAAATCACTAAAAACTGTGAAGAAAAAAAAAATGGCCTGACCTCACTATGGATTTCATAATTCAACATTCAGTTGAGGATGATAGCACCCACTGTGCAGAACACCTGGTCAACTGGCCAGCTGGTGGGAAATTCAGACTGTCATCACAGTTCAGGGACTTAACATATTTATCAGATACTTGAGATGAAAAAGTAGTAGTTCACAGGGACTTTTTTTCTCTAAGCCATCTGGTCTTGAGGTGTCTATTATTGAATCATTAAAGTCAATGAGGTGAATAACACGATTAAACTTGTTTACTTGTCATGTAACAGTCGGTTAACAGTGAAATGTAACTTCTACTTTCTGGTTTATTCTGCAATAAGAATATATCTCAGCTCCCCTAAGTGATACCTAAAATTAATGCTAGATAAATATCTTTTAATTTGTAGTCTAATTTAAAAGTACATTATTTTTTTTAAGTCTATTCTGCATACGAATATTGTATTACAGTCACTACAAAAACTGCTCCTTATAATTAAAACCATAAAACATAAATAATTGGTGATAAATACAGATATATATACTCATAATTTTACTGCTCATCAAATAAGAGCATATTTATGGAAACCTTGCACAAAATGCAATTTGTTCATGCAGAATTGTAAGAAAGGCAAAAAGCTCTAAATCTGATCAATATATAAAAGTCTTATTTGCATAAAAAGCTTTAGAGTATTTCATTAGATGCACTCATAAAAGTGTGAATAAGTGGTTATTGTATTACAGTAAAAGGATTATACTACTTGTATTTAAATGAAATTTAAATAATAAGGATTATGTTTGAATTAATTATTAAAGCCAGGAAATGTCACAGTAGTAACAATGGAATTTAATGTAAGGGTTTCAACAGCAATAATTAATGTTACGCTAGAAATTATGAACTAAATATGGCTTTTTATATTTATGTTAAAACCTCCTTTTGAGATCTGCATTAAAAAAAAAAAAAAAAAAAGAAAGAAAAAAGAAAAATACAAATATTCTTCAGTTTCAAAGTCAAAGGAATCATGGTCCTAAACTTCAATAGGTCAGAGATTTAGTGAATAACGTTATAGAGCAACATGGTTAATCATTCCTACCACACACACACACACACACACAGAGGCATTAGAAATTATATTTATATAAATTATATTTACAGATATTGTATTTGCCTCAGTTATCATTTATTCAGTTATGTGGTCTCAGTTGCCCCCAGCAACCTCAGACTCCATGCATCCCAACATCAAATATTACTGCATGTTTTAAGTAATAAAAGGGAACAGATCTTCTGAGACTGACAGTTCAGAAGACAGACTCAGCTATCAGTTTATCCTACAGGTACAGAAGTTATAACTGAAAAACTGTAGCCATTATCAAAAAAGTGAAACTAAATAATAATATTGAGGGTGGTTTAAGATAATAGATTTGACTTTACCTAGAAATATACAGGAAATGTTCACAAGGCTGATAATAGTTTAAAGATATGACCCACTTATTCTCTGAGTAGCCAGCAATGAAATACAGTTCTCTTTTCTTTTAGGGATTTTAAATCAACATTTACATGGTCCAGAGGAATATCTTCAACCGTTAAAATGTTCTGCTATTATGAGTCACAATAACCTTGAAGTTACACCTCCACAATATCCTTGTCATTGATGTCATTAACTCCAACGTTTATTTCCTAGATTAGCAGAGTTTATGTTAGTCTGTTGTAAGGCATTCCTCATAAAAGGATTTTTATGAATGTTTGAGCCTTTCTGTCTAATCAAGATTTACTTTCAGTACTAATGCTTTTGTTAACGTACCATTTCATTTTTGTTTATTTGTTTGTTTTTAAGATCTCTTCTGAATATGATGTAAAACAAGATTACATGTGAGCGGGTGTGTACTTCAGGATGCATAACATGATTTAATAAAAAGGCTGTAGGCCTAGACTCTGACAAAACCAAACTGCATAGACATTCACTATTATATTTAGGACACTAAATGTATTACAAATGCAGATATTCTTCCTACTGTCTGTTTCGGCTCTCCAGCTAGGGACTAAAAAGAATATTTTGTTTTATTGCATTGTACTTTTAATCTTGTTACATTTGTTATTTTGCTTACTTTTTTTTTTTTTTTACATTATATTGAATTAATTCATTATTATTTTTTGTTATGTAATACCACAGTGAAATATTAGATAAAAGAGATTATTAGAATATTACACTATGATTTTTCTGTCTGCTATACGTCTTCCGCTTTGTTATTGCTCAGTGAAAATTACATGGCAGATAAAATATTTTTTTTTTAACAAATTCAGAATTACAGAATTGTTAGAATCAATAGATATGTCTAATTCATCTCTAGAGAAATGATCTAGGGAGATACTTGAAATTGCAAAGGGTCTGATAACTTTCACACATGCCCTCTAATATCAGAAACTCTTTGGTCAGAAGCTAGAATGATTGCAATGCTACACAAATAAAGCTAACACAGAAATACTATCACAACAATCTTTTTCAGTTTTCAGTTTTGAATATCAGATAGAAAAGTAATATATGTAAAAGTAATACAGATGTACTAGAACTTTGTGATGACAGAATTATATAGAGTTATATATAGAATTATATAGAAATACCACGATTTTGCCACTCATCATTTAAAAAACAAACAAACAAACAAACAAACAAACAAAAACATAAAAAAATATTTAAACACCAGGAACTCTTATATCTGTTCTCCATTCCCTGACAGGACATGTTCTCCATTCCCTGACAGGACATTTGGTAGGTTTAAATTTCTTCACATACACTTCCTGAGAGGAAAAAAGTGTTCAACATCAATTTATTTATTTTTAAAACAAGAAAGTTTCATTTCAATTTTACAGTTCCTCAGTTAAAAAAAAAAAAAAAAAAAAAAAAAAAAAAAAGCAGTTGACACAATTTGGCTTATAGTCTTCCAACACCTACATTTCTCCACCTCTTCCACCTGGCAGCTTGGGAAAGTTGCCCAGGTTACACCAGAATGCTATAGAATAGAACTAGCATACTACTTTAGCATACTAGGTGTTGACAGGCCAATATGGTTAACACACGCTTTTGCCAGGAAAAAAAAAAAAAAATATCTCCATATAAGCTAAATAGTACTGGTTTCAGGCATGTCAGAAGATCACATGAAGAGTCTAGTTGAATATAATGTTATGCTACCTGTATTGTAGACAGAATCTGAGTGCCTGAAAAAAAAAAAAAAAAAAAAAAATTCACCTACTATCTCCCCGGAGTAGTAGAGAGATTCTTGTTTATTTATGTCTAGTAATTGTAAAGGGAGTCTAGAACAGAAAGCTTTGAGTTAGCAGTCTGCATTGTTGATGACTATAACTGGTCAGAAAAGCTTTATAAGCTTTATCCTTGAAGACATATACTCATGACAAATTATGAAGTAATATATTGATTTATACAGGTAGCATCCAAACTTGGCTGAGTTCCAATTACAAATGAAAATATAATGCCACCATATCAGTTAACAGAATCGCAGAATCACAGAATCATCTAGGTTGGAAGAGACCTTCAAGATCACCCAGTCCAACCTCTGACTAAGCCATATCACTAAGCCCTACATCTAAAAGTCTTTTAAAAATCTCCAGGGATGGTGACTCAACCACTTCCCTGAGCAGCTCATTCCAGTGACTAACAACCCTTTCCGTAAAGAAGTTCTTCCTAATATCCAACCTAAACCTCCACTGGTTAGCCCATTCCCCCTCATCCTGTCACCAGGCACATGGGAGAATAGACCAATCCCCACCTCGCTACAGCCTCCTTTAAGATACCTGTAGAGAGCAATAAGGTCGTCCCTGAGCCTCCTCTTTTCCAGGCTGAACAATCCCAGTTCCCTCAGCTTGCTCCTTGTATGACTTGTTCTCCAGATCCCTCACTAGCTTTGTTGCCCTTCTCTGGACTCACTCAAGCACCTCGATGTCCTTCTGTAGAGAGAGGCCCAAAACTGAACACAGTACTTGAGGTACGGCCTCACCAGAGCTGAGTACAGGGGAACAATCACTTCCCTAGTCCTGCTGGCCACAGTTTCCTTATACAAGCCAGGATGCTGTTAGCCTTCCTGGCCACGTGAGCATACTGCTGACACATATTCAGCTGACTATCATCCAATACTCCCAGGTCCTTCTCTGCAAGGCAGCTTTCTAACCACTCAATATTTATATAATAGATTGTGTGAGCAACAGAAATACAGATGTTGTTAATTGGTTGGTTAGATGGTTGGTGGTAGTGGTGTTTTTTTTTTTGTTTGCTTTGTTTGTTTTGTTTGTTTTGTTTTATTATCTTTATTATTATTATTACTGAACTGATATTTTGTAGTTGAATTCTAAACTGTGTGGAAGGATGCAGACTGAATCCTCATCTTTCAAGCTGTCTTTAAAATTTAGTAAAGCTTTCAGCTTTTCAGTAAGAAAATCTACGTTGATAATCGAAGTAAGGTGGTCTACCACCTTATTTGTCTATTTCTGTGATTTTTTTGGAGAAGCAATATGCAATCAGAAAATATTTTTACCCTTCCATTGGTCAAAGTAATATTGAAGGATTCAGCACTCTAAGTGGTATTTGAAGTACACACAGAGCAATCCTATTTTCTTGTACAGGCGGCACAATTATTTGTTAGCAAGTAGGACAATGTGACCTAGGACAATAATGGAACTAAATTCATCCAACTGGACTTGAACCACTTGAGTTAGAAGATCAGCTGACCTAAGCTCCATCTGTAGAAAATCAGTAAGTTAATACGTCTCAGATACTGGTCTGCATCAACCTCTGTGGATACTATACAAGGAGATTATAATGGCTCCACTCCTCAGCAAGGTGTTTCAATGAAGAACCTACAACAAGATGACAGAAATGAAGGCCATAGCTAGTGACATGAAAAGCAGTCAGAAAATCATCATAGAATCATAGAATAGCTCAGGTTGGAAGAGATTTCAAAGATCAGCTAGGTCAAACACCCTCCCCTCCCCCCACCTCCACCTCCCCATCCCAGCAGGGATGCCACCCACTAGTTCAGGTTGCTCAGGGCCTCATCTAACCTGGTCTTGAATGTGGTCTAAAGACCACACGGACATGAGGTTCTTTTCAGAACCTGCTACTACTTTACAGATGTCATAACTTCAACTTCAACCCCCTTGTTGAGGACATGCTCCCTTACTGTACCATTTTCTCTACAGCAGTACTTTTCCACTAACTATTCATTGATTAAACAACTTTGTCCAGCAACAGCAAACACCCAGCAACTTCCATGTCTTAACAGCTGGAGAACAAGCTGTTGAGACAGTAAAGCATCTTCTGAATCACCCTTCTTTGTTCCTTCTAAACTCTTTACATTCCTCATGTCCTCATCATTAAGAGTCTGATGTTATCACCAGCTGTGGAGCTTGTCAACCTCCATGGTCACACTCCCACACTTGAGCACCTCCAGGGATGGGGCATCTACAGCCTCTCCGGAAAACCCGCTCCAGGCCTCAACACCCTCTGAGTAAGGAATGTCCTCCTAATCTCTACTCTAAATCTCCCCTCTTTTAATTTAAAATCATTCATTTTTTTTCCTGCCATTAACTGACCAAGAGAAAAGTCCCTCTCCATCTTTTTATAAGTCTCCTTTAAGTACTGAGAAGCCACAATGAGGTCACCCCAGAGACTTCTCTTCTGTACATTGAACAGACTCAGATCTCTCAGCCTATTTGCATAGGAGAGGTGCTCCAGCCCCTTGAGCTTCTTTGTGGCCCTCCTCTGCACCTGTTCTAACAGCTCTTTTGATGGGAGTTCCAGACCTGGATATAGTACTCCAAATGGGGCCTCACAAGGGCAGAGTAGCAAGGGACAATTACTACTCTCAACCTGCTGGACACTCCTCTTTGAGGCAGCCCAGGATACTGTCTGTTTTCTGGGCTGCAAGTGCACACTGCCATTTCATGTTGAGCTTTTTGTCCACCAGAGCCCCCAAGCCCCGCTCTGCAGGGCTGCTCTCAATGAGTTCTTCTCTCAGTCTGTATTTATATCTGGGATTGCCCTGGCCCAGGTGCAGCACCTTGTACTTGCACTTGTTGAACTTCATTAGATTCACATGGACTCAATTCTCAAGCTTGTCCAGGTCTCTTTGGATGGCATCCCTTCCTTCTGTTGTATCAACTGCACCATTCAGCTTGGTGTCATCTGTCATATTTTTTCACCTGAAAATGAGCCTGCAGTATGTCTAGTTGGCCAAGAAGGCCAACAGGATCCTGGCTTGGATCAGGAATAGTGTAGACAGCAGGACCAGGGAAGTGATTGTCTCCCTGTACATTGCTCTGGTGAAGCTGCTCCTCAAGTACTATGTTCAGATTTGGGTCCCTCAGTACAAGAAGGACATTGAGGCTCTGGAGCATGTCCAGAGAAGGGCAACAAAGCTCGTGAAGCATCTGGAACACAAGTCTTACAATGAGAGGCTGAAGGAACTATGATTGATTAGTCTAGAAAAGAGGAGGCTCAGGGGAGACCTTATTGTTCTCTACAACTACCTGAAAGGAAGGGGTGGGGAGCTGGGGATTGGCCTCTTCTCATAGATAACTAGCAATAAGACCAGAGGAAATGGCCCCAAGTTACTCCAAAAGAGGTTTAGGTTGGAAATGAGGAGAAAATTCTTCTCAGAAAGAGTGGTTAGGCATTGGAATGGGTTGCCAGGGAGGTGGTGAAATCACCATTCCTGAGGGCATTTGAGTTTGGATGTGGTACTTAAGGACATGTTTTAATCAGTAATGTTGGTAGTAGGGGGACAGTTGGACCAGATAATCTTGGATGTCTTTTCTATTCTTAATGATTCTATAGATATGAAGAGGCAGTCATCTTCCCCCATTTGATGGATTCTGTCATAGTTTTGCTCAAAGTTTTTCCTGGCCTTCCAATGAAGTGTAAGGAGAAAGGTAGAAAAGTTTCCCCTATCATTAGTAAGTAAATTCCAAGGATAAAATCCCAAGGATAGAATCACAGAATCATAGAATCATCTAGGTTGGAAAAAACTTTCAAGATCATAAAGTCCAATCATCAGCCTGACCTACAAAATCTCATTACTAAGTTATGTCCCTTAGTGTCTTGTCCACCTCTTCTCTTAAATACCTCCAGGGATGGCACCAATTCCCTGGGCAGCTCATTTCAATAATTGATCATCCTCTTCATGAAGGAATGAAGAGTAGCCAGGCATTGAAATGGGTTGACCAAGGAAGTAGTGGAGTCATCCTCCCTGGTGGTGTTTAAGGAAAGGTTGGATGTGGTGCTTAGGGAGATAGTGACATTAGTGGTAGGGGGGTGGTTGGACTAGATGATCTTGAAGGTCTTTTCCAACCTTAATGATTCTAGATTCTATAATCTGAAAACTTGTTGAGGGTGTTGTCGATCACACCATCTATGTCATTGATAAAGATTTTAAGTTGTACCAGTCTGAGGACATATCCTGGAGGGACACCACTCATCTCCAGGCTCCACTTGGACAAAGACATTGACCACCACTCTCTGGGAGGAACCTCAAGCCAACTCCTTATCTACCATATGGTCCACCCATCAAATGCATCTCTCTCCAATTTGGAGACTAGGATGTCATGTAGGACCATGTCAAAGCCCTTACAGAAGTACAGGTAGATGTTATTAGTCAATCTTTCTTTGTCAACTAATGCAGTCACTCCATTGTAGAAAGCCATGAAATTGGTCAGGTACAATTTACCCTTGGTGAAGCCATGCTGGCTGTCTCGGACCACCTCCTTGTGTTGCATGTGCCTTGACATTGCTTCCAGGAAGATCTTTTCCATGATCTAGCCAGGCATAGATGTGAGCCTCATTGGTCTGTAGTTCCCAGATCCTCCTTTCTACCCTTTTTAAAAGGGGAGTGATCTTTCCCTTTTTCCTATTACTGTGGACTTTGCCTGACTGCCAGGACTTTTCAAGTATGATGGAGAGTGGCTTGGTAACTACATCAGACAATTCCTTCAGGATCCTTAGATGCATGTCATCAGGCCCCAGAGACTTGTATTTTTTAAATTTTTTCAGGTGTTCTTGAACTTGCTCTTTGCTTACAGTGGGTGGGACTTTGCTCCCCCAGCCTCCATCTACAGGTTCGGGGAAACAGAAGACTTGGGAAGCTTGAATATCAGTGAAGACAGAGGCAAAGATGTTGATGAGTACCTCAGTTTTCTTCATGTCTGTTGTTACCAGTTCACCATTTTCATCCATCAGAGGTGGGACATTCTCCTTGGTCTTTACTGTGTGAAACTAGGAAAATTAAAGTACATGCCTTGTCTGCACAACAAAAAACAAACAAACAAACAAAGCAAAACAACAACAAAAAAGCTTTCCCTTGACTAAATTAGTTTTGAAATGAATCAGTTTTAAGCAAATTTAGTGATATTTGAAAAACAACAACAACATCAACAAAGTGTTGATTGAAGGTATTCACTTGTGATTTTTATTCCTCACTAATTCTTTTAGAAAACAATTCTTCAACCTAGAAGTGTTTAGATGCTACTATTCCCTGATACTATTAAAACTTTTTTTTTTCATATTCATATTATTTCATGTTCTCCCAATATATCCTTCCTGTTTTTCTTGAATAATTTGACACATTTCTTGGTGAAGGGTGAATAAGTCTACATTTCTGGCACAAGTTGTACATAAAAATAGCTAAGTTTTCCAGTTCAAAAACACTCAAATCCAGATTTGCTAGTGCAAATATTCTGGAACAATGTTTTGAACATTTTAGAAAATATAATTCCGCAAGAGAAAATGGAGGAGTTTAACAAGATTGTGAGATAAGACTGTGAGAGAGCTTTCTAAATGTTTTCTCTATGATACCATTTTAAAATAGTTTGGTACTATACACTAATTTAAAACATAAATAAATAGATACTCTTTGTCATAAAAACACTTCTGAGGTGAACACTTTGATTGTAAGAAAGTGATGCACACATTCTATTCAGTATATATATAACAAGATAATTTATTCTCTCCTACTCTTCTCCTTTCAGCCATGCTTCATTCTCCAAGCATGTGGAGGATAAGAAGGTGATCAGAAATAGTCAAAATAGTCATCATGGATTCACCAAGGGGAAATCATGTTTGACCAGTCTGATACTCTTCAACAAGATGACTAGTTAGTTGGGTAGATGAGGGGAGAACAGCAGATGTGGTCTACCTTGACTTCGGCAATGCTTTTGACACAATCTCCTATAACACCCCATAAACAAGCTCAAGATGTGTAGCCTAGATAGTAGACAGTGAGGTGGATTGGCAATTAGCTGGATGGCAGAGCTCAGAGGGTTGTGCTTAATGGTGTGGAGTCTAGATGGAGGACTGTAGCTTGCAATGTCCCCCAGGGGGCAGTATTTGGTCCAATGTTCAGTTTATTCATCAACTACCAAGACGATGGAATGGAGTGAACCCTCAAGAAGTTTGCTGATGACACAAAGTTCAGAGGAGTGGCTGATACCCCAGATGGCTGTGCTGCCATTCAAAGGGACCTTGACAGGCTGGAGGGTTGGGCTGAGAAGAACCTCATGAAGTTCAATAAGGACAAGTGCAGGGTCCTGCACCTAGGGAGGAATAATCCCGAGCACCAGTACAGGCTGGGGGCTGACCTGCTGGAGTACAACTCTGTGAAGAGGGACCTGGGTGTCCTGGTGGACAGCAGGCTGACCACGAGTCAGCAATGTACCCTTGTGGACAAGAAGGCCAAAAGTATTCTGGGCTGCATTCAGAAGGTTGTTGCCATCAGCAGGTCAGGGGAGGTGATCCTCCCCCTCTAGTCGGCCCTGATGAGGCCACACATGGAGTATTGTGTCCAGTTCTGGGCTCCCCAGTACAAGAGGGACATAGAACTGCTGGAGCGAGTCCAGAGGAGGGCTATGAAGATGATTAGAGGACAGTAGCACCTGACGTATGAGGACAGGCTGAGAGAACTGGTCCTGTTTAACCTGGGCCCTGGGAAGACTGAGGGGAGACCTCATTAATGTATATAAATATCTGAGGGGAGGGTTTCAGTCTCTTTTCAGTTGTGCCGAGAGACCGGATGAGGAGCAATGGGCACAAACAGAAGCACAGTCAGTCGCATTTTTGGAGATATTCAAGATCTGCCTGGATGATGTCCTGCACAGTATATAAAAACTAAAGTTGAATGCATTTGCAAAGTCCTTATTTATCTTTAACTAGAAAACAGGGAAAATATTTTATTTCAGAAATGTGAAATGTGTATTTTATTTCAGAAATGTGTCATTACTTCTAATTCAGAGAAATGCTGAACATTTGAGTTGATTAAGCACTATTCAAACTGATAGGAAACATTTTATCAATTTTAAAATCTACAATAGAGTATTTTAATACATTAAAAAAGTATGACCCAACACACTCCATTTGCGATAGGTTACTTAGAAAACATATTACATTTTTTATAAAGGAAGTCTTAAAATTTTAGATGTTATTTGATATGAAGTGTGAGTCCTTAAATTGAAAGGAAAAAAAAAAAAAAA
>CM021731.1:148433463-148445063 GCA_011075105.1 Heteronetta atricapilla
AAGAAAAGAAAAGAAAAGAAAAGAAAAGAAAAGAAAAAAGAAAAGAAAAAAAGAAAAGAAAAGAAAAGAAAAGAAAAGAAAAGAAAAGAAAAGAAAAGAAAAGAAAAGAAAAGAAAAGAAAAGAAAAGAAAAGAAAAGAAAAGAAAAGAAAAGAAAAGAAAAGAAAAGAAAAAGAAAAGAAAAAAAGAGCTTTTTATTATTATTATTCTGTTAGATTACCCATTCAATATCGTGCAGGATTACACAGAAGGAGTACAGTACAATTTTTAAAGATGTGATGGTATCAAGGTGATTATTGTCTCAGTGTTTTATTTTTTATAATTATTTTAGATTATTTATTTTTAAACTATAAAACTTCCTTTGTTCCTTGCAGTTAAGAAAAAAAAACTTTATGTGATTTAAATTAAATATTTGATATGTTCTAATTTTTCACCTGCCAGCAAATTCAGTGATAAAAAGCAAAAGAAACACTTATTTGTGTTTATTTTACAATTGATTGTAATAAAATTTACTACACCTAAATAGGTGATAACAATATGAATTGTTAGTTTTCTCTGATAGTGAAAGGATATCTAGTGAACGCAGGCTATAAAATTAATATATTTTTAATTCCTTAATTCCTTTTGTTTTGGGTATCCTTAATTCCTTAATTCCTTAATTCCTTTTGTTTTGGGTATCCAAGCAAAATGTAATCTTTTGTGCTAATATTTATGTCTGATGAAGTAAAACCCCTAGTCATATTTATTTTACAATGTCAATTAGCTTGAAATCATTCAATACAATAAAAAATACTAACAAAACAGAGATTCTTTGTCTTTAACAAATTTAGTCAAGTTTGAAAGATGGACACAAAGATACTTGTGAGAGGTGAAAACTACAGAAACTGAAAAAGAGAATATTAAATATTTGTTTATTTTGCAAGTGCTTTTATGTTTGTTATTTTTTCCAGTAATTGTAGTTTTGTGTTTTAATGGCTGTTCGTGACTGAGTTCATGTTTTTGCAAACATGAACTTAACATAATTTTTGGTCAGTATCACCCTAACTTATTATGTTCTTTTTCTGTCTGTAGAAAGATTTATAATATTTTGTTATAACCATAGAGAAAATGTTAAGTCCAAATTGGTAAAAGTTACACTTACAAATAATTATGGGACATAAGCTATTATAAAAATATGTACATTAATAATAAAATTGCTGATCCAAAATAAAGCACAAGATTGCATGGTGGGCATATCCATCATGATCACAACCCAATTGGATATGCAAGAGAAGAAATTAAATGAGTTTCAGGAAATTTCATAAAATAATGAAATCCTTTTTGATCACCAACCCCTTCTAAAAGTTTCCACATATCTGTTTAGAAATGCTGGAAAAGCACACTTTATGAATGAAAAATATAGGAGGAAATGTTAAAGAAGAACAAATGTGGGTGCTATGATAGAAGAACAATAGAGCAAATGTGGAGTCATCCAGAAAAAGCACATCCAGGAAAAGTCATCCAGGAAAAGTCATCCAGGAAAAAACCACAGAACATAACTTAAATAAAAACATCACAAAAATGTACACTGCATTATTAAAGAGGTGAGTTAAAAATGAAGTGTACACTAGGAATAAATTAAGAAATAAAAATTCTCTGAGTAATGAAAAAAGAACTTACTGTTGAAGTTCAGTTAGATAGAGTTGAAGTTCAGTTAGGCAGAACCAGTACCAGATACAGATTCTTCAAAAAGAATTTTTCCAAGATAGTTCCTATAGCAGGGTTCCTATAGCACACAGAAAGACAGATTGTGTGAGTTCATAGAGATACAAGGCATCAAACACTTAAAATATTATTATGAAGAGATACTAAAGATCTACTAAAGGTACTATATACATACTAAAGGTAGTATGAGGTTTAGCAGAAAAGTGGTGCAGAGAATGACAAAAAGATCAAGCTTTCCTTCTAGCAAATGTATTAATATAATTGCAAAATAATAACAGGAATTCACATAAAATCTAAGGAGCTGTTGTTTCATTTTTCAGTGTATTTAATTCTTACATTCTGTTGCTGCTTGGAGAAAAAGGCAAGAAAGAATAATAAAAAATCAGGAGAAAAAGCATGGAGAAGAGAAATACTGAAGTATGGAAAAAAGTTTATCAAACTAAGGTTAGTTTAGGAATATACTCTTTACAGTAAGTCTGATTTACATGATCTTTACAGCTTATTAAACTTAATAAGCATTTTGAAAAAAAAAAAAAAAAAAAAAAGGAAGATGCAGATTTGATCCTTACAGTGTGGACATGTTACAGAGATTTCAAGCCATTACCTTCAGGTTTTGTTTCAGGCATCATAGCAAGACAGCATCACATTGCCAGTCTGAACAGGAGTTGCCACATGTCTAGGGTGACTGAAGTATTTTAAGGACTAAAATGAAACAAAGATAAATGAGTCCAAGCTAAAGTCATAGAAGCTTAAATATCCTCTTCCTCAGATCAGAGGAGGCTTTAATATCCATAAGAGCATATCTTAGTCTTCATGCCAATTAAATTTGCTAAGAGATGTTCATATTTTCCAATTGCAATTGAAGCAAGAGTTTTGAAAAATCTTCATAACCTTATTAACCTCCATAGCTGAAATCTGTTCTTCCACACTGCCACTTAGTTCAGTCAAAGATTAGAATCTTGAGTTTGGGAATTATAATAAAAAGTTTGTACTGATTTCAAGAAAATTTTCACTATTATAGACTATGCAAATTGCAAACTAAATATCTTTCATGCATGACCTCGTTTACCTGAATGGGGTAGCTTAAAAATAAGCAACCAACAAACAAACAAGAACATAAGTCTAAGAAGGCACAAAAAACAAACCAAACCCAAACAAAAAATATAATGCTTTAATATCACTAGAAGATTCTTTATTTTCAATGCTATAAAATTAGAATATATGTATTCCCATTGACTTCTTCCCTTGCCCCAAACCAGCTACTCAAGATAATTAGTGCACAGAGTAATTGTAGACTATATTTTTTTACAGCCAGGGAGGTAAAGTAGCAATTAGTGATAGCACAGGTGTGTAAGGAAGTTAAGTGAACTCACAGTCTGTTTGCATTAAAATATGTCTGTGTTACATAGGGGGGGTTAGAAATAAATTCAAGCATACATGTCCAAAACAAACAAAAATAACAGCAAAACAGTTATCAACTAACCAACATTAAAAAAAAAAAATGGAAAGAAATAAAACAAGGCTGAAAGAAAGACTGAAGAAGGAACTTATTGATGAATTCTGGAATATAGCCTTTGTACATTGAAATAGATGAGACCAATGTCCTTCAGTAAACCAATTCAGATCTGACACAGTGCAGCATAAATATAATTAGGGGTGAAGGCTGTCGTGGAACCTTAGTCCATATTATGCTGATATTTCAGATCCACCAAGATTTCAACCATTAAATAAAATTTAACAATTAAGTCCCTTACTTCCCTATAATTGTTGTGATAACTACTGTTCTAAAACAAGAACCAGGAGTGTATTTTATACTCTTCTTTATTTGTGTCCATTAGATAGAAATTGGCTTAACAACTAGAGTATGTTTTGAGGAACAGGAACTGCCTTTTCAAGAAGAAAGCATAAAGAGCAAATTTTGATGCCTCTACAGGAATAGCTCTGGATAACAGTCACAACTGCATATTATTTTTTACAAACTACAGTAGGCCTGGTTGTTCTTTCCACACAGTTGTGGAAAGAACATAGAATGTCCCCCAGTTGCACACAGCCCACGGTTTCAATCTTTGAGTTTAATATTATCACAGACAAATTGTCTGGAAAATAGAATCTTCATGTGTATCAAGAGTCTCACAGGTAATTGACACACAAAGAGCTAAGGAGCAGTCTATAATGATATTAGAGATGTAGAAATATATATATATACATTAATTTATAAAGATAAATGTTGGATTTTGATTATTTGGTTTATGATGTCATGTGAATTATATAGCTTATGTAAAACATGCAAGGAAATCAAAAATAAAATAAAATAAAATAAAATAAAATAAAATAAAATAAAATAAAATATAAAATAAAATAAATGACAGCACAAGAGCTTACTTTGGTGCATAGGTCACTGTGGCTCATTCATTAATGGGAAGCCAAAAGTGGTATTCTAGTTATTTTTCTTTCAAATAAAAGAACTATGGAAACTATTTATTTATTCATTTGTTGGTAGGATGGGGAAGAGGAGAGGAGGAGTTATTTCTTAAATAATTAAAATCCAGTTATTCAGACAGTATTCTATTAAGAAATTGTATCTACCCATTTAATTGAAGAGAATATTCTCTCAACTATACATATGTTATGTATATATATTTGCCACTATTTTACACTACATCTATTTTGTTTGGCAAATATTCTGTATTTATACCAAAATATTCATTTGAACTTATACCTTCAGCATTCAGCTTCAATCAAGTGTGAGATAGTGAATTAAGAACAATTTTTATTGTCATAACTTAGTACAGTAACTTTTTTACTACAGTAGAAAAATAAGTTAACTCTAAATTTTATTATGAAATTCTCATTAAATATTTTCTCTATTTATTAAAATATTAAAAGAAAAAATATATATTAGACATACTTTTATGCCTTTAGGCTAATCTCATTCCAATTAGATTTAAGTATTTAGAAGACATTCAACCTCTACAGCTATTTTATTAGCAGTTGATTTTGCAATATATGCCATGCTAGTTCTGGTAGAATTACAACATTACTTCAAATGCCCCTGAGGTAGCCTGAGGCAAAACTTCTTGCTTTTCCTTGTATTATTGTGGTTCTTTTCCTGTAAGTGTTCTACTGTCCTCTACTGAAATGTATCTGACTCCAGGTATTCCAGTTGTTTGTTCAGACATCATTTAATAATCCTGTTATACTGTCAAGACAAGCTATATGAAGCATTAATCTTCTTTCTTTTACTAGCTAAATGACTGACTTCATTAAGAGCCTAGAATGAAGTTTTATAGCTTGCACTACTTGAAGAAAAATGGAACAGCTGTTATAAACACCCATGCCATATTTAGTGTAATGAAATAAAAATCTAGACAGAGAGGGAAAAAATAAGGTAGCTGTCCTGGTTTCAGTTAGGACAGAGTTATTTTTCCTCCCAGTAGCTGGTAGGGTGCTATGTTTCGGATTACGATGAGAAGAGTGCAGATAACATGCTGATGTTTTAATTGTTGCAGAGCAGTGCTTACACTAAGCCAAGGACTTTTCAGCTCCTCGCTCTGTCCTGCCAGTGGGCAGGCTGTGGGGGGCAGCAAGAGCTGGGAGGGAACAGCCCCAGGACAGCTGACCCAAACTGGCCAAAGGGGTATTCCATACCATCTGACGTCATGCTGAACAATATATAGGGGTGGCTAGCCAGGGTGGGGGGCCAGCTCTCGGGGCTGGGCTGGGCATCGGTCAGCAGGTGGTGAGCAATTGCATTGTGCATCACTTCTTTGTACATATTATTATTATTATTATTATTATTATTATTATTATTTATCTTAATAAACTGTCTTTATCTCAACCCACAGTCTTCACTTTCCCGTTTCTCTCCCCCATCCCAGAGAGGGAGGGGGGAGGGTGAGCAAATGGCTGTGTGGTGTTTAGCTGCCGGCCGGGTTAAACCACAACAGTCCTTTTGGCACCCAACGTGGGGCACAAAGGGTTGAGATAACAACAGATCTGACCAGAGTATGTTAAACTAAAATTGGTATAAGTATTAGAACTGCTTAATAGTTGCTAATCAGAATGTTGATTGCTTTAATCTCAGGTCTGCTGTGGCTGTATTCCAGATTGAATTTTATAGCACGTTACTTTCTGTATGTGATCCCTGTTGTGCTGTTTTACTTTTCCAGGCCCTGGTTTAAGATCATTATGGTACTGTGCGGTGTAATAATAGCTTACGAGACGATGAAGTATCTGGCCATGACTTTAATTTGGTATTTGTACTCAACACTGTCGTCAACTCTGTACTTTGGAAACTATATTTCGGAAACCATTAACAATTACACCTGCTGCCTTTTTTCATCAGGGATCCAGTCTGTGGAGGGGACAGGGGAATATATTTTTCCCTACTTGTTCACTCTCCCTCACTCCTTCAGCACCCTCTTATCCCCTGAACTAGTTACGATAACTCTCCAAGATGTTGAATATCCTTGGGATATGCAGACCAGCATGGTGTTGTTGTTATATCTCTTGAATGTGATTCAGGTTTTGTTTAAGGTTAAACAACTACTTAGGCATCTCATCCAGAGGTCTGCCCTGAGGCAGATCTCTGCTAGAGCTCCTGCTCCAGCTCCTGCAGCTGCTCCAGCTCCTGCAGATGCTCCTGCTCCAGCCCCTGCATCCACTCCAGCTCCTGCAGCCACTCCAGCCCCTGCAGCCACTCCAGCTCCTGCTCCTGCAGATGCTCCAGCCCCTGCTTCTCCAGCCACTCCAGCCCCTGCTCCCGCAGCTGCTCCTGCTCCTGCAGCCGCTCCAGCCCCAGCCCCTGCAGCCGCTCCAGCCCCTGCAGCCGCTCCAGCTCCTGTGGCTGGGCCAGCGAAACAAACTGTTGCAGTGCAAGTTGGCCCTGCAGACTGTATTCCAACCCCTGCGGCAGACCCTGTGGCTGAGTCAGAGAAACAACCTGTAGCAGTACAAGCTGCCCCTCTAGACAAGGTGAAAAAATGGTATAGAGACTCAGGTTGTTTAGAACGCAGAGAAGACGAGTCTGGGCCATCAGGGGTGCAGGACGATGAAGATGGGGATGCTGAAAAAACAACACTAGTTTCCCGAAGCCTATACCAACGTGACCTACGAGATATGCAAAAAGATTTTGGTCGCTGCATAGGTGAGCAGCTTGTCACCTGGCTGCTCTGGTGCTGGGATGCCGGAGCCAATTATGTGGATATAGATGGCAGGGAAGCCAGTCGGCTGGGATCCCTTGCTAGAGACGCAGGCATTGACAAAGCAATTGGAGAAGGAGTACGATCCGACAGCCTCTGGAGGCGTATCCTGTACGCTGTAAGGGAAAGGTATCCCTACAAGGAAGAATTCGTATGTCTGCCAGGCAAGTGGACCGCTATGGAGAAGGGAATCCAGTACCTGAGGGAATTAGCCGTACGGGAGGTGATCTATGCCGACCCAGAAAATGGACAAATACCCGTAGATCCAGATGAAGTCAAGTGTACACGACCCATGTAGCGGAAGTTTGTAAGGAGTGTACCATCATCATATGCCAGCTCATTGGCAATAATGGCCTGGAAAGAGGATGACAAACCCTCAGTGGGTGATGTGGTTAAACAACTCCGGCAGTACATCGATGATATCATTGGGTGGGGTGGCACAGCAGAGGAAGTTTTTGAGAAAGGGAAGGAAATAATCCAAATTCTTCTGAAGGCTGGTTTTGCCATAAAACAAAATAAAGTTAAAGGACCTGCACGAGAGATCTAGTTTTTAGAAATAAAATGGCAAGATGGACGTCGTCAAATCCCAATGGATGTGATCAACAAAATAACAGCTATGTCTCCACCAACTAGTAAAAAGGAAACACAAACTTTCTTAGGTGTCGTGGGGTTTTGGAGAATGCACATTCCAAATTACAGTCTGATTGTAAACCCACTCTACCAAGTAACCCGTAAGAAGAATGATTTTGAATGGGGCCCTGAGCAACGACAAGCCTTTGAACAAATTAAGCAGGAAATAGTTCATGCAGTAGCCCTGGGGCCAGTCCAAACAGGACCAGATGTAAAGAATGTGTTCTATACCACAGCTGGGGAGAATGGCCCCACCTGGAACCTCTCGCAGAAAGAACCTGGGGAAACACGAGGTTGAACCCTAGGGTTTTGGAGTTGGGGATACAGAGGATCTTAGGCCCGCTACACTCCAACCGAAAAGGAGATATTGGCAGCATATGAAGGAGTTTGATCTGCTTCAGAAGTGGTCAGTACTGAAGCACAGTTCCTCCTGGCACCCCGACTGCCAGTACTGGGCTGGATGTTCAAAGGAAGGGTCTCCTCTACACATCATGCAACTGATGCTACATGGAGCAAGTGGGTTGCACTGATTACTCAGCGGGCTCGAATAGGAAACCCCAGTCATCCATTTTGGACTTTGGATTATGGACTGGCCAGAAGGCAAATGCTTTGGGATGTCATCAGAGGAGGAGGTGATCCGTGCTGAAGAAGCCCCACTGTACAACGAGCTACCAGAAAATGAGAGGAGATATGCCCTGTTCACCGATGGGTCCAGTCGCATTGTGGGAAAGCATCGGAGATGGAAAGCTGCTGTATGGAGTCCTACACGGCAAGTTGCAGAAGCTGCTGAGGGAGAAGGTGAATCGAGTCAATTTGCAGAAGTGAAAGCCATCCAGCTGGCTTTAGATATTGCTGAACGAGAAAAGTGGCCAGTTCTCTACCTATACACTGATTCGTGGATGGTAGCAAATGCCCTGTGGGGGTGGTTACAGCAATGGAAACAGAACAACTGGCAACGCAGGGGCAAACCCATCTGGGCTGCTGCATTGTGGCAGGATATTGCTGCCAGGTAGAGAACCCGGTCGTAAATGTACGCCATGTAGATGCTCATGTGCCCAAGAATCGGGCTACTGAAGAACATCAAAACAACCAAGAGGTGGATCAGGCTGCTAAGATTGAAGTGGCTCAGGTGGACCTGGACTGGCAACATAAGGGTGAATTATTTATAGCCCGATGGGCCCATGACACCTCAGGCCATCAAGGAAGAGATGCAACATACAGATGGGCTCGTGATCGAGGAGTGGACCTGACCATGGACACTATAGCACAGGTTATTCATGATTGTGAAACGTGTGCTGCAATCAAGCAAGCCAAACGGTCAAAGCCTCTTTGGTATGGAGGACGATGGCTGAAATATAAATATGGAGAGGCCTGGCAGATTGATTACATCACACTCCCTCAAACCTGCAACGGCAAGCGCTACGTACTTACAATAGTGGAAGAAACCACCAGATGGCTGGAAACATATCCTGTGCCCCATGCCACCGCCCGAAACACTATCCTGGGCCTTGAAAAACAAGTTCTGTGGCATCATGGCACCCCAGAAAGAATTGAGTCAGACAATGGGACTCATTTCCGAAATAACCTTATAGACACTTGGGCTAAAGAACACGGTATTGAGTGGGTGTATCACATCCCCTGTCATGCACCAGCCTCCGGTAAAGTTGAGCGATACAATGGACTGTTAAAGACCACACTGAAAGCAATGGGTGCTGGGACATTCAGAAATTGGGGTACACATTTGGCAAAGGCCACCTGGTTAGTCAATACTAGGGGATCTGCCAACCGAGCTGGACCAGCCCAATCAAACCTGCTACACACAGTAGAAGGGGATAAAGTTCCTGTAGTGCATGTAGAAAACATGCTGGGTGAAACAGTCTGGGCTACTCCTGCCTCAGGAAAAGGCAAACCCATTTGTGGGATTGCTTTTGCTCAAGGACCTGGATGCACTTGGTGGGTACTGCAAAAGATTGGTTAGGTCCATTGTGTACCTCAAGGGGATTTAATACTGGGTGAGACTAGCCCATGAGTTGAGTTGTATTATGTTAATTATTATATAATACTGTGTGTCATTACTACCCTAGATGAAAATGGCGATTAACTAGAATGTATTGGAAAGAGTGTAACCTGAGCATGACATAAATGGTATGGAATAAGGGGTGGATATATGTCCTGGTTTCAAATAGGACAGAGATATTTTTCCTCCCAGTAGCTGGTAGGGTGCTATGTTTTGGATTAGGATGAGAAGAGTGCAGATAACATGCTGATGTTTTAATTGTTGCAGAGCAGTGCTTACACTAAGCCAAGGACTTTTCAGCTCCTCGCTCTGTCCTGCCAGCGGGCAGGCTGGCGGGGCAGCAAGAGCTGGGAGGGAACAGCCCCAGGACAGCTGACCCAAACTGGCCAAAGGGGTATTCCATACCATCTGACGTCATGCTGAACAATATATAGGGGCGGCTAGCCAGGGTGGGGGGCCAGCTCTCGGGGCTGGGCTGGGCATCGGTCAGCAGGTGGTGAGCAATTGCATTGTGCATCACTTCTTTGTCCATATTATTATTATTATTATTATTATTATTATTATTATTATTATTATTATTATTACTTTCTCTCTTAATAAACTGTCTTTATCTCAACCCACAGTCTTCACTTTCCCTTTTCTCTCCCCCATCCCAGAGAGGGAGGGGGGAGGGCGAGCGAACAGCTGTGTGGTGTTTAGTTGCCGGCCGGGTTAAACCATTACAGTAGCTTTCCCTTATATTACAACAGACATCATGTGATATAATAATCTCTTTAAATGCTTATGGAATTAAGGGAACAAGAACCTAGAAACTGTGGAATTTCTAGCTTTTTGAAATAGTCACATAAGTGAAGAATTCAGGCAAGAAAATACAGTAATGAAAGAGGAGACCTTTTCTTAGCATATTAAGATATGGAAAAGGAATTAATTTGAAAGTAATTAGAACAATAATGACAGAACACATTTAATCTTCCCATTATTCAGAAAGAGGGGAAGGAAAAAAAATCTATAATTTTTATCCTACTTGCAAAAATCATCATAAATGCTCACATTTTGAATATTTGCTAAAATGTGGTTTAAAATTAAATAATTGCTTTTAATTCTACATACCTCATCAACCATAGTCTGAAGACAAAAGTATACTTACAGATAGTAAGTGGCAATAAGTGTGTTTTGATTCTGTTGTATCTTTTCAGGTATAAATAAATAAATAAATTATAAGATTGTCAGAAATTTAATATATATATATTCTGTTATATGAAGTTATTATGATAATAGAACTCTAATGAAAACAAGTTAGAAAGCACCTTCAGTGCCTTACACATTGCTTCTGTCTATCAATTAAATCATTTGTAATATTTTCTGCAGCTTTTCCTAAAAACTTACAATACTTAGCAATCTAAGGGATATATTTTAAGTGTCATTAAAATCCTTCCAGGTAAGTATTTTCTTTTACACATTTCTAATGCATTTGCTTTCCAAATATCTAATAAAAATCTCCCTCAATTTTGTATAAATCTATTACTTCTTGTCTTAACCTTGTTGGACTTGAAAGGTGAATTTCCTCTCTCTTTGCAATAAAGATTTGGTTTATAGGTTAGATTTTTTAAACTCTCGCCTCCTGTTAAATTAACCCAGATCTTTCAGACTTCCCTCATAGGATAGCTTTTGAAATCTCTGATCATTTTTGCTTCCCTGGGTTTTATATTTGCAGTCATCAGAAACATCACCTGTCCTGGATATGAATACGTATATATATACAAACACACATATATATATGTATGTACCACAGAATCACAGAATTAAAGAATGTTAGGGATTGGAAAGGACCTTAAAAGACCTTGCCAGAGTAGGAATACCAAATCACGCAGGAATGCATACAGGCAGGTCTTGAATGTCTCCAGAGAAGGAGACTCCACAACCCCCCTGGGCAGCCTGTTCCAGTATTCTGTCACCCTCTCTATGAAAAAAAAACTTTGTCTCATATTTAAGTGGACACTCCTGTGAAAAGTATTAATATGATTCGTGTCGTGTATGAAACAATGCTAG
>CM021731.1:148445463-148463832 GCA_011075105.1 Heteronetta atricapilla
GGGCACAGTGATGGCTTGTGATCACCCTGTAGCCCACCAGGATCCCCAGGTCCCTCTCCCCTTCAGTGCTCTCCAGCAGAGCAGTCCCCAACTTATATAGGTGTCTGGAATTGTTCTTGCCTAGATGCAGGACCCTACACTTGCCCTTGTTATATTTCATTAAATTTCTCCCTGACCAATTCTCCAACCAGTCAAAGTTGTGCTGGATGGTAGCACAGCCTTCTGGCATGTCATCCACTCCTCCCAGTTTAGTGTCATCAGCAAACTTGCTGACAGTGCACTCCATTCCCTCATCCATGTCACTGAGGAATATATTGAACACTCGTCCCATTACCGATCCTTGAGGGACTTCACTAGATACAGGACTCCAACTCAACTCAGTGCCATTAACCACAACCCTCTGACTTCTTCCCTTCAGCCAGTTTACAGTCCATGTCACTATCCTATCATCCAGACCACACATCCTCATTTTACCTGCAAGAATGCTATGGGGGATGGTGTCAGAAGCTTTACTGAAATCAAGATATACCATGTCTACTGCCTTTCCATCATCTATCTACTCTTATGAGACTCTTATCCACACTCATATGAGTGTGACATCATATGGTACAGAATATCCCTTTGGTTGGTTTAGGTCAGCTGCCCTGATGATGTTTCTTTCTCACTTTTTTGCCCACCCCTTAGGAGGGTTAGAGAAAGTCCTGATGCTGTGCCAGCACTTCTCAGCAGCAGACACAACACTGGTGTGACACCATTGCTATTCTAGCTACAAGTGCAGAGCGCAGCACTGTATATGCTGCTGCAGGGAAAGTTAACATCCCAGCCAGACTCAGTACAGCTGTTCCATCACCTTACCAGGTGATAGCAGATGATACCGTAATATATATATAAATATATATATATATTATATATATATATATATATATATATGAAAAGGATATTTCTTTCATATGAGTTTGGTTGAATCCAGGTTCCAAGGATTCTACTGAATCCAGAATCCTTATTAATAAATTTAGCATATTGTACCTGTTCCGTAGCACTAAGTCTAGCCAATGCAGAAGGAGCTGTGATAGTAATATTGGATCTTTTTATGAACAAAACAGGGTGATTACATACAAAGTGCCTTTTGGAAATCATCCCACACCTCTGTGAGCCTCAGAAACATAGACAGAAACTGCTGAATGATAATTAACAATGTCCAAAACTGTACCACAATAGCACTAACAGTTTAACAATGCAGTAATACAGTTTAACAATGAAATGGTCCAGTAACAAGGAATATTCCCTGACATTGCTTAATTTACTAATAAAAATGTAGGCCTTCTTCAAGAAATGACCCCAAACTTTCCTCATGAAAATATATGAGAATATAACATGGTGTACTGGGTCTGGCTGGGATGGAGTTAACTTTCCCTGAAGCAGCCCATACAGTGCTGTGTTCTGCACTTGTAGCTAGAACAGCATTGGTATCACACCAGTGTTGTGTCTACTGATGAGGAATACTGGCAGAACATAAGGACTCCCTCCAGCACTCCAAGAAATAGAAGGCTGGGTGTGGGTAAGAGGTAAAGAAGGGACTTCGCCATGGCAACTGACCTAAACCAACCAAAGGGATATTCCATACCATATGATGTCACACTCAGAAAAAAAAAAAAAAGGTGGAAAAAGAGAAGGGTGTGTGGGTGTGTGTGTGTATGTGTGTGTGTCATTATGAAGATATCTATCCTCCCAAACAACCACTATGTGTATTGAAGCCCTGCTTTTCCCTTTAATTAATTAAAGGGAAAATAAGGAAAATAATTTTCCTTACTCAGCGTGTGAGGTTATCTTTCTTTTTTTTTTTTTTTTTTCTTTTTTTCCTTTCCAGAATACTTTCTTCTTCCCCTCTACTTCTAAGGAGGGGTAGTGAGAGAGCGGTTGTGGAAGATCTCAGAGTCCCAGCTGAGTAAAACCACACCAGTCCTTTTAGAGGAAAGGAAGAACATGGAATGTATTACATACAACAAGATCACACAGAAAAGCATTAGCAGCAAGCCAAACATGGTGACTAGCAAGTAAGCATGTTAGTTCTAAGTGTTTTAATGAATTCTGCTGTTATCTCAATCCTCGAACCCCATGTTGGGTGCCAAAAAGGACTGTGGTGGTTTTACCTTGCTGGGAAGCCGAAGGATAATTTAATTAAAGGGAAAAGGAAGAAAGGAAGAGGGAAAACAAAACAAAACAAATCAAAAACAAAACAAAAACACAAGTAAAAGGCACACAGAAGCACAGAGAGAAAAGAAATTACTCTCTATTACCCATCAATGAGCGATGTTCAGTCACGTCCCAGGAAGCAGGGCTTCAATACATGTAGCAGTGGTTTGCGAGGACAGACATCATCATAACAAGAAGTCCTTCTCTCCTTCCCCTTTCCCACTTTTTATTCCAGTCCTGATTTCATCTAGGATAGAGCTAATTTTCCTCCTAATTTTCCTCCTATGGTGCTGTGTTTGGGATTTAGGATGAGACTAATGTTGATATTATACTGATGTTTTAATTGTTGCAGAGCAGTGTTTATACTAAGCCAATGAGTTTTTAGCTTCTTTTAGCTTCTTTAGCCAGAGGGCAGGCTGGGGGTGCAGCAGGAGCTGGGAGGGGACAGACCCAGGACAGCTGACCCAAACTGTCCAAAGGGATATTCCATACCATCTGATGTCATTCTGAACAATTATGGAGTGGTTGTCTGGGATGGGGGGACCAGCTGCATGAGGATAGGCTGGGCATTGGTCAGAAGGTGGTGAGCAATTGCACTGTACATCACTTTTGTACATATTATTATAATTATCATCATCATCCTTTATTTTCTGTCCTAATAAAATGTTTCTATCTCAATCCACAGGCTTCATTTTTTTGCTGATTCTTTCCCCTATCCCAGAGAGGGAGTGGGGAGAGTGAGCAAATGCCTGTGTGGTGCTTGGCTGCCAGCCAGGTTAAAACACAATTGCTCAGTGTGACACCATTTGGTACGGAATAACCTTTTGGTTGGTTTAGATCAACTGCCACATTGATGTCCCCTCCCCACCTCTTGCCTACGTCCAGACTGCTGGCTCTTGGAGGGGTTGGAGGGAGTCCTGATGTTGTGCCAGTATTGCTCAGCAATTGAAAAAAAAGCACTGGTGTGATACCAATGTTACAAGTGCAGAGTGCAGCACTGCATGGGCTGCTTCAGGGAAAGTTAACTCCAGACCCAGTACACGTGTATATATATCAAGAAAGCAAACAAACAAAAATTTTAGCCTAAGTGAAAGGATGAACAACCTTCAAAAGGATGAACAGATCCTAAGTACTACACATGAAAGATCCTAAGTACTACGGGGAGAGCATTTTATAACTCTTAATGTGTAAAGGGAAGATGCACAGATGATGCGCATAGTATTTTCAGTGGTGCCCATTGCCAGGAAAAGAGGCAATGGGCAAAAACTGGAACACAAGCAGTTCCATCTGAATATCAGGAAAAAAAAATATTTACTGTGAGGGTGATGGAGCACTGGCAGAGGTTGTTCAGAGATGTTGTACAGTATACCTCCTTGGTGATCTTCAAAAGTCACCTGGGCATGGTCCTGGACAATGTTCTAGGTGCCTCTTCTTGAGCTGAGGGATGGACCAGTTGACCTCCAGATGTCCCTTCTGTGATTCTGTGAAACATGAACAGAATATGTGATCTTTTGGACTCTTTTGAAGTTCCATCTAACAGATGGACTGACTTTAATAGTCATGGTTATCCTTTCTACGTCTGTGTTTCTAAATATGTTGTTGATAGTAAGACTTTTACGAAATATCTATTGAGATGTCTATCAAACAAGTAAGGATGATTTTTTATGCATTTCCTGTCCAATTTTCCAGTTACATCAATTAAGAGAGGTGACATGACTTGTCACTGAAGATCTTATTTCTCATGCACTAACACACTGCAGAAGCAACATCAAAACAAAAAACTAAAAGGCGTCCTCTAGGGTTAAGATATCATGTCAGCTTATATAGGCCAACGAGTTTTCTGTATTATCTCTTATGTTTCAGAAATGTATTTGTTCCTGTGATATAAAAAAGTATGAATCAAATATCTTCAGTGCTTACTTTTCTCAGTTTCCAAGTTTAAATTCCTAAACCTAAAGAGCAAAAGAAACAACCTATTCTCCCTTAACACCATGCACTTAATTACAATGTAACAAACCATTCTACATTTCTAATGGACCTGCTGCTACAACCTAACTCTGGTTGTAAAGCCATACTGTTAAAATAAACACCTGGGTTGCTTTGGAAGCTCCCTGTTACAGTTCCTAGTAAGTAACCAACATTTTAAAATTTCCACTAGAGTACATATTCTTAAGTCTGTATCTGGCTAATCTTTTTTACAGACAAGATATTTGGGGCAATTGATCAAATAGGGGCAATAGGGAGTGTCAAACTAAGTAAGCTTTCCTAAAAAGAGACAGCTGATGTTTTCCTTTTTTTGCTTTTATTTATTATTATTTTTTAAGGCAATTTTTAATAAGTATGTGGCATTGTAAGAGAGTCTGTTTCTGGTCTTCAATAACTCTTAATGAGTAAAATCACCTGTCACTTATCTCAATTGAATGCTATCTGGTTTCAGTAGATCATCAAATCATCATGATCATTAACCTTTAAGAGTACAGAGCCTATGATAATCAATGCCACCGTTGGTGTATGCCACCTCATCTAATGAGCCTGTGTAAGACAATGAACTCTTTGACCTCCCAGTAGTGCAGTTTTTCTTCATTAACTTTATTTGATATTTTGTTTCTTAAAAGAAGATGAGAAAAATTGACATCTGGCACAGATCATCTTATTAAAAAGAATGCATAACATACAATTGATTGTTGAAAATGGAATAAAGGAAGTAATAATTTCCAAAAAGCTCTATGAATCACAGCACAATCTGAAAGCAGCTGAAAGTTTTAATAGTCAAAAAAAGTGATGGAGAATACTGATCTGTTAAACATAAGAAAAACTCTGCTGTACCTAAATAGATTATGATACCTATTTGCAATCTAATAATAGACTGTATCATAAATGGACTGCTGAGAAGAGATTTAAGAAATCTATGTCCACCCTTGATGAATTCAATGCAGAAAATCTTTAAATACAGTTTAAGTTTCATGTAAGTCATAAGAGGGTAATATTTCCAGTCCACCATGGACTGCATAATGTAAGGATGGATGTAGAGTGCTGAAGTCTATATAAACATATGAATGGAGAATTAATCTCACCTAACAAATGGCTACAATTAAGTCTCAGGTGCATCTAATAATCAAAGCAGTGAGGGAAACAAAACAAAGCAAAACAAATGAACAAACAAACAAAAATACACTTCTAGGACACTATTCACTTGGGGGGAGTGGCTGAAACACCAGAAGGCTGTGCTGCCATTCAGTGAGACCAGGACCAGCTGGAGAGATGGGCAGGAAGAAACCAAATGAGGTTTAACAAGAGCAAGTGTAGAGTTCTGCACTTGTGAAGGAACAACCGGACATATCATTACAGCTGTGATGGTTTTACTCAAGTGGGCAGCCGAGCTCCACCACAATCGCTCTCTCACTCCTCCCCTCCTCAAAGAGGAAGGGGGAGAAAAGATAACACAAAGAGCTCAAGGTTTGAGATGAGAATGATTTAATTAAAGGGAAGGGGGATTGGGAGAAAAAGAAAAAAAGAAACAAAAGAAACAAAAGAAAAAAGGCCGAGCGGAAGCACAGAGAGAAAGGAAAACAAATTATTCTCTACTTCCCATCAACGAGCGATGTTCAGCCATGTCCTGGGAAGCAAGGCCTCAAAACGCATACCAGTTGTTCAGGAGAGCCCCTCCTCCACAAGAGCCCCCTTTTATTGCTGAGTGTGACATCAGGTGTTATGGACAGTTTAGGTCAGTTTAGGTCAGCTGTCCTGATGATGTTCCCTCCCCATCAATTGCTCACCCCAGCCTGCTGGCTCTTGGGGGCTTGGAGGGAGTCCTGATGCTCTGCCAGCAGTATGCAGTAATAGATACAACACTTGAGTGATACCAGTGCTGTTCCAGCTATGAGTGCAGAGCATAGTACTGTGTGGGCTGCTGCAGGGAAAGGTGACTCTATCCCAGACAGAGCCAACACAACAGGCTGGGGGACAACCTGCTAGAGATGAGCTCTGAGGAGAAGGTCCTGGTGACAGGTTGACTGTGAGCCAGCAGTGTGTCCACGTGGCCAAGAGGGACAATGGAATCCTGGCATGCATTAAAAGGAATGTGGCCAGCAGGTAAAGGGAGGTGATCCTCCCCTCTACTCTGCCGTGGTCAGGCCTCACCCGGAGTACTGTGTCCAGTCCTAGGCTCCCGGGTACAAAAAAAGACAAGAATCTCTGGTAATAGTCCAGCAGAGGGCCACAGAGATGTTACAAAGCCTGGAGCATCTTCCCTGTGAAGAAAGGCTGAGAGGTCTGTTAGGCCTTGAGAAAAGAAGACAGAGAGAGGGTCTCATCAATGTGCATAAATACCTGACATGTGGGAGACAAAGGGATTTGACCAACCTCTTTTCAGTTGTTTGTGGGGACAGGACAAGGGGTAATAGCCACAAGATAGAGCACAAGAAGTTCCTCACCAACATGCAAAAGAACTTCTTCACAGTGAGGGTGAGAGAGCACTGGAACAGGCTGCCCAGGGAGTTTATGGAGTCTCCTTCTCTGGAGATATTCAAGACCTGTCTGGATAGCCTGCTCTAAGGAGCCTGCTTTGGCAGGGGGTTTGGACTTGATGATCTTTTGAGGTCCTTTCCAACCCCTACAATTTTGTGATTCTGTGATTCACATTCTCTCTTTAGTTGGGTGAATCACCCTCTGGAAGTATATATTTCTTTCAAACAATTATTGGTTGTACTTAACTCTTTAATATCAATGCGTATTTTTCTGAGGGTTAAATCTGGGGAGATTAATTTATCTCTAGAGTACTAAAACTCTTTCTCTTGACATCCTGGACTGATATTGTTCATTTTATAGTCAGATAGGACTGGATAAGAACGTTGCAACCCTGCCAGGAATAATTCCTGCCCAAAAGTCATATTAATTGTCATTGTTGATATGGATGGAATCTGACAGAGTATCGAGAGGTTTATCTACTTTCTGAAGCCATGCTATTATGGTCATGGCATATTTGTCAAAATGATGCAGCTTCTGTATGCAGAAACACCTCTTACCAGAGGATTCCTCTTACAGTGAAGAACTAGAAGTAACATACCAAGAATGACATTTGCCTTCACATAAGACATGTGAACCTTATATTTAGAATCTGTACAATGAACATTGAGGAAGTAGCCATTCATGTGATTCTTAGTATATTTTGAGGTACTAAAAGGCATTTTGAGGTACATCCAGGGTGTATGGATCATTATGCAAGAAGTGTTATTATTGCACAACAGTTCTGTGACTGTTCAGGGTCTGGAGCAGTGTTTAGAGAACTATGATTACAGAAGAAGCTTGTCTTGATCTCTGCATACAACCTCCACTCATCCCTCATCCCATATTACTATATCAGAAAATTATACATTCCAACAACAGCTTTAATTTAAATAAGGAAGAAACCAGCTGCCTAGAAGATACTTCTAAATCCATAACTGGCTACAGACATGATAGAAAAACCGAAGTGAAGTATTGTCTTCATAGCTTCAGTTTGTATGCAAGTACTTGAACCAGGTCTGTCTTCTGATGGTATGAAATAAAAGTTCTTGAGATTTTTCTCAATAAGTAAAAATATTATTATGAGTTCTAGAAACATCGTTGTATATGTAAAATACCTGCAGAAAGACCAGGTAAAAATGTATACATTTCTATAGAACATATAATTATATATGGTAGTTTACAGTTAATTTCTAGTTACTATTTTGAAAAATAGTACATGATTTACAACTGAAATAATGTTTATTATGTGAAAGTAGTTAAACTGGAAAATACTGTTAGCTATTAGAAATGCAAATCAGCAAAACATGGCCAATAAAGTAGAAAATTCTCTGATAGCAATGTATGCATAAAGTTTATTTGATCATATGTTAACAGACTGAGCAAATAAAACCAAGCTATGGTCTTTGGCCAAACTCTAAATATAGATATCATGTAACTTTATTTAAATATATTTTATGAGATTAACATGATAAAGGATAGTGAAAAGTTTATGGAAAGATGTATAAAAAGTATTACTGTAGAAACCTGTTTGTGAAACTCAGGATCTCTTTTGGAACTCTGACATAAATCATGTAATTCCTGTTACATGAATGCAGATCTTTCACACAAGAATACTAAAAACTACATTAGTATAGAAAAGAAAATGAGTTAAAATTCAAATAATTAAATGAAGCTCTCCAAGATACAAACTAGACTGTAAGATAACTACCCAGCTGCTATTTAAGATAAACACATCCACAATCTATCCAATTATGCAATGATAGAATTGGTAGTAAAATAAATTTATTTCTATGAGTGAAAAACTAAATATTTAAACAAATCATTTTACAATTCTTAGATAAAAGCTAAGGAAAATAAGATGGAATTGCATTTTGCAGTTATCAATCCATGTCTGTGGGGGCTGAAACATTTCAAAACACTAATGTAATTGTAGTAGTGTATTCACATAAAAAAGACATTAAAACATTTAGACACAAATTTGAATGTGAGTGTTGAAGTTACCGTTTATTTTAAATCTGTTTTTCTGGCATATGCTCAGCTTTGTTTTAATTATAATTCCTGGTTCCCTCCTTTCAGGTGAATACTGAAAGGACATCTTCCAATAATGATTTTCAACAATTCTAAGGCTTGTATGCTGACTCCATGCTTTTGGTAGCAGTACTAAAGGAGAAGTGAAATCAAAAACTAAATAAATTAATAAGTAAATCACCTTCCTGTAGTTAATTGGGAAATTCTGGGAGAATGTGACCTTCCACAGGAAGCAAAATGAGAAATTGACAATAATCTTAGCATCTCAATACTTCTATTTTCACATATACCACAAGGAATATTATCTGTTTTCCAAAATGAGTTTCCTTTTGGATTTTTTTTTTTTTTTATGTTTATGTTTTTACTTTCCTGTGCTTGTTAAAGATAAAATGATATGGACAATATGGAAAAAGAATGAAAGGCTAAATGTATTGTCTACTCATCTTCATTTCTTAGTTGTTATATTTTTTTAATAACAATAAAAGGAGACAGTTTTGACTTCAGACAGATATCACATAAATGTCTTAAGTCTCTTGGTCTTCTATGGATTAAACATGCATGTCACTCTGTTTTATCCTCTCAAAACAGTTTCTAAATCTTCAGTCTTTCTTTCCACTTCAATCTTATTAATATTTCCCATGTTTACAAATCATCCACTATCTAGTCTACAGTCTAGAAAATGTATCTGTGCCTTATTCCTCTCAAAGGCTATATTTTTAGACTTCATCATCAGCTTCTTAAATCAAAACAAACCAATATATTCAGTTTTGCAGAAATGGGTGAGGATTTCACACTTATTTACCTACTTTAAAGTCAAGGGATTTTCATTAATTACCACCTAGCTTTGATAAAACAGCCTTTCCCTGAATCTATGCTTCTATTATGTTGTACATCTCAGTTTAATGGTCTTTCAAGATTCCAGACTTTTATCTGTCACAAATGGAAATTAGCCTGTACTGACATGGCCATGTTACACTGGCGTATCTCCATCAGTAGAGTTTGCTCTTTTATATTTGAAATATTGGCAACAATTATCAACCACAGAGAGATTTCAAAAGTGTAAAAGAGTTCTTCAATGGGCTCTACATTTTTCAATGTTTTATCTGAAGAAAAAATACAGTTATTCATTCAAAAATATAATTATTTTTCATGTCAGAGTAAAACAGGTTTTTGCAGGTGTTTTGGGTATTACTACCGCTTATGACAAGGTATTTCAGTGTATCATTTGTGAATGACTGTTATACAAGAAGGCAGTTCAAACATACAACAAAGTTCAGGAATAATGGAAAACAGGAACTCCACCATTTAATAGCCTTGTGAAGCTGGGAACCTGCTGTCCATCTCAGTTTGGCTGGTGCTCAATGAATTCTAAAGACACTTTTAAGAAACTCAGATATGAAATCTCTGAATATGATATGGATCATACACATAGAAAGATCATATCAATAGTTATTAATCCATTCATCTTAGATATGAATCTCTGAATTGATCTCAATTAAGAATTTCTTCATTAATGTACTAAACCAACCTATGGTTCAAATCATCCTTGATAGAGAAGAGAGGGATTTTTTTTTTTTTTTTTTTTTTATGAAACATTACTAAAAATAACTTTAGTTGTGATTTTGTACAGCTGTCATGTATTGGTGCAAACAGTGAAAATAGTATAAATATGAATAAACTAGTCATATATGTATGAACACCTGAAAGGATGAAAAACGGACTTCTGATGGCTCTTGAACAGGAGACCTTTATTGCCATTTTTCTCCACTGCATATACCTTCCCCGTAGCCCCATGAAGATTCAGTCCACGCACCTGAATCTGTCATACAGTTGGTTAGATACCCTCAGACAGGTGTCTCAAACCAGCCAGCAATTGGCCACTGCCCAAAGCTCATCTTTAACACCAAAGACAAGTTATTTATCTCAGCCTTGCTCATGTGTTTGTTTTTACTGCTTATTTCCTTGTTATCTCTAAGTCAGAGACGTGTGAAACAACACTAAGCCACCTGCAAATTTCTTTCCCGCAAACACCCTTCAGTTTTGTGCAAGGAAATTGTGCCTTACATATTTATTAATCTTTAAAGATTGATAAACTTGTGGATAAAAGTGCTTTAAAAATCTTTCAGAAGAACCTCAAACCAATTCCTTCTAAAAAGGTAAGACCTAAGAGAGATGATAACCAAAGAATAAAGGAAAAAAAAAAAAAAAAAAAAAAGGATTAAAATTAATATTCCTATCCTAAACCCCCACCAGAATATCTGCTAAAACTCATAATTACTATATTCTCAGAAGATAAGAGAAAATGGTGAAATTTTGAGGGGTAAATTTTGCTTATTTCATACACATTTATTATCACCTGTAGTGGCTTCACACTTATGGGCAACTATGTTTTACCATGCCACTCTCTCAGTCCTCTTTCAGGGGGAGAAAATATAATGGAAAAAAAAAAAAAAAAAAAAAAAAAAAAGACTCGTTGACTAAGATAAGGACGGTGAGATTTCTCACCAGTTACTGTCACAGGTAAAACAGATTCAATATAAAGAAAATTAACATAATTTGTTGCTAAGTACTAAAAGACTAGAGCAGTGAGAAATGAAAAACAAACTAAAAATACCTTTCCCCCATCCACCTCTTCCCCCTAAGTGCCACAAGGAAAGAGGGAATGGAGTTTACAATCATGTTTCTTCTCTGCTGTTACTTCATCTTCACTTTCTTCCCCTGCTCCAGTGAGAGGTTCTTTCAACAGGTTGCAGTCCTTCCCCAAATGATTCTGCATAGGCATAGACAAACAGCACTTCTTCAAGAACTGTTCAAATATGGGTCCATATACCACGAGGTCCATCCTTCAGGAACAGAGTTCTCCAGCATGGTTCCCCCACAGACAGCAGCTCCCTCTAGACCTCCTGCTCCACTGTGGACTCCATGGGATTCAGTGTGAAGATCTGCTATGTTAAGGTACACCACAGGCTGCAGGGCTAGAGCCTGCTCCACTGGCTTCAGGGGAATTTTTGTTCTGGTGCCCAAGTCATTTCCTCACCCAACTTTTGCATTGACCTTGGTGTCTGCAGGGCTGTTTCTCTCACATATTCTCTCTCCACTTTCCCAGTTGTCATCGTGCAGATCGTGCAGCATTTTTTTTCCTTTCCTAAATATGCTTTCATGGAGGTTTTCAGTGTCATTCATTTGCTCAGCTTTGGCCAGCTTTATTTTTTTTTTTTTTTATTATTATTTTTTTTAGCTGGAACTGTCTCTTATCTAATATGGGGCAGCTTCCGGACTCATCTTACAAAGGCCACCGCTGCAGCCCCATTATTACTAAACCCTTGACATGTAAGTCAAACACATTACTAAATGTAAATCTGAGTGCTAAATGCAGGAATATTTCATAAGGGGGCAGGGGAGGAACAGTGTTGAAACTAAATTTAAAATTATTATGTACTCTGTCATATGAAAGGAACAACAAAAATGTATGGCTGAAACTATCAAGCAAGAAATTTAGAGGAAACAAAATTCATTGACTTGTGTATGTTACATCACACTTAATATGTTATATTACATGGTGGAGCTCAAGGCTAACAATGTTGCAAATAAATTTGTAAAATGTTCCAAAAGAATTGTAAATAGATTTTTAAAAGGATTAGGCAAATTCAGAGAGAACAAGTCTCAGTTATCTATTAAAAACAGAGGTTAGAAATTAGATATAATCTCTGTTACAAGAAGTAGTTAAATAATTGATTGTCATAGCTGGAAGAGTGTATCAGTCAAAAGACTTGTGATTATGTCAGTCATTGCATAAGTCCATGATCCATAACTCCTTATTTGCCTTAATACCTTTTTTCTCCTTTGGGCCGCAAGCAAGAATGAATTAACTAGGTGAAATCAAACTTTCTCTTGACACAACAGAGTAGTGCTTACGTTTTTAGGGAAGAGAAAGATGGAAAAAAAGGACAAATATAAGTGATACACCAACAAAAGGGAAATTATTTTATGTAAGTTGTCTAATCATACTCAAGAAAAAATCCATTGTTAGTAAAAAAATAAAAGATGATACTGAAAATTTTTCATGCAAGCATGAGCAACTTTAAAAAAAAAAAAAAAACAAAACTTTTTTTTTCTAATAAAGTCTAATACTTTTTTTTTTTTCCTGTTTTCTTCTCTTTGTTACTGTTTCAACAACTAAGGCAACACATTATTTTATATATAAGATCATCTTGGCTAAGTATGAGTACAAATAATGTACAAAGAATGTTTTAGTACCCTGTACAAGATCAAAAGCTTGACAAGTGAAAATGCTAAATGCTCTGTGATTGCTTTAGATATGTGGCTCAATGATACCTGGAGCAAAGAGGTATCATTGTGTTGCACTAAAAGAAACCCAAAAGATAAATCATGTTTCAAAAACTCCCAAGTCCCTGAATAAATAAAGAAATAAAATGGATTTTGCTTTTTACTGGGCAAAACGTAAATCACACAGAACACCAGCACAGCACTAGACTGAGAACAACATGAGAAAGACAGAAGCAGTTTTAAGCATTATTTTATTTTATTTTATTTTATTTTATTTTATTTTATTTTATTTTCCCGGCATGCAAAATAATCCATGTATGACCATTAGAAGTTGCCCTGAATTTGGATCAGAAAATTAATTATTCCTTTCGGTCTCATTCAGCATTACCTTTGAAATTTTACTGAGTGGAATTTTTAATGCTTTATCCATTTAGACAGCTTTTGTTTTCTATGTGAATTAAATCCAGATAATTGATAGCAATGGAGGTTGGCAGTGAAGAAATATTGATATTCAGGAACAGTGTTTAACTAAAAACAATTCTCCTGATAATCACAAGGAAATTTCTATGAAGAGAATTGTAGAAATTGTTGAAACAACATGACTGGAAGGTATATTCAGAACTACAGTTATAATCAGGAGCAAGTTACTAAGAGTACACTTTTAGCCTAAAATCTAGATATTCTAAATCATCATTCTTTTTCTAGCAAAGTGTCAAAGACTTTAATTCTTCTGCCCCTGGTTAATTAACAGGTAAGCTGTGTCAAACCTTGAGATGAATACAGGAGTAACCATTGCCCACCATCAGTTTGGTGTAATCTAGTAATCTAAACTATGTCATAGATTATAGCCAAGAAAGAGTTTTTTATTTTTTTTTTCCATGTTTAACAAGAAAATCATACATGCTTTTGACAGTGACAACTCACAAATGAACATTTTCTAGATAATGAAGTAATGATTAAAATCTCATTTAAATGTAAGTGTCCTGACCAGCTTCTGGAGAAGGACCTCATTAGTTTGAATACATCAAAACATTTTCTAGTCCAAAGTTTAGGCACCAAGTTTTCTTTGAAGTATCTTTGAAAAGTTATTTGAAACCTGAAGTTTCTTGTGGAAGGCTCCTTTTTTAGCTGAAGGAATTAACTGTACTCAAGAATTCTGGTTTTAAGCCAGTACTGCCCATCTTTTGGAAATTAAAGATCATCATGAATTTGTGCCATACAGGAAAGGAGAATTATTCCAACACTCATAGTTAAACTTGCAGTCACTTTTTTACATAAATTCAAATAGTCAATTCTGACGTAAAATAAATAAATAAATAAAAGTTGTATGAAAAACAAAAAAAATACTTAAAAAATAAGTAAACAGGACAACTTTATAAACCATGAAGAGATTTACATTCTTATTATGGTGCTCTTACCTTATTGTTCAGCTAGATGAAATCCATCAAATTTTAAAAGATAATTAAAATAGTGTTTATTGTGTAGTTTTATAAAACAGTTATCAAATATTTCTACATATTTAGTCATAGCTCTTAATATGAAAGATCTTTTCACCAGATTTTGGAGGAAAGGTAATAATAAGACAAAAATCCAAATTGTGTTCTTGCCCAAATAATGAACTGAATAATTAATCATGTTCTCAGTGCAACGTCCTTGACTGTATTTCTTCATATATATATGCAGCTGAATTTCTGGGGTGTTGTCACTGAGATTTTTTTGTCCTAGTCCCTTCAACATACCTTAAATCCTCCTCCCTAAGCAAAGAAACAACAACAAAAACAGCAATGAAAAAATAAATAATAAAAAATAAAACAAAAGCAAATATCTGATGTGTTATTGCTTCACAAAGATCAGAAGGATCAAAGAATTTTCTAATCATCTTCTAGTCCATTCATCTAGTCCACACATCTTCAATTTGGCTGCAAGGATTCCAAACAAGACCATATAAAGGACCCTGTTAAAGTCATCATGTACAACATTCATTTTTCTCCTCTCCAGACAGGAGCAAGGAATCTCATCATAAAAGACAAACAAAGTGGTCATACTTGGTTTATTCTTTCCAAGGACTTAATTTAGTTTGATGAGCTCTCCAAGTTGCTTTTCTTGTTGTCCTCAAAGACAGGACTTATAGTATTTATGTCCTTTGTCAATCATCAGAATTATCAATCATAGTTAATCATTGTCAATCATCAGAAACCTCCTCTGATTGTCATGACCTGTCAAAAATTCAGAAAACAGACTAACAATGACATCAGCCAACTGCTTTTACATCTTCAGGTACATTTTATCTGATATCACAGGCTTGTGTATATTCAATTTGTTTAAGTCATGTGTATATATATATGACTATCAAGATATTAAAGTATTTTCTTAGCTATTTATTGACATACATATTTAGTACTAATCACACACTATCTCTTACATCACTTTGATAATGACTAACGTAGATTATTTGCTTTCCTCTTGGCTAGAGCATTAGGCTAGCACAGAGAAGACAGTTCTAAAAAAGACAGTTCTGAATTGCAAGCAGAGTTAATGAAAACCAAACCAAACCAAACCAAACCAAAAAACATCAGTGTGGGGAAGGCCTAACTTTATGTTCAATTCTAGATTTCCCTAAAGAAGTACTGAGGAAACCTGTGCCCATTCTTCTGTTTGATCATATGTCTACAGAGCTGAGCTAAGACAGGTCATAAGCAATTGACTTATGTCTCAGGAAGCAACATTTTTCCTGTTGTTACATCTGCATACCTTCCAGTTGAATTAATCAGTTATTTTTCATCTGAAACCTCCCTGAATTTTAGTAGGTATTGTACTGACAGATTTTAACATCCTAATACTCTACTGTTAAGACCAACTTCCTAGTAAGTTATCAATTTAATATTCTCTCAAGACAAAACAAAGAGGTTAAATAAAAACAAGTATTCTTGTAACAATGTAAGAAGCATAAATAAATAAATAAAAATTAACATCCTAAACATTTAAAATAAAACATCTAAAATATGCAAAATATTCTAAGTACAAGAGCTATATGAGTTTATTGTGCCCTTAGGTCCATGACTGATTACTGATACTCTGAATATCAGGGAGAGGTAAGTAATGTTATAATTACAAAATAATTAAATAAATAAAATGCATCATATCTCTCTTGTTTTCTTGTTATTTGGATTAAGTTACATATGACATTTAAAAGATCAGACTAATACAATGTTAGATAAAGCATTTTGGAATGAGATTGCTGCTAAGATAATGAATGCTTTCAATATGACTGAAACTGTCAGTAGAGATGTAGATGCAGTCAAAAAAAAAAAAAAAAAAAAAAGACAAGTCACTGACCCTTTCTGTTGCACAATTACCAAGAACAAAATGCACCAGGCAACGTCTCCTATGTCAAGTTGCCAGCTTGCTGAACAGAGAAGAACAAAGACATCAGATTTAAAACAAGCTGCCTTCAAAGAATTTGTTGGTAAATTTCTTGCCTTTTGCTCCTGTTATGTGTCAGTATTACTTTGTTATAAACATCAGAGCATAGTCTTAAGGCCAAGTTCTTCCCCCTTGGACTTAATCTTGGGGGGGGTGGTGCCAGCCTGTAATCTAATGCACTACAGTAATCTTCCTTCTATGTGGAAAGCTACTAATATGGAAAGTAGGTAAGTGAAACTTGAAATGTACTATAGCACAAGGGTCACGTGTCCTGTGGAGACTACTGTGCCCAATGAGACTTAATGCTCCTGAAAGAAAATGACAATGTCAGTGGGAGTTCAAGAATCATTTTGTGACAGGATCAAGCACCAATGGTATATCTCTCTAAACCATGTATCTCTCTCTAAACTAATGTCATCCTTGAAAAGAATAAGAACTATTCATTAGTTGATAGCATAGAAAATAGTCTGTTTTCCATGTCTCTAAAGTGTTTGGTGCCTGCAAAATATTGCACATATTTTTTCTATTGTTTTCCTTGTGGAAATAAATTTTGATAGTGAGGGTAAGAAAGCTGCAAATAAGTGAATATTTGTAAGTAAAACTTCTTTATTTATTTTCAAAGTTATTCTTTTTTTAATGTTTCTCACACCTTGAGATACCTTTCAATATTCTGAATAAACATAGAATCATAGAATCATAGAAACAATGGTTTCTATCATAGAATCATAGAATGGTTTGGATTGGAAGAGACATTACAGAACATCTAATTCCAACCTCCATGCCATAGGCAGGGATACCCTCCACTAGACCAGGTTGCTTCAAGCCCCATCCAACTTGGCCTTCAACACTTCCAGGTACTGAGTATCCATAGCTTCTCTGGACAACTTGTCCCAGTACCTCATCACCTTCTGAGAGAAAAAATTCTTTCTTATATCTAATCCAAATCTCCCTTTTTTTATTTTAATGCCATTCCCCCTTGTCCTATCACTACACTCTGACAAAGACTGACTCCACAGCTTTCCTGTAGGCCTCCTTTAGACACTGGAAAGTTATTATAAGGTCTCCCTAGAGCCTTCTGTTCTCCAGGCTGAACAACCCCAAATCTGTCAGCCTGTCTTTATAGGAAGGGGTTGCTCCAGCCACTGATCATCTTTGTGGCTGTCTTCTGGACTCATTCTAATACTTCTGTGTCCTTCTTTTGCTAGCAGGCTGTTCTTTGATGGATTTTTCCTTTAAATTTTAGATGACTAAAGACATATATGTGGATTTTGTAGAAGTGATTTAAATTTTGTCACTGTTTTTAAAAAAAAATCCTTTCCTTTTTTATTTACATTTTTTATTTTAAAGAGCTTATGCATCTGATTTCTTACTATTCAAAGACTCACAAAATACAGAATGTATTGTCTTGTGCTTAAAAATATAGCAGATTATTGGTATGGTATTGATCACATATCTATGCACTTACAACTATTTAATCAATTAATTCATCATTGATACTTCAGGTACTAAGTAGATTGAATCCTCAGAAAGCTAAAGCACAGAAAAATGCAAAGACCTATTTAATTTTCTTCAGTACAATCTGTTATTTTGATCTTTTAGTCCAGTGGTTGAGATAGCTAAAAGGGAGGCAGAAAATGATAATATGGATGAAAATCATGAGAGCAAATGGCAAGTTTGGGAGATAGAAAGATTTATAAAGTAGAGTGCTAAAGGTGGGTATTAAGGTGGATCTCTTGCCCTATCTGGTTGTCAGTAGATGCTCAGTGGCTTTTAACTTTGTTGGTTGCTAAGAGATGGAGTGGAGAAGTATGAAGGTAAGCAGTATGGAATTGAGTATTTATTATTATCATTATTATTTTACCTTTTACCAGGTTAAACATGATGTCTAAACTTCAAAAAAAAAAAAAAAAAAAAAAAAAAAAAAAAAAAAAT
>CM021731.1:148463932-148475212 GCA_011075105.1 Heteronetta atricapilla
AAAAAAAAAAACATCATTTAAAAATACTGTGTTCCATATGAAGGTCTCTGCAGTGGAGATTTTGTCATTGCTTATTGTAATACATAGTTTTAGAATAGATCTTCCAGGGAATTCTCAATATCCAAGTTAGTGCCTTGCCTTCCTCTGCAATGCATAGGAAGTTGTTCACATCTGAAAAGATACAGAAAAGTGGTGTTAGTGCAAAGTTTTTCTCTGATGCAAATGGATAGATTTTTCTCCATGTTGTAGCAGCAGCAGCAGTTCAGTAGAACAAAACACATTTTCAGGAGTTATGAGAGATAACTTCTGGTGACTTCTACTGGAATGGATATTGTAAATGACTGTAAAAGCTCAGCACAATGAGTAAGCTACTACACAAAGTAGACAAAGAAAAAAGATATACTAAACAGACTTTAAAATTTTCTTTGGGTGGCACGTGTGTACTCACTTACTGTACCACAGCTCTAAATGTGGTATTGGACAGTTATTTAATAAATTTGTTTATAATGTGTGTGTGTCTATAGTTAAACAGTATTGATACATCCTTTGAAAATTTCACTACAATATAGGCTGCTGCTGCTTCTTTCAAATTTTTAAAATTTAGGTTTTAAACTGTTTTTGTAAGTGTACTGGCTTTAGATTCTTCTTCTTCTTGAATAAATGTTTTTTTCATAAGACCATGATATGTTCTGCAACAGTGAGTGGTCTTGAAGGTGTTCTATCTCAGAGGAAATAATTAAGTATATAGTAAGTAATTGTTGACTTTACAGAAGAGCAAACACTTGTATGAGAGAAAACCTGGATTACAAACATTTGCCATACTCCTGCCATTTTGAAGCTATTTTTTTCACAAGAGAACATCTTCCCATAAATATTTCTGTGACGACTTATGCATGAGGCATGAGGGAACAAAAGAAAGTCACATTTTTTTTTTTTATGGGAAGATGGTAAAGACTAGATCACAGAATCACAGAATCACAGAATTTCTAGGTTGGAAGAGACCTCAAGATCATCGAGTCTAACCTCTCACCTAACACTAACAGTCCCCACTAAACCATATCCCTAAGCTATACATCTAAACGTCTTTTAAAGACCTCCAGGGATGATGACTCCACCACCTCCCTGGGCAGCCTGTTCCAGTGCCTAACAACCCTTTCAGTAAAGAAGTTCTTCCTAACGTCTAACCTAAAAATCCCCTGGCGCAACTTAAGCCCATTCCCCCTCGTCCTGTCACCAGGCACGTGGGAGAACAGACCAGCCCCCACCTCACTACAGCCTCCTTTAAGGTACCTGTAGAGAGCGATAAGGTCACCCCTGAGCCTCCTCTTCTCCAGGCTGAACAAGCCCAGCTCCTTCAGCCGCTCCTCGTCGGACTTGTTCTCCAGGCCCCTCACCAGCTTCGTTGCCCTTCTCTGGACCCGCTCAAGCACCTTGATGTCCTTCTTGTAGCGAGGGGCTCAAAACTGAACACAGTACTCGAGGTGCGGCCTCACCAGAGCCGAGTACAGGGGGACAATCACCTCCCTAGCCCTGCTAGTCACACTGTTTCTGATACAAGCCAGGATGCCATTGGCCTTCTTGGCCACCTGGGCACACTGCTGGCTCATATTCAGCCGACTGTCCACCATCACTCCCAGGTCCTTCTCTGCCTGGCAGCTCTCCAACCATATATAAAAGGATACAACCCAAAAACTATGAAGTGATGAAATGGTATATGATCACATGAATATTTTAAATGCAACTTATTACTTAGTAATTTACTTACTTTGCTTCCATTACAGATGGCTTAGATAATTTCATTATGAAGCTGTCCTGTTCTTTTATAGTTTAGTTCTAATTGCCAGATTAGCTGCTAAACTGATATGAATGAAAATGTCATGATACAGCATCCTAAGCTGAAGTCCAGTGATATCAGTGAAAATACCACCTGGAAATGGAAGTGAAGAATCAGAAACAGGAGTTGGAGCCATGCCCTTGAGATGTATAGAACTCAGTCAAAAAAGCAGTTACGGTCCATAAATTCTTAGATAAGTATTTTCCAAAAAAAAAAAAAAAAAAGAATATGGTGGGGTTTGGTTGGTTGGTTGGATGGGTTGTGTGTGTACGTGTATGTGGTTTAGTTTCGTTTGTTGTTGTTCAGGCCAATTTAAGAGATCTTGAAGAAATGGAAATGGGTTTTCCAAAGAGTGACATTTCCTGTATTGTGAAATTCACTTCCACTTAGCATGTTGAAGGTTTTGTATCATTCATTTCTGAAAACCTTTTTCCAGACAGGATAATTTCTACCAAGTACAAGAATAAGTGATCTGAATAAACCAGCTTCAGGAAAACAATTAGAAGTATCAGAAGATGGGCTTTAGGATTTCATATGATGAATAGAAGCCTACCTGGGCGAAAAACTAGTTGGATAGTTGCTCAGAGAGTAGCAGTTAATGGGATGTACAGTGCTTGGAGGTCAATAATCAGCAGAGTACCACAGGGATCTATCCTGGTATCTATCCTGTTTAGATGAAGAGAAGCTGGAGAATGTGAAACACTTTTGAACTTGTTCAGAGAATAACTCCTAAATACCAAAATGAATTTAGTCTATAAATGAAGGACCTCCACTTTTTAACCTCTTCAGAGCTAGACTGTAGTACAGGAAGATGAGTTCTGAGTGCATAAAAGCTGAAGTTGTATGCCAAGAGCAAAAACAAAATAATCCCCTTTCAAGAACCTTCAAAGAACATTCTATGATCAAGACATTTTCCTAACCTTTAGTATATTTAATACAACTTAATCTTCCCTCTTTACGTAAATTAAAAACATTTTCAAATATTTCCCAATTTTGAACCAAAATCTTTTTTTATCTCCATTTCTCCTTCACAATTAGGAAGGGTAATATAGGTCTATTTAGCTCAGATTGGACCGCAAACTCATTATCCATTAATACAATACTTTTAACTGATGATTCACTTGATCTTTTCTTTTATTTTGTAAGTATATTTGTCATTTTCTTTACTGTCCGATTCCTGTCTAACTAAAGCTCTATCTTTCATTTGGAGACTTCTCTGTAACTTTTTAAAGTTGAAGACACTTAAATATCAGCAATATGTGATTTTCAATTTTTTGAACATAATTATTATATTATTTATTTATTAATTTAATAAAGCACTTGACCTTAGTTCTATGAGAAGCAAAATCCTGCTGTGTTTGAGTGCCAGCAGTCATGTGGGTAGTATTTAGATTGATTCCAAACCAAATATTAGCTTTCAACTTTGTCTTACAATTTTCATCTCCATTATGTGATTCAGGAATAACTGTTCTGGGAAAGGAATACCAAGTTTTAATGTATTTAGACTGACAGAAGAACTTCATGAGGAAATGAATTTTTCCTTCCATATTGCAAAGGTAAAATAATAATAATAATAATAATAATAAAATAAAAAATCATCTTCCCAGACTTGCTGTGGGTATATAGGACTGCAGAGTTTGGCACAGTTTGTAAGATTTTAGGAACTTCTGGCCTTCCCTTTTGAGACAGCAATTTGAGACACACTCTTGAAAGCTTGAAAGGCTATTTAGCTAATACAAACTCTTGCTGAATTTGTAATGGATTTGTCTTCAGCTAAGATGGTTGACCACAAACGAAATCCATTGGATCATTTGGTAATTGGAAAATACAAAATAGAAATCAGGTCAGTGTTCTGTACTTGAAATAAATTCCTATTTAGGCTTAATTGGGAAGAAAGCAAGCAACAACAACAACAACAACAACAAATAAAACAAATGACCTACCAGGACAAGTGAGGTTACTTTGAAAGCCAAAGAAAGCAATCCATAAGCTATATACATGCATTCCAAAATTAAAACATATATTTACATGAGAAAAAAAAAAAAAAAAAAAAAAAAGAGAGAGGCAGAGTCTTTTTTTTAGCTTTCAAACTACATATAAATGAAAATATTTTGTTAATCAATGTATGCGATTTATATATTATTATTTCAATTTCAAATATGACCTTTTTCCTTTGTGAAATTGAAACATAATAAATCAGAAACTAATATATGATTTTAGAGATTTCATTAATGTAGTCTGAGATTAGATTATTTTTAGGGATTCTTTACTTAGCTGAGGGAATGAAGTGTACTGTCAGCAAGTTTGCTGATGACACTAAACTGGGAGGAGTGGATGACATGCCAGAAGGCTGTGCTACCATCCAGCACAACTTTGACTGGTTGGAGAATTGGTCAGGGAGAAATTTAATGAAATATAACAAGGGCAAGTGTAGGGTCCTGCATCTAGGCAAGAACAATTCCAGACACCTATATAAGTTGGGGACTGCTCTGCTGGAGAGCACTGAAGGGGAGAGGGACCCGGGGATCCTGGTGGGCTACAGGGTGATCACAAGCCATCACTGTGCCCTTGTGGTCAAGAAGGCCAATGACATCCAGGGCTGTATCAGAAGGGGTGTGGTTAGTAGGTCGAGAGAGGTTCTCCCCTTTTACTCTGCCCTGGTGAGATCACTTCTGGAATATTACATCCAGTTCTGGGCCCCTCAGTTCAAGGACAGGGAACTGCTTGAGAGAGTCCTGTGCAGAGCCTTGAGGCAGATCCTTAAGGGAGCATCTCCCTTATGAGGAAAGGCTGAGGGAGCTGGGTCTCTTTAGCTTGGAGAAGAAGAGACTGAGGGGTGACCTTTATAAATATGTATGTATATTATAAATATGTTTATAAATATGTAAATGATGAGTGTCAGGAGGATGGACCCAGGCTCATCTTGGTGACATGTAAAGATAGGACAAGAGGCAATGGGTACAAGCTGGAGTTTCCACTTAATTACAAAGCTTTTTCATAGAGAGAGTGACAGAATACTGGAACAGGCTGCTCAGGGGGATTGTGGAGTCTCCTTCTCTGGAGATACTCAAAACCTGCCTGGACACATTTCTGTGTGATGTGATTTAGATATTCCTGTTCTGGCAGGGGAGATTGAACTAGATGATCTTTCAAGGTCTTTTCCTATCCTTAAAGTTTTGTGATTCTGTGTGATTCTGTATGCATCCCACATTGGCACTAGAGAGAGAAATTCTGTTCTCACAACCATAAATGAGGATAGCATTTGGCCTCCCACCTCATCTGTCACTCTGACATGTAAATAGTAGCACTTTATGCCAAGCAGACTTGGAGTGAATTTTCCTACAAGCAGAGTATATAAAATAAGCAGCAAAGACAGATCTATACAAAGAACTAAGGAATTTCATGATCAGAAAAGGGGAACTACAGTCACTTGAGCAGCCATGATTTTAGAGACAATTAATGTCAGTGATATTTGAATAATAGCAATAGCACAATAGAAGAAAAGGCAAGGCAGGGGAGAGAAGGCAAGGGGAGGAAAGGATGAGGCTAGGTGAGGCAAGGCGAGGAAAAACAGAACTGAAGAAGACAATTAAAATCATTTAAAAATATATGAATACCAGGATATAAAATATTCCATTACATGAATACATTGTAATTATAAGGCTATAAAGTGAGGTTTCTCATCTGTCTTTATATGCAGGTCTCTCTTTGTTTTTTTTTTTTTTTTTTTTTTTGTTTTTTGTTTTTTGTTTTGTTTTTCAAAGTCTCCTTTTTGTACTTTATTAAAATTCTGTCTTTCCTATGTCACTTATGAGAGTTATTCAAGCAAAACTTTAGTTGAAGGCTTGTACAAAGTTGCAAAGTTTATTCAATAATGAAACCAGTTACTCTTGCCTTTCACCTGCATTTATTTATTGTCCTTCTGAAGTGAAAGAAAAATCATGTGAAAAAATATTACAAAATAAAACTCTTCAGTCTGCCATTTCAATTGTCTCTTTCTGATAAATGTCACCATTAGATAAAAGATAAAACAAGCTACTTTGTTCTTTTATTATTTCCAAGCTTGTCCTCATCATACCTATGCTTCATTTTTTGTATTATTTCTACTGATCTTTGGTGGGTCACATATTTTTTCTTGCCTCAACTTGTACAACTGGGAATAATTTGCTACAAATCGATGTCCTGTGAAGCAATAGTGCTCTTGATTCCCTGCAGCTTTCAACGTCAGCAAAAGATGTGGCCCGAAGCTCTGCTCCTTGAATCTTGACCTTCACTGAGTGATTCTCTAATGACTTGGGAGGGACATCATAATTAGATAAAAGTCTTGCCTATCTTTATTAAAGGGCACAAGATTAAACTCTCTGCATGTCTGATGAAAAGTGAAGTGATTGTTTTCCCCACTTCAAATTCTTCTGCATGTCTTTTCATTTATGTTTTATCACTTGCATTCTCAATTCTGTTGCTTCTGAAAGGCTCTAAGAAAAAAAGAATCGCTTCTTACAAAACCTTGGCTTCTTTTGATGAGAATTCTTTCAAGGATATTCTTATTTTGCTTTTGTATGTTTTGTGCACCCATCTGAAAAAAGGTGGCAGTTTACTTGAGGAAAGTAAATAAAAACAAGCTAAAACATTTTAGGTATACTCCGATCACAAATCATTTCAAGGTCTCAATACAATACACCATATATTGTAGTTAAAGTCAAATAGATTTATTATTATTATTATTATCCTTTTTAAATTATTTTGGAAGTGGATGAGCTTTTTAAGAAGAGAAAATAAAATATTTATTCTGTTGCAGCTGAAACAACAAACATTTTAATGCTAATTTTATTTTAGTAAAAAAAAAAAAAAAAAATTTACAAAAGCAATTTAGCTCCAGAACACATTGCTGAAGGCATTCACCAGACAGATGTCTTACACAGCATATTATCAGTAGAGAAAGAGATGAGATATTTAAGAAGCAGAAAAAAACTGGTGGCCTTATGAAATTAGAGAAAAGAGCAGAATTGTTTTAGTGAAATTTGGTGAAAATTTGGTGAAAATTCTGTGTGGCAGACACTTGATAGCAAAAATCAGTCTCTTATCAATCTCTTTCAATTTATGTGCCTCCTCTTTTGTACTCCTTGTATTATTTTCAACTTGTTTTTCAGTGTCTGATTAACGCAGCTCTGGAGAAAATCTGGCAAGATTCCTTTTGGAATGTATTCACGATCAATCTCACATAGTATATAAATTAGCGTGTTATTTTTTCCTCTACTTCTTGAAAGTGCTTGGATGTGTTACAAATTCCCAGACCCTTAGAAGGAGAGATATTTCTGATTTATCCTTCTGTTCACTGTGTTATTAAAAACAAGAATAAGCTTAAAATTAATAGAAGTTGTCTTCAAGATGGTTATCTATAAAATACAAAATGTAAATAAATAAATAAATAAATAAATAATACTCCAACACTTATATTATTTCATTTTTTTATGATTATTCTTTTTCTTATTCTTTTTCTCCTATTGTAGGAGACCAAGTTCCAAGAGACTGCCTCGAGACTGCAGTTTTACTGTTCTGTCCTGCAGATAACCTAGACTATAATCTGCCAGAGTTTCTTGGCCTCATGTCCTAACTACTGATTGAGCACATAATTATAAATAAATAAACAAACAAATAAATAAATAAGCCAATGTGCCCAAAGAACAGTGCAAAAGCTGTTTCCAGGTCCCCAGGGGACCATGCTTGAGTATTATGTTGTGGTGGTTTTACTTTGCTGGGCTTTCCTTTGCTGGGAACTCCACCACAACCATTCTCTCACTCCCACTTCTCAGAAGAGGAGGGGAAGAAGAAAAAGAAAGAAACATCTCATGGGTTGAGATAAGGATAATTTAATTAAAGGAAAAATAATTATTAATGAAAAAATATTATTAATTAAACAATTTAAATAAAGGGGAAAAAATGAAAGAGGAATGGGAAAAACTAAGAAACAAAACAAAACCAAAACAAACAAAACCAAAACTAAACAAAACAAAACAAGCAAAAGCTTTGTGGAAGTACAGAGGAAAGAAATTATTAATTCCCACAAATAAGTTTGACCACATCCTTGAAACAGGGCCTCAACACACGTAGCCGTTGTTTCAGAGGACAGACATTTTAACAAAAAGAACCCACCTCTCCCCTCTTCTTCCTTTTTCCACCTTTTATTGCTGAGTGTGACATCATATGGTATGGAATATCCCTTTGGTTGGTTTGGGTCAACTGCCCTGGTGATGTTCCTCACTTTTCGCCTACTCCCAGCCTGCTGGCTCTGGGAGTCTCGGAGGGAGTCCTGATGCAGTGCCAGTATTTCTCAGCAGTAGACACAACACTGGTGTGATACCAGTGCTGTTCTAGCTACAAGTGCAGAGCACAGCACTGTATGGGCTTCTGCATGGAAAGTTAATGTCCCAGCCAGCCCCAGTACGTATATGTATGCTGTTTCTTGTATTTTTTGTTTATAGTTGGAATTGGCAAGTTTTAAGGGCTTGAATTTCTTTTGTCTCTTGCACCAGGTTTTATCACTGTTTGAACTAGTACTTCTCATTATACTCTTTCTTATACTCTGTCATGGTTATTTTAACTCATTCACTCCAATATATTAATAGAGATGTTGTATTTTCCTGCCAGTTAGTTCTTTCTATTACTTCTGGCAACATTTTATTTTCTTACTTAAGCCCTTGTCTAAGTTACCTCTCCCAGTTAACCTCAGTCTACATGTTCATTCATCATATTTCTGATTGTCTCATTAGCCACAGTCCTTTCTTTTGCCTTCAATATCAGACTACATAATTTAGGAATAAGACTCCTGAGAATGTCCAAATTCATGTTTTGGAACTTTGGCATTCTTTATATTATGACCCATAATTTGTTCAAGCTCTAATTTGTTTTAATTTGCTGTGTGTGTTATATTAAGATTACTGATCAATAAGAAACTAGCAAAAGGTTGTGAAGCATAATGTCTTTACTCTGCAATATTGAACCAAGGATGCCTGGAGAAAAATGATGAATGCTTAAATAAATGAGGGAGCTTAAATAAATGAGGAAGTCCTTCAGGGTTTCCATAGCTGCAGCTTTATCACTTTCACAGTCACCAAAAACACATGCTCTGAATCTCTGATCTTTAATGGCTAAAATAAGAATGAGTACCACAAATGTACAGTAAATATTCTTGACCTAGGATTTCATCTAATTTTAAAATATTTCATACTAATGGCAGTTTTGTGTCATAGAATAGGATGCAGGTATTTGTAGTTAGCAATTTGAAAAGAATGACTTTGGCAGTACTACGATAATTATAAAATCCCTGTTTTCCAATAACATTAATGTAAATTTGCTACTACACATTCTCTTTTAAACTCTATTAATGCTTTAAATTTTAATCTTGTGGTCCGACCTTACTTTATGATGCTTATTAATCTTCTAAAATTACAATAGCCTCTATTTTTCATTATTTACTACTTGAACTTAAAATGTACCATTTTCCACTGGCAAAACTGAATTGCTGAGAAGATACTTTCATACTTGCACTTGTAAACAGTACCAGAGAACCCCAACAAACAGCATCAATAAGCTGTTTGTTAAATAATATCTGTATTATCTTTTCAAAAAAAAAAATTCCCAACAACTCTATACACAAAAAGTGTATGGTTTTATTAATTAAATAATAATAATAATAGTCTTTTTTATTGTTAGTCGAAGTTCAGTATTGTAGTAGTAAGCAAATGTACCTTTCTAAAAGTAATCTTTATTAATAAGTATCATCACTGTCTCTGTGTTTTCAAAATCTGGATTTTTTTTTTATATATACTATTTAATTTGTTGTATAGGTATTTTCTTTGTTGTTATTGTTGTTGTTGCTCTTACTTAAAAAAAAAAAAAAAAGTATCTAGCTCCAGAACTTAATGTTATTATCACAAAGCCAAGCATATTATAATGTTTCTAGGTTACTCAAATATAAAAATTCTCAAATACATGAGAAATATATTTTAGGATTTCTCTGCTAAGATTGATAGATTTATTATTATTATTATTATTATTATTATTATTATTATTATTTTACTCTCCATAATGCTAAAAGAATTATATTTGTCCCTGTTTAGACTAAAGTTAATTACATAATAACATTACAGATATGAATGTTTTAAATAGGTGGCATTGCATGATTTTATGATTCTATGATTATAATTCCTATATCCTAATCTATAATGATATTACATTTTGAAACTAAATAATGAAAAAGTCTTTGGGGAATAGCTTTAATATAACAGTTATCCTTCACTGTAAATTAATATTTTTCTCTATGAAATATTGGTAATCTTGTAATCTTGCATTATGTCTCAAAATATTTGCAATACAATTCTTTTATAAGTTCTTATAAAAGAGACAACAAAAACTGCTAGAAGGAAGGCATAAAACACTGAAACATCTTTTATTTTTCATCCTCTCTGGATATTAAAAACAGTAACAACAATGACAACGAACAAACAGAAAAACACTTTATTTAAATAAGATGGTTTTAAGGACCATGAATTTTCAGTGCACTGATTTGTAACATTGTTAAACAACAACTAAAGGCAAAAATCTTGACAGCTTATAGGTTTCAGATTTTGTAGAGCAGAATAAATTACTCAGTTGAATTGTTATATATAGTGTATATATATATATATATATATATATATATATATAGTAGTGTGTTAAAAATGATCATCCGTGTTGTCCTTCTTAGTGAAACAACCTAGCTATACCTGTGATATTTTTATTCATACAAGGTTCAAAACAAAGAAAATCTTCGAGGCAAAGAGCTAACAAGAAACAATAACAAGCTAACAATAACAAGAAAATAAAATCCCAAGAAATTTTATGAAGTTTCTAAAATTACTTAGGTAAATTAGGTAGTTATACTATAAATGTCTGTAAGTTCAAACACAAGCATTAAAATTCACTTGCTTAAGCATCTCAGAAACAACACACTAAATAGCTTTTCAATGTTCTCTTTCCTTTATGCTGTATAAGCCTCTTTTTGTTGTCTTATCAATGATGAGGAAGTTGACAATCACTACTGAAAGTACAGCTGATGTCCCACATCCAAGTATGTAATGAATTATGTTGAGAGAGTAAATTCCAAACCCAGCAAACTTTTAGATAGATGATATACATAAATATTTTTTATTTATTTCTTTAAAGCATTTTGGGGAATCTTAACTACCAGAAAGAGAATAATATTTTTCAGCATTAGTATATGCAGCCATTTACTCATTCATTTCGATTGTCCTGTAGTTGTGATCCTTTTAAGTCTTTTTTTTTTTTTTTTTTTTTTTTTTTTTTTTAAAAAAACAAAATTTTTTTTAATTTTTTTTTAACTAAAAATAAAATTTTTTTATTTTTTTTTTCATAATAATTAAAATACATACTCATCAGATTAAGAA
>CM021731.1:148481421-148500870 GCA_011075105.1 Heteronetta atricapilla
CTTTCTTTCTTTCTTTCTTTCTTTCTTTCTTTCTTTCTTTCTTTCTTCCCTTTAGCTTGTTTTGTTTATTTGTTGTTTATTTGTTTTTGTTTCTTTTTGACAGTTTGTAAAATATACTAAACAACTTTTATCAGGGTTGATCATGTTCACACCTTTATGCCCTGCAGCATACATATATGCTTTTGATGCAATACATAGAATTATAGAATCATTGAATCATTTAAGTTGGAAAAGACCTCTCAGATCATTTGGTCCATCCTTTAACTTGGCAAAGAGAATAATAATAATTAATTGTTTAATATACATTTTTTTCAAGTGCTTTGATTTTTGACATTGTTTTAAAGAATAGTGATTTAAAAAATCTCAGGTGATAGACACACAAGTATTACTTATTTGCACTTATACACAAGTATAAGTACTATAAATAACACAGTTTGTTGTTGTTGTTTTGCATCCCTATTCTGCACAAGAAAATAACTTATAATTCATAGAAGACAGAAACAAGAAAAAAAAATGAAGTTCACATATCTAGTTCTTAAAAGCAATGATGACGAGATAACAGGTTCTGTTGTGTTCATGTGTTCATGAGGCTTCACGCTAAAGATTTGTACAGCAGACAGACAGTGTCTTCCCTGTAGAAATGACTTTGAAATTTCTTTTATTCATTTAACCTATCTGCCATCAATAAGTGTTGTTGTTGGTGGTGGTTTGGTTTGATTTGGTTTAAATTATTATTATTATTATTATTTCTGATTGAGGTTATTTTATCTGTTTTCTTCTTTTTGACATCACAGCCAGAAGACTGCCAAATTATTCCCTTTTAAATATTGCTAAAAGTAGCAATATAGAATAAGAATACACGTGGAAATAATAGAGTTGGCAGGAGAAGCACCGACAGTGAAGTCAGGATATCTCCTTAATGAACACTGTCTTGGGTTGCTTAGTTTTATGGACATCACTTTAGTTAGAAAATTCTGCACATTTTCAAAATGGCTAGCTGCATGACTATATCTTCTTGTAACAAGGTAGTTTTTTTAACTTTATATAGTTTTCATGTTCTTATTGAGAAACTTAATCAGCTTGTTATACTGCTGTGACACATTGCCTGTGATCCGGTATCAAAGAAATTACTAGAAGCTTTTACCTGAGTCTGAGAGTTGATTTACAGAAATATTTCTTGCATTGTCTACAAAGATAAAAATTTGTGCATGACTTTTGGCTTTGGAAGTGTCTTATGTATAATATACACAGGCACATATTACCCCTGAACTTGAGTTACAATTAAGTAAAATGTATCATTGTCTATATTTCATCTTTTGGTTAATCTCAAACTGTAATTTAGGAGTTGAACTTTCTTCATCTGCCCTTACTTCCACTACCTGCATGTTATAAACAAAAAAGTTATTTGCATGATTTTTATTATTATTATTATTTTTTCTTCCACTGGATCAGATGCCAGAATGCTTCAGATAGCCTCAGGAGCTAACTTTTCTATTGCTAGCACTGAAAAATAACTGAGGAAAATAATAATAATAATAAAGTCATATGAAATATTTTATTTCATATATTTTTCATAATATTTTATCTAAATGTTTTAAAAATGTTTAGATAAAATAAATATTTTATCTAAATATTTTATCTAAATATTTTATTTCATATATTTTCATAATATTTTATCTAAATGATTTCTAAAGCTTCCACCTACCATACTGTTGACATGGGTGAAACATGCAGTAAAAGAAGTAAAATCCTGACAGAACAGATGCATCAGCTTTTCCATAATGATATCATCACTTACGCACAAGACAACATTTGAATGAAACTCATACATATAAATAGACCAATAAAGTCTTTCTTGGAACAACTAGCTCTAGTTACACATGACTGGTACTTAGACATGGCTCTTCTTTACTTCACGTTCTAATTGGTATATTTCTCTCTTTTTTTTTTTTATATATATATATATATATATATATACATATAATTGCTGAGATGGAACAATCCTATGAAATGTTTTTCTAGCATAAATGTTTCATCTTCATCTGAAACAGTTGTTCTGAAGTTGAAATCCAGCAGCCCTTACTATTCTTCTTTATTCTAAGACCTTTGAGTAGACCTGAAAGGTAAGTCTTTGGCTGCAAAGCATTTTCATGTGTACCCAAGCCATTTGAAAAAGATATAATTTTACATATCTGTAGAATAAGTCTAAAAGTTTTTTTTTTGTTTAATTTACTTTTTTTATTTTGTTTTTTTTTTCTTTTTTTTTTTTTTTTTTTCATTTTTTTGAACATCCAAAAGCTCAATATTTAGCTAGCTGTCTTGTCTGGCATGTTAGTAAAGAGTGCTGAAAAATTCCTAAGTTCTTATGAGAACTTGTCAATATTGTATTAAATATACCTAAAACAAGTTAGGTTTTGAAATTTAAAAAAAAATGTGGGGGTTAAATAAATGTGGCACTACAGTCAAAAACTTCCCATGAGCACATGCAGAGAAAAATATCTATACTCCACGGAAAAATGATTCAAAGCAAACTCAGAGATGTAGTCTGAGTCACAGTTCTAAAGTCCATAACATCCTTAAGAATAATCCTAGAAGTAGTTTCTATTTTTTGGGGTTTTTTTTTTTTTTGGTTTTATTTTTAATAATTCAGGCACTAGATAATAAAACATAGGTAACCAACCAAAATAAAAGTAAGTCAATAGAGACAAGTAGGTTCAGAGGAACAATTTTGTCACCTATATTTATTATGTTCCATCTTTTTTATCTTTTTTTTTTTTTTTGGTAGATTTTCACCTTTTATTTATTTATTACAAATCCATCTTGTCCCTTCTACTGTCAACAAGTGTTTACTCCTCTTATAAACATTTCCTCCATCATTTTTGAGAGTTCCTTTGCTTTTTCTCTTTTCTTTTGACTTTTCTGTTTCCTTTTCTTTCCTTCTCTGCTAAATCTTTAACCAACTACTTTACAAGCTACCCAACTGTGCATATTCCTCACTTTGATTTCACTGTAGCTGGAATACATCCCAGAACCAGTGGGTGTATAGATGTGTTTATAGAAAGGAAAGGAGTGAAAGAGTTCATTATGTTTTAGAAGAAATTCCTCTCTTTTTTTTTTCTTTTTTTTTTTTTTTTTCAAGACTTCAGTGTCTTGTATCATATACAATAGGAATCACCTTTCTTTAACAAATGTGAAGCCATAAAGTTATTGAGACTTCCAACATGAATATAACGTATTATGTATTGTTCTTTCATTTCTACTCAAGAATTACTTTGCATACCACAGAAGCTTATGATCAACTTTCTGTGTTTATGAGATTGCTCATTACTTCCTTCTTGGGTGTTTACTGTCTGAAACATACTCATTCACCAAGAGAAATCAAAATCTGCTTGTCTGTGTTAAAAAAATAAAAATAATATTTAAACAAAAAAATGTGGATTTTAAAAATTGCTTGACTTATTTATTTATTTATTTTCTCTAAGAGTATGCTCTGCTCAGACTTGATTTTCTGTGCTCCCACACTTAGTCTACTTCTCCAAGTAATAAGTACACCGGGGAAGGGATCCTGTCTGCTTTCTTTGACATTATCTAGACGATAAAGCCATATATTATCTCCTTTATACAAGTAACGGAGAAATTTGCAACTCTCTTTGTTAATTATGATAAATTAGATGCTGGCAGTGTAGCATGAGAAGAGATCTTTTATAATAGTTTAATTCCTGTTAGTGATTTTCATTTTTAAGTAATATTTTTGATTTCTTAAAACAGTCTCTTACACACACCAAAAAAAAAAAAAAGATAAGCAAAAAAAAAAAAAAAAATGATAAGCAAATGATTACTAAGATAGAAACAGTCAGTGAGATTTTTACATTTATTAGAAATAATGGCAAAATGGAAAATGCTACCTGCAATCTAGCAGGTAAATTTTGTGTGATTTTGCATGCATATCTGTTTATTTTTCATTTTCCATTCCTTATGTGTGAATACATGTGGATGGTTTTGTCTCTATGTTTGCAGTTACTGCAATATAACATCACTGTAGGAGTTACCTACAGATTTACAACATTTTTAGTAAGATTTTTCCTAAGCTTTATATTATAAAAAAAATAGTTTAATATAAATCAAATAAGTATTCTAAACTCATTAAATTAGGCAACACAATCCTAGAAATATGTTTTACTTTAAGTAAATGAAGCTAGTGTTAAACAATTTTAATTTCTAGTGCAGTAATAACTTTCATTTAGTATTCTTGAAAAACTTGCCAGGAGTTAAGAGTGTGGATGTTCAACTCCTATAAAATCACTGTGTATGTAAACAGACACAGTCAAAGAAAGTTAATATGATAAATATTAATTCAACAGTGAAATATATCCACTTTATAATTTCCCAGTGTCTACATACATCATACATCACACATGCAATTTACACCAATTTATATCTTTCAGTTTTGATTATTGCTTAACTATTGTTACACACATATTTAGAAGAAATATGAATTTCTATCAAAAATGAGAAAAGTGTTTTATTTGCTTATTTACATTTACTTTTTTTTTTTTTTTTTTTTTTTTTTTTTTAAGATGAGTTCAAATTAAGGTGCATCTGTACTTAAAGATATTCTGGACTGGATTAAGACTCATACAGTAACTGTCTGAGTTCAGCCCCACCATTTTTTCCTGATACACACTGAGAAAAAGTAATATATTTTGGACACTAGCAATGGTTGATATTGTACCAAAAATATTTCTGTAACTAACACTTATACGAGAAATTTAGATTATTAATTTTTATCATTTAAAATGAGTAAGTGTTGATAACTGAGAATAAGTATCACAAGTCAAAAACTTTGAGACTATTCAATTATAATGCTGTAGCTGAAAACAGAGCACAAACATTTAAGGGATTGGAAAGCTTCAAATATCTGCTACAATGGTATTACAAAAAAAAAAAAATATGTATATATTTACTAGTTAAAAACATCAGAAATCACAGACTAAATAAATAGAAATAAGCAAAATGGGAAATCATGCAATTGATGAAACCAGAAAAGAAACAAGTTGGACATCATCATGATTCTTATTAACATGAGAAGTACTGTCATGTTTGCTCAATGATTTCACTTCCTCCATAAAAATATAACTAATATGAATAACATAAGCATTTCTACTAATTTTCTACTAAATAGGGATTTATTTTATACTGTAGGACTAGAAAAGGGTGTTTAGTAGTGTTTTTATTACAATTTTCTAAAATTCTTCAGTTTCACTAACACAACATAATCCTACATTACCTATCTATATTGAATCTTTGTAGTTAGAAAACCTGAAAATGAAAATTAAACACTTCTTTGAGTTTCTGGCATTGAAAACATAACCAGAGCCAATTGGTACAGCTCATATTTTTTGTATCTTTTTGTGCTTCAAGATAGTTTTTACATCAACAGAAACAACATTCTTGTCCATTCTTCTTCATCTGTGTGTCAGAAACAGGTGAATATTATTTGTGTTTTCAAGAACTTTTTCTTGACATTTGTTTTTGTTGTTTGTTTGTTTAGTTTAGTTTTGACCCAAGAACATTTCAAATGTTTGTTTTCTGTATCAGAAAGAATCAGAATCATTTTGCTCTATACTATGTCACTGTTAACCATTTTTCATTTGACATTTCATCTTGAAATCCTCTTTTTAGTTTGTTAATTTCTTAGAATAGTAGACAGAGATAATATTTAATGGGTTTACTTTCTAAACTATTTTCCACAATTTTTCCATGATGTCCACTCATATTCTGTCAGTCATAATGCAGATTTTGAATTTTCATGATGAAACTTCAACTTGGTAGAAATTAACTGATATTAAAACATTATTGAAATCATCAATTTGTCAGGCTTCAGAACAGTTTATAGTTTCTTTCAGCTGTCAGAACCTATAATAATTTATGTTCACTCACCTGAACATCTTGCTATGGGCTTGGCAAGCATCTTACAGTTCTAAAAGCTGTTCCACTAAAAATAAGTTTAATGCAATCTACTAAATAAATAGAATGCAATTTTCTACTATTTATTTCTGTTCCCCTCTTGCAGATAGATAATGTTTTTACTGCAAAGCAAGCAACTGTCCAATAACATTGTACCACATTATTGACATCAAGTTATTGACCACATTATTAGCTTCAAAGACATCAAGACAAACTGAACTGAATGGAGAAGAAACTTTTTTTTTTTTTTTTTTTTTTTTTTTGTCTCAATTTTTTAATTAGTCCATTTTCTTTTCTACCTTACAGGTATTTCTGTATTTTTCTTTTCTATTGTAGATCAGATAGACCTTTGGTGCCATTGTGCTTCAGTAATAAATTACACTGTTTTCATAATGACTTTTGAATTGCTTGTTTTACAAAGTACAGATGAATGTGATGGATGTCATCTTTTAAATTTCAACAGATATTTCAGACATGTAGATGTCTGACCCTAGATGTTATTCCCATTACAATAATCTTCAGAATAATTTACTGCAAGCAGTGAACAAAGTCTTTATTTTGAGTATCAAGGTATCATGCTGATCATAGATTTTAACCTCAAACATAAGACTCTTTCTTCAGACTTCATAAGTTATCACACTGTGTTTGTTGGTTGTAGTATTAACAAAGCAGAGTGGGATACATATGCATAATTTGACAGCTGGATTTATGCACTTTTGATGTTAGCATCTCTGTATCAGAAAGGGTTTGATCAGTTGTCCACATATGTTTCTAGAATTAACTCTGAAGTCCTACTCTATCTACTTTATCCTGGACTTCATTTGTTACTCCTGGAGGGTGAAGGTTTCCTGTACAAATCATGTATATCACTATTTTCCTATACTTACACCATTGGAATCTGTGGCCATCTATTTATGGGTCTTGTTTAAAGGCCATGTGATAAACGACTGAGTCCTAAATAGGATTATAATTAAAGTTTGTAATTTATTAAGATAATAGAGGCAAGCAAACAGCTCTGGGTGCGCTGGGAGTCTCTGCTCCACCAAGACGCACACCTATTACATCAGGTGGCTGATTTTTATGCTCCTAGACTAATACATATTCATCACTATTCCTAGAAAAGGCAGGGTTATTATAATTAGTTCCCAGAATCCAAACCCTCTCCGGACACATGCGTATTAGTCTCTGGTGGTCTTCCTGGGGGTCTCTTGTGCTGAAGGCTCGTAGTCTTCCTCCCAGGGTTTGTCCTTTGGTCATCCTTCAACTCCCCCTTTCTCCTTATTGGATCTCTTTGCTGGATATCAGAGGCTCAGGCAGCGTCCCATGCAAAAGTCAGCAGTTTCCTAAAAAAACCCTCCTTGGTCCTCTTATCTCCCAGACTAGAGTCTCAATGTTCGCCCTTCAAACCCTCTGTTTACACAAATTTCTGGACCGTTCCTTTGCATGATACAAGAACCTTGTACACTAATCACTCTGTTTTTCTTAAATAGAAGGTTATATGTCATCATGCTGCCCTAGCATTGTTCCATACTGACACGAATCAAATGAACACATTTCACAGATATATTTTCTGATATTATCTCTACTGTTAAGGTGAGCACCTGCCAATTACATGCTACAAAATTATACTAAAGGATTTGGAACTTGGATTAACTATGGCTTGGTTGAACTAACATTCCCCCCTAAAAAGTATAAAATGGAGCAGATCCTCCTGGAAATTATGCTAAGGAACATTTAAGGAGGTGATTGGTAACAGCCAACATGGCTTCACAAAGGGCAGATCATGCCCGACAAATTTGGTGGCCTTCTGAAATGAGGTTACAACATTAGTTGATAGGGGAAGTGCAGCTGACATCATCTACCTAGAACAGTGTAAAACATTTGACACTTTCCCCCATGATATCTTCATCTCTAAATTGGATTGACATGGATTTGACAGATGGATCTCTTGATAAGTGAGGAACTGTTTGGATGGTCACACTCAAAGAGTTGTAGTCAATGGCTCAATGTCTGAGTGGAGATCAGTAGCAAGTGGTGTTCTTCAGGGGTCTGTATTAGTACCAGCGCTGTTTAACATCTTTGTTAGGGACATGGACAGTGGGATGAAGTGTACCCTCAGAGAGTTTACTGATGACACCAAGCTAAGTGGTGTGGTTGACATACTGGAGGGAAGGGATGCCATCCAGAGGGAGTGGGACAAGCTTGAGAGGTGGGTCTGTGTGAATCTCGTGAGGTTCAACAAAGCCGAGTTGAAGGTCTTGCATCTGGGTTGGTGTAATCCCAAGCAGAAATGCAGACTGGGTCGGACAGTGAGGAGAAGCCCTGAGGAGAAGGAGCTGAGGGTGTTTTTTGGTGAGAAGCTCAACATCAATCTGCAACATGTGCCAGCAGCCCTGAAAGCCAACCACATCCTGGGCTGCTTCAAAATATAATAACTTCTTCTCATTGTATACTAATAACAACTTCTTCATAAGTATATGAATGAAAAGTTATGAGAAGCTGAACTTGTAACTAATTTTTCTGTCATGTGGGTCAATAGAGGTCTATAGGTCTTGGCATTAAGAGGCTGTTTTATTTATTTATTTGTTTATTTATTTATTTATTTCTAAAGCTGCAATCTGTATCCATATAATCTCTATCATGACTGATTATTTTATTTAATAGGCAGTACTCCCTTATATGTATGGTGATCACCCATTAATATTTTAATAATGAAAATACATCTTGAGCACAGTACAAGATGCTACAGAAAACTAGAATAATAAAACAATGAACTAAATAAAAAATAACTGTGGGCTGTAAAAAATAATAATAAAAAAATCAGCAGGATAGTTATTTGCTGTACCATGAAAGCTTTTAGGCAACCTGGTACTGAAAATTAATAAAAATGTTTTGTTGTTGTTGTTTTTGTTGATTTTGATTTTGGTTTGGTTTGGTTTGTTGGTGTTGCTTTGTTCAGTTCTTTGGTTTTGTTCGCTTTTTTGTTTGTTTATTTTTTCTTTGTTTTGTTTTGTGTTGTTGTTGTTATAATTCAAGGCTATTTTAGATTCAGTAAATTCTTAAAATAGTACCTGAAACTCACTGAAAGGAAGAAGCAGAAGCAGAAACAGAAGGGGAATCAGAAGAAGAAAGAGAAGAAGAAGAAGCAGAGGAAGAAGAAGCAGAAGAAGCAGCAGAGGAAGAAAAAGCAGAATCAGAAACAGCAGCAGAAGAAGCAAAACAGGAAGAAGGAGAAGGAGAAGGAGAAGGAGAAGGAGAAGGAGAAGGAGAAGGAGGAGAAGGAGAAGGAGGAGGAGGAGAAGGAGAAGGAGCAAGGAGAAGGAGTCCAATTGCTTCTTAAGTTCAGTCAGGCTCTGTAAAGTGACTACTTCACTGGGGAGCCTGTTCTAATGTGCAACCACCCTCTGAAGAACCTCTTCCTGATGTCCAGAACAAGTGCAAAGGCCAGAGAACAGTCATTCAGAACTAAGCGACAGTAAGTGTCTGCAAATTTACTGCAGAAAAGGTGGCAGAATAGAATCCAAAGGATGGTGCAAGAACTGGATAAACACTGGGGTTAGGTTACAGATTGGCAGGAGAACAAGCAAGGACGCTGCAGTACCATTGCATTGGCCAAAGCCTCAATAATTGAACTAGTTGAAGACCTTTTCTTATGCTTCTCAATACCCAATTAAACTCACTTGATAGATTTTTTTTTTTTTTTGTCTTTAATAAGGAAATGTTACCAGTCCTAAATATTGACAAATCATGAGCTGATCATCATAGGATTTATTAAAAACTGATGTGTTTGAAGTAGTTGACTTTTTGATGTTAAGCCTTTAAGAGTCATATTTTCAATCTTTCTCAGCAGCAATGTGGAGGGAGTAGAGAAGCATTTATTTTTAATGAAAATGGAGCATGGTGTAGTCACATGACTATAAGAACTGGACCTAATAGAAAAACATAACATATCCTGAAACTACCAAAAAAATCAAAAGAGTTGGTCTACAGATTTGTATTTTATTTCTAAAAACAACAATATAAATGACTGTTAATGGAAATAAATGACAAGTCCATCTGTATGGGCTCATTGACCCCACAGGAGATTCAGGAAGAACCATTTGAACTTCATTTAAGGGAATCATCTTGGAAAATACTGTTTTAGAACTGTTTTGGGGGCTCTGTCTTTGGAATACTGGATCTTGCTTTAGACCTCAGTATCAGTAAAAGTTATAAGATTTTTCCTGTTGCTTTTTTCACCTTTTCTTATACTTACTAATATTGTGAAATATAATGAACTCCCACTGTATTTTTAATAACATCTGTGTTCTATGTTCAGTTCTAGAACTCTTAATGAATTCTTATTCTGAGGCTAAAGGATCAGAAATAAAAAAAAGAAAACTCATGATGGGGAAAACTCATGATGATATACCAATTCAAGTCTGTTAGCTAACAGTTCTGATTGTAAACATTTTACATTTATCAGAAGCTATATGTCTTGTCTTCATTAACAATCAAGAAAAAAAAAAAAACTTCTGATAAATGTAAATAAAAAAAAAAAAAACAAAACTTTTTCTTTTTAAATTACAACTACAAAAAATTTTTGTTTTTTTTAAAAAAAAAAAAAAAAAAAAAAAAAAAAAAAAAGAATATAAAATCTCAGGACATGCTACCAATAAATTCTACAGAAATAAAGTGAAGAAATTAGATAAATGAAGAATGTATAATTATGGAATTATATAGCATTCTTACACCAAACTATTTGGAATTAAAAATAATCTTTTGAGTTTTCTGAATGTTCTTACAGTGTATTTTTAGTAGCATAATGAATGAAAATTGTATCAGCTCTCAATGAGTAGAATAGACCAAGCTGGCTCAAGTTTGCTTCCTATCACTCATGGTTCAGAAAGAATTATGGATCACATATAGATGTTTGAAAGCATTTTCTTAAAATAAAGAATGCTCAGCTTCATGTGCATTGACTAGATTGCTCCTCACCAATCACTATATCTTAGCTTTCTGTGTACGTGCTACATGCCCCTTCTAGAAAACCTTCCAAAGCTAAGCAAACATGGTCATTATTTCCAATGCCCTACATACTATAGACATGGACATACTGGAAAAAGCCCCAAAAAAAGGGCCACCAACATGGTTCAGGAACACCTCTCTTAAAAGGAGTGTCTGAGAGGGTTGGGAATATTCAGCCTGGAGAAGAGTCTTAGGGGGATCTTATCAATGTGTATCTGAATAATTACCTGAATGTGGTTAATAATTACCCGAATGCGTACCTGAAAATATCTGAAGGGAGGATGAAAATAAAAAAGGAATCATGCTCTTTTCAGTGGTACCTAGTGCCAGGACAAGAGGCAATAAGCACAAAATGGAACACAGGAGGTTCTGTCTATGCATCACTTCCTTACTGTGAATGTGACTGAGAAGTTGTACAGCTTGCCCATAGGGACTGTGGAGTCTCATTCCTTGGGGATCTTCAAAAGACACACGAACACAGTCCTGGACAACCTGCTTTAGGTGTCCCTGCTCGAGCAGTGGTGTTGGACCAGGTAACCTCCAGAGCCCTCTTCTAACCTTAACCATTCTGTGATTCTGTGATAGACAACTGTCAATGTTAATGTCCTTATTTTCAGGTATAGAATAAAAACAACAGAAGATACAGAATGTTAAACAACTAACCATGGCATGCCTTAAAAAAAAAAAAAAAAAAAAAAAAAAAAAAAAAAAAGCATTCTAAATGATGCAGTATAATTTCTGCATCATAGATGTCAGATGCTTTCCTTGTGAACTTCCTTCCTGTGCAGACAGACAGCAACAATTTTTTGAAATATGTAAAACCTCTCTAAATCCTCAGACTACAAATAAACAAATGCAGGGGTTGTCTAATCTCTGTACTGGACCTTTGAGTGGGAAACAGTTCCACCACAGAGAGGAAAGTACTGGCTGATACATGTTACATGCCCCGTGCTACAGCAGGATCCCAGAATTACATTGTAATAATTTGGATGTGAGGTCATGAAACTACAAATAACTGACTGAAAAAAAAAAAAAAAAAAAAAATCTTCTTGGTAAAATCATGTGGAGAGGAAGAAAGAAAGGAAATCTATTTCTGTTGCAGCATAGGCATCCAATAAAATAATAACAGAAAAATAAACAAACAAAAAATTGTGAACTCAAAAAGCACATTTATTACAGAATAAAAACGTGATTAAAACAAGTGCCAGGCAAATCTGCACAAACTGGAAGGACATTTTTGAGTTATAATTCTGATTATTTACAATTTGTCATTAATCACAGTGTTTCTTCAGTTCTTTGTTTTCTTTTCCACCCCTTCTACTCCCTCAAGCAAGAATCCTGACATATATTTTAACAGGCATTTCTGTTGGCCTTAGGTGTCATAGGATCAGCAATTTATAAATAGTTTTCCTTATGTTGCCAGTCTGACATTTGTTCAAACAAATATATATATATATATAATTTTTCATTTGTTTTCCATACTTACTGTTCAGTATTTTTCTAGATTTCAGAACTATTTATGTAAACAAAGCTTTATTTTCATGCTTGATACATCAGAGAAATAAATTCCACAATAACAGACACTGATGTTTTAAACATGTGATTGATCATATGGCATATAGTGTGCTGGGAGAAACCAAAACTACTTATTCAGACATCTCACCTAAAGAGATTTAGTAACAATATTGGTCACTAGAAGTATTTCATTTGCTTTTGGATTTTGTGCAGAGCTAAATCTCTGTTATTGATCCCTTTAAAGCCCAGTGCAATTCAGTACTTAAAATATTTTAGAAAGTTCCCATCCATTTTAAAATGAAATATGGTTATAGCAAGATTTCAAGGATACCCAATGATCTGCTCTTTTCCAAAGTAACAGTTAACATTAGGAGTAGATAGCAGAGATTCAGAAACCAATGAACCTGAACCACGTGTTTACAGTAGACTTGACCGGTTTAGTTGTCTCAGCTTTACCTGAACATCTGTCAGCCAATAGAAATTCCAACTCCATCTAACTCTAAGTCATATTTCCCCCTCCATAGACCTCATCAAAACACCAGAGCTCAGAAGACTTGGACATTAATAATTCCTATTCACTGCTTTTATAATGACATTGTGTTTTGACAATGTTGTGATTTTGGGTGACAGCTCAAAAACAATGCAAATAATGAAAAAAAAATATAAATAAAACAAACAAATAAACAAAAAACTAACAAACAAACAAAAAAACAGACTGTATCCCTGAGAGGATTGTCCAAATATTTTCTTAACTCTCACAGTTCCCATGGGAGAACACTTCCCTGGGGTGCCTGTTCCAGTGTCTGACCACCCTCTCAGTGAAGAATCTTTTACTAACATCAAAACTGAACCTGTTTTTTTGCAACTTTATGCTGTTTCCTGGGGTCCTATTGCTGGTCACCAGAGAGAAGAGATCAGTACCTACCCCTCCACTCACTTTCATGAGGAAACTGATGAGGTCTCTCCTCAGCCCCCCTCTTCTCCAGGCTGAACAATCCAAATGACTTCAACCACTCCTCATATGTCTTCCCCTCTAGACCCTTTATCATTTTTGTTGCCCTCCTGTGGATACTAACACTTTTATGTCCTTCTTACATTGTGGCACCCAAAACTGCACCCAACACTCAAGGTGAGGCTGCACCAGAGCAGAGCAGGACAATCACTTCCCTCAACATGGTAGCAGTGCTGTGCCTGATGCATCCCAGGATATGGTTGGCCTTTTGGGCCAGGACACACTGTTGACTTATATTTAACATGACATTGACCAAAGCCTCCATGTTCCTTTCTGTAGGGCTGTTCTCCACACTCTCATCCCCCAGTCCGTGCACATAGCCAGGGTTGCCCCTTCCCACGTGCAGAATCTGGCACTTGCTCTGGTTAAACTGAAAGCAGTTGTTGATTGCCCAACTCTCTTGTCTGTCAAGATCTTTCTGCAAGGTTACTCTGCCCTCGAGGGAATCTACAGCTCCTCCTAATTCAGTATCATTTACAAATTTGCTTATTATTCATTTGAGTCCTGCATTCAAGTCATTTATGAAAACATTAAAGAGAACTGAATATAAAATGGAGCCCTGGGGAACCCCACTTAGTAAGTGGTTCTCTGCATTCGGACTGCTTATTTCAACTTATGTTGATTTTGTATCAAAAGTGTTCCAAATATAAGCCAATAGCTTTCACAAAATTGAGATTATTGAAAAAAAAATAAAATAAAATAAACAAAGACATTTATATAAATGGGGAGAAAATCATGATTGTATTTATACTAAAAATCTGATTTGGAAGTATACTTCAGAAAAGTGATATATATACTATATAAGAGGTTAAACAGCTTAGATGTTACATTTTATATTTCACAAACAAAATATCAGATCACAATGTCCACCAGCTATTTATATACAGGATTACAGACTTATGGAATTAAATAAAAAATCTGGCAATTTATTCTAATTTTATTTCCTCACTGATATATATATATATTTAAAAATAAGGAGATATGCTGATGTAAAGCATGATGTAAGTGTATGCTACTGTTCAATTGATTTTTATAAATGTTTTAGACATGCAATAATAACAATGAAAACAGTCATTTTACAGTAAAAAAAAATCTCAGGCCTACAGGTAAATCTGAAATATGTTCTGGTGACTCAGCCCCCTGATAAAAATTAAAAAATAAAGTAAGCCTTGTATGGTCCACTTTTTTTTCTAAAAAAAAAAAGAAAAAAAGTTAGTTTTTATATGAAGACTTATGAGCACATTAGAAACTATTATTAAAAAAATGTATAAATGCAAATAAAAGCCTAAAAAATATGAGATTAGAAAATTTTACTTTTAACTTAGTATCTGTCACCCCATGGCTGCATTTCTGTATTCCTCAGAGGGTAAGATCAAAAAATAAAAATAAATTTAAAAAAAAAAAAAAAAAAAAAAACATGACCAGGGTGTACATTGATTATTTAAACTTATTAAAAAATAGTAATTTAAGCAGTAGTATTATGTCTTCAATTTGAATCCTAACACAAAAGATACAGCTTAGTAACTGAATTCTAATTTTCTGGATATATTTTGTTTTTCACTTGGAAGAGGCTCAGTGTTAATTTCTATATTTAATATTTAATATTTTTGAATAACTTGAATTGCTTAAGTCTGGCTATCAGGAAAAAAAAAAAAAAAAAAGGAAAATGGGGGAAGGTGAAGTGTGAAAAATTGCCATCTTTCACAGCTTTAAAATGTTGGCTTTGTTGTCTGGTATAATTAAGTCAATAGTCTGCTGGTCTGCTTCCAGGCACCTTGACAACTGTTCTCTCACTGCCACCAGTAAATTAAGAAAACTGTGTTTTTCCCAAGGGGAACTGTATGCAGAATGAGAATTTTCTGGTCCCTTGGCCTGCTATTGGTGCAGTGGTGATGGGCAGTAATGCTCAGTAGGAGTTGTCTGGTCATTTGCTCTCTTACAGTTGGACCACTCACACTATTACACTTAGATACAATAACAATTATACTGCTTATATTGAGGAGTTTATTGTAGCCCAACTGTTAATATTGTCTCTAAGATAATAGACATCAGCTGTGGAGTGATTTTATTTTTTTTCCACTAAATGAGAGGAGAGTCTTTTACGGCATTTGCAAGCTGCCTGGAGTGTTAGAACTGCTTGATATTCAGCAGGGTTTAATACAATTCCAGAAGATATAATAAAATTCTTTAGTTTCGTTTTTTAGTTTTTTGTCTCATGCACCTTTTCATCCCTGGAGCTTTTATCAATTCACTGGAAAAATATTTAAATTTATTTTTTAGTTTTTTGTCTCATGCACCTTTTCATCCCTGGAGCTTTTATCAATTCACTGGAAAAATATTTAAATTTATTTTTCTTAGAAATGTAACCAGGGTCGGTATTATTACTTTTGTTGTACAAACTTTACTTGCACTAAAGTAAATAAATCATTACCAGGGATGGAGAAATGAGAAAATGAAAACTGTCTAACTAGAATGAAATTTGGCAGACAAATGGTAGGGAGGCCATATTTTCTTGGAAGTAAAGTACTATTTGGGATAGAAGCCTTAATCTTCCTCCTTGTGGCAGAACACAAGGCACTGAAGAACTTTTTATTTGGAGAATGACAAATGCTGAAAACTCACTTCTTAAGTTCCTTGATCCATGCAGGAATGTCATTCTCATATAAGAAGAAACCTACTTATCAGGTTACACCACTGAGTATGTTTGTTACAAATTTACATTTTAAAAGTAAAAAAAAAAAAAATGTGTATTTGAACAAATAACTTAGACTAATAGCAGGGTAATTATTCTTTATGCACTGACAATCAGGTCAATGCTAGGGTTATGAGAAGAAGATGAAAAAGCAAGACAAGACAAAGAAATGAAACAAAAGGTAAAGATACTGGAAAATGCATTATTACTGTATTTCTTACATGAAACTATTAGCTAGCAGTGAATGTTAGTAATGTCAGATGTTCATTATTGTTTGTACAGGACTCCAGTCATCACCTAGAGCATCACTATGACAGCAAAAACTCCTGGTAAAAGGTTGATATTATGAAGAAAATGTATCCATACAAGAAAATTGGAAGGGAAAAAAAAAGAAAGATCTTAAGATTTTTAAAGAGATTAAATAATTTTAAAGAGATTAAATAATAATTGAAGCACAATTTTCATTATCTACTTATTTGTTTATTTTTTATTTTTTATTATCCAATAATAATAAATACCCATAAGAATATCTGATTAAGGAAGCAAAATATTATATATTTTGCCAAAGAATAATTTTACACATATATACATGTATACAACAACAAAAGAATCAGCGCATAGAAAAAAAAAAAAAAAAAAAAAAAAAAAAAGGTCAAATCCTGTCCTGGTTTCAGTTAGGACAGTTATTTTTCCTCCTAATATCTCGTAGGGTGCTATGTTTTGGATTACAATCAGAAGAGTGCAGAAGATAACATGCTGATGTTTTAATTGCTGCAGAGCAATGCTTACACTAAGCCAAGGACTTTTCAGCTCCTCACTCTGTCCTTCCAGCGGGCAGGCTGGGGGGGGCAGCAAGAGCTGGGAAGGGACAGACCCAGGACAGCTGACTCAAACTGGCCAAAGGGGTATTCCATACCATCTGACGTCATGCTGAACAATATATAGGGGTGGCTAGCTGGGGTGGGGGGCTGGCTGCTCGGGGTTGGGCTGGGCATCGGTCAGGGGGTGGTGAGCAATTGCATTGTGCATCACTTTATGTACATATTATTATTATTATTGTTGTTGTTGTTATCATTATTTTCTATCTTAATAAACTGTCTTTATCTCAACCCACAGGCTTCACTTTCCCATTTCTCTCCCCTCATCCATCCCAGAGAGGGAGGGGGGAGGGTGAGCGAACGGCTATGTGGTGTTTAGCTGTCAGCCGGGTTAAACCACAACAAATCCTTACATAAGTTTGGATTTTTGTTTAATTATTTTCTGACATTATATGATGTTCTTTCATATAAGTTAATGTAATCATTTTTTTTTTTTTCCATTCAAATTTATTAAACTTTGAACTCTATTTGTCAGAATTACTAGTTAAGAAACTTATACAAATACAGGTTTCTAAAAATATTATTTTTATTTTATGGTGAATGAAAACAAACAAACAATAAATAATTGATTTATATTGGCTTTCCTAAACTTTGCATTAACTCCCACTTTTGTAACTCTTAGCATTTATTAAATCACAACAGAATTTTGAATCTATCAAAAATAAATTTTGCCTGTCTATATGAAATAGAGAGAAAAATAAAAGAGTGAACATGGATAGTTAACCTTCAAGAACACTCCTAAATATCTGTGGCAGCATATTCACTGTTATCCTCAATTTCTCTAGACATAGAATCATAGACTCATAGAATCATAGAATATCCCGAGTTGGAAGGGACCCATAATGATCATCAAGTCCAACTCCTGGCACTGTACAAGTCTACCCAAAAGTTTAGACCATGTGACTTTAAGAAGCGATTGCACAATGCAATCGCTTCTTAAATTCAGACAGGCTCGGTGCAGTGACTACTTCACTGAGGAGCCTGTTCCAGTGCGCAACCACTCTCTCGGTAAAGAACCTCTTCCTGATATTCAGCCTAAACTTCCCCTGCCTCAGCTTAACACCGTTCACAAGGGTCCTATCACTGATGTTTGTGGAGAATAGGTCACCTGCCTCTCCACTCCCCCTCGCAAGGAAGTCGTAGACTACGACAAGGTCCCCACTCAGCCTCCTCTTCTTCAGGCTGAACAGGCCCAGTGACCTCAGCTGCTTCTCATAAGTCTTCCCCTCTAGGCCCTTCACCATCTTTGTCACCCTCCTCTGGACACTCTCCGACAGTTGGATGACCTTTTTGTACTGTGGTGCTCAGAACTGCACACAGTACTCGAGGTGAGGCTGCACCAGTGTAGAGTATAGTGGGACAATCACTTACCTCGACCAACTAGCAATGCCATGCTTGATGCACTCCAGGATATGATTGGCCCTCCTGGCTGCCAGAGCACATTCCTGGCTCATATTTAACTTGCTATCAACCACGACCTCCCAGATCCCTCTCTGTGGCGCTGTTCTCCAGTGTCTCGTCACCCAGTCTGCACATATAACAAGGGTTGCCGCAACCCAGGTGCAGGACCACTTCCTTTTGTTAAACTTCATGTGGCTGGTGATTGCACAGCTCTCCAATCTGTCCAGTTCTCTCTGCAAGGCCTTTCTACCCTCATCCGAGTCCAAAACTCCTCCAAGTTTGATGTCATCGGCAATTTTTGTCTATTAACTCTGCTCTACCTTAAAATGTTGTTTTAAATCTAGTAAATATTTTCACAACAGTAAATAATCTGGGAAATATTTACTGTTCCAGATGAGAAAGCAGCACTTCATCTCTTTTGCTGAGTACAATCATGCTGACATGTCACTCTTCTATTCATGCCTCTCCAGTGAATTTGACCAAAACAATTATTTTAGATATGCTTTATGTTGGCAAAAAATACTTTTTTTTTTTTTTTTTTTTTCCCTTATCAATATTCTGCAAAACCAAAGCCAAGGCCAAGTAACAATGACAATGCTCCTTATGAAATGGCAAGTTCGGAGTGAATCAATTCAGTGTGGCTTTAATTTAGTTTATGAAAAAACAGACTAAGATCAGTGAGGTTCAAAAAGCTTAAGGTTCACGTTTATTAAACTCCCAAGTAGATTCACTTTGATCACTTTAAGGATTTTTCTTCCGGTTTTGTTCACATAAAGCCAGGAAAAGAAAGGTAATTCTGCTTCCTTGAATATTCTCAGAAAACTAAGCTGACCCCTGCTAGTCCACTGGGGTACCATATTTGAAAAATCTCCTTTTTCCTATCCATTCGTAAATAAGACTCTTGACATACTAGAGAAGTTTTGATGCAGATACAGGCAGGGAAAAAAAAAAAAAAAAAAAAAAAAAAAAAAAAAAAA
>CM021731.1:148500970-148535362 GCA_011075105.1 Heteronetta atricapilla
GGGAAAAAAAAAAAAAAAAAAAAAAAAAAAAAAAAAAAGTGAAATATTCACTGCTTCTGCTGTAAACAGCTATAACTTTGAACCAAGAATAAAACAGGCCAAAAGGCCCAACTATTGCTAAATCAGTAAATAGTTCTTATAGACCAATATAGGCACCTGCAAGTTTTTGCTGCAGCAGAAAAGACTGATAAATGCATAAGGATGTATTGGGAAGGAGCTGTTAGTTATAGCTGTTAGTTATAAAGAATAAATGGACATGATTGGCAATCAACTGTTTCGTAATCATGTGGGCGCTCCCCCATGGCAGCTCAGATATCCCATACCCTATGGTGGGCATGGGACAGTCATTAAATTGTCCTTCTGGGTATGATAATACAGTCTACTTCTGTGGACAGCTAACTAAATAGAGCTATGGAGAGCTATTGGTTCTTGATGACCCTACTCAGGATGGGATTTCTAAGGTAATTGCTGTCTGCAACCTGTTTTGTGTTTCCAGGAGAAGCAGCCTTCTACCACTCCTCTGACTCAGCCTGAAATTAAGAGAAATGTTACTCTCTGTAACTGCTGTCCCAAACATATCTTTTAAATTAATAGTCCCCTTTTATTAACATATAAAAAGCTTATATAGCTTTTTATATGTTAATAAAAGCTTATTATAATATAGTATAGTATAGTATATTAGTATAATAAAAGCTTAATATATAAAAAGCTTCCATAAGAAAAAAAAAAAAAAAAAAAAAGTAGAAGAAAATAAGGAAGGAAGAAAAGCAAGCTAGCTCAAACCCAACACCTGGGACCTTTACTCCACTCACCACAAAACTTAAGGAAAGCTCTCATTTCAGTCATATAAGAAAGTGAACCCTTTTCTCTCACACACACATTCTCCTTTTGTTTTCCCAATGCTCTCAGAAAGTTCTGTCTTTAGTCAGTCATCCTTTCTGTGCACCTCTATAAATTCTTTCCCATGTTTTGGGGATCCCTTTTGTCAGAATGAGACTTAGGGATTATAGTCTGTATTTTATAAAATCAAGAAGTACTAACCTTTCAAAGGACTGATCAAAGATACAAATCTTTGATTGTTGTAAAAATCCAGTTTTGCTACTAAATATTTTTTAAGGAGCACTATTAAAATATGTGTATTTATATATTCATGTTCTTTTATTTTATTTTTATAAAGATAATTGGAGAGAAGTTTTGTTTCCAGATGTGTTTGCCTATTTTCATCTCTGACAAAGATGAAATACTTTTGGACATCACAGAATAATGGTGATGATGATCTATTATTACTTTATTTTATTTTTTTCTGTAGTAACAATATTTTCTTTATATTTTATTCCTTTCTTTCAAGTAACTAGATATATAATAAAAATGATTATTTTACTAGACCGTTAAGCTTTAGGTTAAAATGAATATTATTAACTGTATAGATAAGATATTTTATTATTATTTTTCCCTAAAATGAGATTCTATTTCTTCTTGCAGCTAGCAGAGGAATGTTTTTCTCCTCCTAAATACTCTAATATTTAACATACTTGTGGGAGAATTTAACCATATAAAAGACCCATAGTTAATTTAAACTCACAGATAATAATGTCCTGTTAATTAACTTAAACAGGATCTGAAGTTACGTGAGAATTGGGAGAGAAGGAGGGGATGACCTCCTTTTTTTTCCTTGAAATCTCCCACAGATTCCATTTCCCAGAACTACACCTGAGATGTACTCATATTCAGTCCTCAGTCTCCCTGCCAAACATATATGTAATACTTCACATAGTTGAAAGATGGAGCATCAAGATATTAATTTCTTCACAATCCCATGAAACATTTCCAGATCAGAAAAAACCTTTTAAGGTAGCTTTACTTACTCTACAGAAAATTCTTAAAGACTCTTTTTTTTTCTTTTTCTTTTTTCTTTTTTTTTTTTTTTTCATAACTTTAGGCAGCTTATTATTATACAGTTTCTGTGATTTCATAGGAAACTTCATGATTTTTTTCTTCTGGTGGGAAAAAAAAAGAATAAAATAAAATATTAAAAAAAAAAAAAATGTGTTCTGGCCCTTTTGATAGAGACAGAAAATTTTGGTCCAATCCTGTTAAACATCTTCATTAATGATCTGGATGATGGGGTGGAGTGCATTCTCAGAAAATTCAATGATTGCATGAAACTTGGGGGGGTGGGGGGGGGGAAGGCACTGGCGCATGGTGGAATGGCTGACTCATTAGAGGGCTGCACAACCATCCAGAGGGATCTTGATGTGTTGGAGAGGTGGGCCAAGACAAATCTCATGAGTCTTGTACCAGGGGAGAAAAAACTCCAGGCACAAAATACACACTGGAAAGCCTCTCTACAGAAAAAGACTTAGGAATCCCAATAGACCCAAGCTGACTATGAGTCAGCAATACGCCCTTGCTGCTAACAGTATTCTTGGTTGCATTAGGCCAAGTATCACCAGGAGGTCAAGAAAGGTGATCCTTCCTCTCTGCTCAGCATTGGTGAGGCCACACCCAGAGCACTGTGTCCATTGCTGAGGACCCCAGAACAAGAGAGACATGAACATACTGGAAAAAAGTCGAACATAGGGTCACGAAGATGATGAAGGGATTGGAACATCTATGAAGAGAGGCTGAGAGAGCTGAGACTGTTCAGAGTGGAGAAGACAACACTTAGGGAGCACCTCATGAATGTATATAAATACCTGAAGGGAGGATGTAAAGAGGAGTGAGTCAGCTCTTTTCAGTGGTGCCCAATGACAAGGCAAGAGGTGGTCAGCACTAAGTAGAAGTAGAACTCAGGAAGCTACCTCTGAGCATCAGGAAACACTTCTTTACAATGTTTGTGATAACACTGGCATAGTTTGACCATAAAGGTTGTGGAGTCTTCCTTCTTGGAGATCCTCCAAAGTCATCAGAATGCAGTCCTGAGCAACCTGCTCTAGGTGTCCCTGCTTGAGTAGAGGGGTTGGCCAAGATGACCTCCAAAGGTCAATCTTACAATCTTAAACATTTCTGTGAAAATGGAAGTTCTCAAGCCCTGTAATCATCAACTGTCTAATATACGGAATTGAATTTAACTAGTACATCTTGGGTTTTGAATATCAGCTAATTGTAATGAGCTACTTAAAAGTGATTTATAGACCAGAAATTATTTGCCAGTATTACTCAGTAGATAATTAGGAAACAATCTCATGTATTCTAAGCCACTCATAAACAATTTGTGAAGCAATAAAAAGTTAATGTTTCTTAACTATTTTCTTTGATGCAATTTATTTCCCGAGTTTGACTTCCAAGCAGTGTTTTTTCAAGCTGTAAAAGATTTGTGTATGTATATCAAATCTGAAAAAACAATGCTTTTTTTTTTTTTTTTTTTTTTTTCAAAATTCTTGATATATAGAATTCATAACAATTTGAGGAGTGGACTACTGGAAACCCATATTTATGCTGGTTTTATTTTTATTTTTATTTTTTTGTTTGTTTTTGTTTTTCCCTCACTAGTACTATTTATTTTTGCCATTTCAAACCGTTTTATCAGGGGCTTGAATAATATAGTTACAATTTTAAATTATAGACATTTTAATTACAGATAAACATGGTTGTGACTACCTGTTCCCTACACACCAACATCACATTAAAAATAATGAGAAAGCTTGTGACTTCATGTAATGGTTCATTTTTAACCATTTATTTTTCAAAAAAAAAAATCTTTGCCTCTGTTTTCATTATCAATATTAGTAATAAGTAATAAAGTTGTTTCATCTCTTTATCTCAACCCTTGAGCCCGTTTCATCATGCTTTCTCCCACTTTCCCTTTGAGGAGGGAGAGGGAGAGAGAGGTGGTGGAGTGCTCAGCTGAGTGAAACCATCACAAGGCCCCTGATCATCTTCGTGACCCTCTTCTGGACCCGCTCTAACAGATCAACATCCTTCTTGTGCTGGGAGCTCCAGATAAGGATTCAGTACTTCAAATAGGGCCTCACCAGTGCCGAGTAGACAGAGACAATCACCTCCCTCGACCTGCTGGCCACTCACTCCTCTTTTGAGGCAGCTCAGGATGCAGTTGGGCTCCTGAGCTGCAAGCACTCACTGCTGGCTCATGTCAAGTTTTTCATCCATCAGAACCCCCAAGTCCTCTGCAGGGCTGCTCTCAACGAGTTCTTCACCCAGTCAGTAATCATGTCTGGGATTGCCCCAACCCAGGTTCACCTTGCACTTGGACTAGTTGAACCTCATGAGGTTCACGTGGGACCATGTCTCAAGCTTGTCCAGGTTCCTTTGGATGGCATCCCTTCCTTCTATCATATCAACTGCAGCACTCAGCTTGGTGTCATTTGCAAATCTTCTGAGGGTGCACTTGATCTCAGTGTCTATGTCAATGATAAAGATATTAAAGAGTACTGGTGGCAGGAGAGACCCTAGAGGGCCAAACCTTGTTACTGACCTCTACTTGGACAGAGAGCCATTGACCACCACTCTCTGGGTGCAACCTTCTAGCTAACTCTTTATCCACTGAATGGGCCACCCATCAAATCCATATTTGGAGACCAGGATATCATGTGGGACTGTGCCAAAGGCCTTAAAGAAATCCAGGTAGATTACATTGGTCAGTCTTCCTCTGTCAACTGAGGCAGACACTCCACTGCAGAAAGCCACCAGCTTGGTGTCCTGGTTTCAGTTAGGACAGAGTTATTTTTCCTCCTAGTAGCTGGTAGGGTGCTATGTTTTGGATTACAATCAGAAGAGTGCAGATAACATGCTGATGTTTTAATTGCTGCAGAGCAATGCTTACACTAAGCCAAGGACTTTTCAGCTACTCGCTCTGTCCTGCCAGCGGGCAGGCTGGGGGTGCAGCAAGAGCTGGGAGGGGACAGACTCAGGACAGCTGACTCAAACTGGCCAAAGGGGTATTCCATACCACCTGACGTCACGCTGAACAATATATAGGGGTGGCTAGCCAGAGTGGGGGGGCTGGCTGCTCGGGGTTGGACTGGGCATCGGTCAGCGGGTGGTGAGCAATTGCATTGTTCATCACTTGTTTGTGCATATTATTGTTATTACTTTCTATCTTAATAAACTGTCATTATCTCAACCCTCGGGCTTCACTTTCCCGTTTCTCTCCCCCATTCCAGAGAGGGAATCATAAAATAAGTTTAACTTTTTATTTCCTTCTTTTTCCCATGTTTCTGCTTGTTCTCAGCCTTTTCCCTTGCTATGAGTCTACCTTCAATCTGATTTCTTAATTATTCAACTTGATTCAGCCGTGTAAGAAATCAATACCATTGTTGTTTTATTCAGAAAAAAAAAAAATAATAATACTCAAATCTATTGAAGAATCCCATTTTTTTTTTTTTTTTTTGAAGGATTTTCATGCTCCCTGGATAAATTTTATTCTTAGTTACTGTTGACTACTATGAATGTTGTAGTTTAACGTGGCCAGCAGCTAAGCAGACACAACTGTTTGCTCACCCTCCCCTCTCCCTCTTTGGCACGGGGGAGAGAATCAGAAAAAATAATAATAATAATAAAAAAATGATAGCCTGTGGGTTGAGAAAGAGACAGTTTATTAGGACAGAAAAGAAAATAATAATAATATTGATAATAGTGCTACTATTAATAATGTGTACAAAACAAGTGATGCACAATGCAATTGCTCACCACCTGCTGATCAATGCCCAGCCTATCCTTGCGCAGCCAGTCCCCCCACCCCAGCCAACGACTCCATATTAATTGTTCAGCATGATGTCAGATGGTATGGAATATCCCTTTGGACAGTTTGGGTCAGCTGTCCTGGGTCTGTCCCCTCCCAGCTCTTGCTGCACCCCCAAGCCTGCCCTCCGTCAAGACAGCGCAAGAAGCTGAAAACTCCTTGGCTTAGTGTAAGCACTGCTCTGCAACAATTAAAACATCAGTGTGATATCAACATTATTCTCATCCTAAATCCCAAACTCAGCACCATACCAGCTACTAGGAGGAAAATCAGCTCTATCCTAGCTGAAACCAGAACAACAGTTTATCAAGTTATCCCACAAAAGGATCTCCCTTAACCATGTAGTAATACAAGTCTATGCTCTTTTTCTGTAGTAACACCTGCAGAGTGGTCTCTGTTTCACTGATTGACTTCATGTTATTTTTCTAATTGCTAGGACTCTGCTTATCACTTTACTTTAGCAATTAGTTATTTAAACACCTTGGATTCTTGCTATCACCCATTGATATAATAAGAAAACAGTAAGTTTTAAATCCAAGCAAGTAAGCATAGTTTTTGAAGGCTGGAATGTGACTTCTTTAGCCAAAAGAACATCTTAAGATTTGGACTACTTCCTGATACATTTTGACAGGCCAAGGTTTTTTTTTCTTATGGAATGTTCTAATTAGATGTTAATTACATTCCAGTAATTACCTTTGAGCAGGCACCCAGGATGATTCGGAAGTACAGGTCATGCTTTCCTCCATCCCTACAGTGGCAGGGAGGGGTACAGAGAGGACTTGGAAAGCCCACCTGATAGACAGGTGGCTCAGAGTCTGGTACCAACACAAATTATTATTATTATTATTATTATTATTATTATTATTATTATTATTATTATTATTTATTTATTACCATGGGGAGCTTTACTCAGCACCTGTCCCGCTAACTGCAGATGGGTTCCACCTATCCCTAAGGGGAAAAGGGACACTAGCTGGCAAGGCTCATTGAGAGGGCTTTAAAGTAGATAGGAAGGGGCATGGGAAGGGAATAAAGCTCGTTAGAGGTTTGCTGGGGAGAACAATGTCAGGGCTGGGGGAGCAGGCAATGGCCCAGCTGAAGTGCATCTACACTAATACATGCAACATGGGCGACAAACAGGAGGAGCTGGAAGCCATCATGCAGCAGGCAAGCTATGACTCGGTTGTCATCACTGAAATGTGGTAGGACCACTCCTGTGACTGGAGTGCTGCAATGATTGGCTATAGGCTCTTCAGAAGGGACAGGCAGCACAGAAGAGTTTGTGGTGTGGCTCTCTATATTAGAGAGTGTTTTAATGTTAGACGTTATGGAACTTGAGGCTGAGACTGGGAATGATAAGGCTGACTCCCTATGGGTTAGGTTCAGTGGGAAGGCCAACAAGGCATTCATCCTGGTTGGGGTCTGTTACAGATTGACATGCTGGGATGAGGAGACGGATGAGAAATTCTACAAGCAGCTGGCAAAAGTTGCAACATCGTCAGTTCTTGTCCTCTTAGGGGACTTCAACTTCCCAGACATGCAATACAGCTCAGAGGAAGCAGTCTAGGAGGTTTCTGGAGAGTGTGCAAGATAGTTTCCTGATACAGTTGGTTAGTGAGCCTACCAGCAGAGGTGCCCTGCTGGACCTTCTGTTCACAAACAGAGAAGGAATGGTGGGAGATATGATGGTCAGAAGCTGTCTTGGGCAGAGTGACCACAAAATGGTAGAGATCTCTATTCTTGGTGAAATCAGGAGGGAGACCAGTAAAACTGCTGTCTTGGACTTCTGGAGGGCAGACTTTGAGCTGTTCAGGACAATGGTAGGTAGAGTCCCTTAGGAGGCAGTTCTGAAGGGCAGAGGAGCCCAGGAAAGTTGGGCACTCCTCAAGAAGGACATCTTCAAGTCTCAGGAGTGGTCTGTCCCCACATGCCCAAAGACAAACCAGCATGGAAGAAGACCGGCCTGGCTGAACACAGAGTTGTGGCTAGAGCTTAGGAAAAAAAGGAGGGTTTATTATCTTTGGAAAAGAGGGCAGGCCACTCAGAAGGATTATAAGGATGTTGTAAGGATGTGTAGGGACAAAATCAGAAAGGCCAAAGCTCATCTGGAGCTCAATCTGGCTACTGCTGTTAAAGAAAACAAATTGTTTTTATAAATACATCAACATAAAAAGGACTAAGGAGAATCTTCATCCTTTACTGGATGTGGGGGGAGACTTGATGGCGAGAGATGAGGAAAAGGCTGAGGTGCTTAACGCCTTCTTTGCCTCAGTCTTTAACATCAAGACCAGTTGTTCACTGGGTACCCATCCTCCTGAGCTGGTGGAAGGGGATGGGGAGGAGGACGTGGCCCTCACAATCCACGAGGAAATGGTTGGCGACCTGCTACAGCATTTAGATGTACGCAAGTCAATGGAGAAGGATGGGATCCTACCAAAGGTGCTGAGAGAACTGGCGGAAGAGCTGGTCAAGCTTCTTTACGTTATTTATCAGCACTCCTGGCTATCAGGGGAGGTCCCAGTTGACTGGCAGCTAGCAAACATAATGCCCATCTACAAGAAGGGCCAGAAGGTAGACCTGGGAAACAATAGGCTTGTTAGTTTGACCTCAGTGCCAGGGAAGCTCATGGAGCAGATTGAGTGTCATCAGGTGACACTTGCAGTGCAAACAGGTGATCAGGCCCAATCAGCATGGGTTTATGAAAGGGCAGGTACTGCTTGACTAAACTGATCTCCTTCTGTGGCAAAGTGACGCACTTGGTGGATGAGGGAAAGGCTGTGGATGTGGTCTACCTTGACTTCAGAAAGGCTTTTGACATCATTTCCCACAGCATTCTCCTCAAGAAACTGGCTGCTCTTGGCTTGGACTGGTGTACGCTTCATTGGGTTAAAAACTGGCTGGGTAGCCAGTCCCAAATAGTCATGGTGAATGGAGTCAAATCCAGTTGGAGGCCAGTCACTAGTGGAGTCCCCCAGGGCTCAGTACTAGGGCCAGTTCTCTTTAATATCTATTGATGACCTGGATGAGGGGATTGAGTGCGCCCTCAGTAAGTTTGCAGATGATACCAAGTCAGGAACATGTGTTGATCTGCTCGAGGGCAGGAAGCCTCTGCAGGATGATCTGGATAGGCTGGAACGATGGGCTGAGGCCAACTGTATGAAGTTCCACAAGGCCAAGTGCCGGGTCCTGCACCTGGGGTGCAACAACCCCAAGCAGAGCGACAGGCTGGGAGATGAGTGGTTGGAGAGCTGCCAGGCAGAGAAGGACCTGGCAGTATTGGTTGATAGTTGGCTGAATATGTGCCAGCAGTATGCTCATGTGGCCAAGAAGGCCAACAGCATCCTGGCTTGTATAAGAAACAGTGTGGCCAGCAGGACTAGAGAAGTGATTGCTCCCCTGTACTGGGCTCTGGTGAGGTCGCACCTCAAGTACCTTGTTCAGTTTTGGGCCCCTCACTACAAGAAGGACATCAAGTGCTCAAGTGAGTCCAGAGAAGGGCAACAAAGCAGGTGAAGGGTCTGGAGAACAAGTCTTACAAGGAGCGGCTGATGAAGCTGGGATTGTTCAGCTGGGAAAAGAAGCTTAGGGGCAACCTTATCACACTCTACAGATACCTTAAAGGAGGCGGTAGCAAGGTGGCGGTTGGTCTATTCTCCCATGTGCCTGGTGACAGGACAAGGGGGAATGGTCTAAAGTTGCGCTAGGGGAGGTTTAGGTTGGATGTTAGGAAGAACTTCTTTACTGAAAGGGTTGTTAAGTATTTGAATAGGCTTCCAGAGAAGTGGTTGAGTCACCGTTCCTGGAGGTCTTTAAAAGATATATAGATGTAGAGATTAGTGATATAGTTTAGTGGAGGATTTGTTAGTGTTAGATCAGAGGTTGGACTCGGTGATCTTGGAGGTCTCTTCTGGCCTTCTGTGATAAAATCACAGAACTGTAGGGGTTTGAAGAGTCCTCAGGAGATCATCAGGTCCAAACCCCCTGCCAAAGCAGGCTCCTTAGAGCAGGTTGCCCAGGTTGGTGTCCAGAAAGGCCTTGAATATCTCCAGAGAAGGAGACTGTGGTCTTTTTACCGTGTTAGGCAACTGAACACCACAACTGCTCTCTCACTCCCCCTCCTCAGATGAGGAGGGGAAGAAGTAAAGGAAAGAACAACTCATGGGTTGTGATAAGGATAATTTTAATAAAATTAAAAATATTTTTAATATATATATATATATATAAGGAAATATTATTATTAATTAAACAATTCAACTAAAGGCAAAAAAGGGAAAGGGGAAGAGGGAGGGGAAAAGGGAATAACAAACAAAACAAATAAAGGCTATGTGGAAGTGCAGAGGGAAAAAAAATATATATATTCTGTACTTCCCACAAATAAGTGATGCTTGACCACGTCCTTGAAGCAGGGCCTCAATGCCCGTAGCTGGTGTTCAGGAGGAAGACAGATGTTTTCGCAACGAGATCCCACCACGCCCCCCCTTTTTCCTTCTTCCACCTTTAATTGATGAGTGTGACATCATGATGATGTTTCTCACTCTTTTGCCCACCCCCTAGGAGGTTTAGAAAAAGTCCTGATGTTGTGCCAGCACTTCTCAGCATCAGACACAACACTGGTGTGATACCACTGCTGTTCTAGCTACAAGTGCAGAGCGTAGCACTGTATGGGCTGCTGCAGGGAAAGTTAACATCCCAGCCAGACCCAGTACAGAGACTTCTTAAACTTCCTGGACAGCCTGTTCCAGTGATCTGTCACCCTCATTGTGGAGAAGTTATTTCACATGTTGGTGCAGAACTTCCTGTGCTGTGTCTTGTGTCCATTGTCCTTTGTCCTGTCCCCACAAACTACTGAAAAAAGGCTGGCCAAATCCCTCTGTCTCCTACACTTAGTGTATTTCTAAACATTGATAAGATCCCCCCTCAATCTTCTTTTCTCAATGCTGAACAGACCCAGGTCTCTCAGCCTTTCTTTATAAGGAAGATGCTCCAGGCTTTGTAAGATCTTACGGTCCCTCTGCTGGACTCTTTCGTGGAGATCCCTGTCTTTTATTTGTACTGGGGAGCCCAGAACTGGACACAGTACTCCAAGTAAATGATTCTGTAAGCATCCTGCCCATGACACATTGCTCCAGATTGTGGGAGTGTGGCCATGGGGGTCGACTAGCCCCTTGGTTGTTGACAACTTTAGACTCTTAACAATGAGGCCATGAGGGATGTAAAGAGTTTAGAGGGAACAAAGAAGGGCAGTTCAGGAGATGCCTTGCTGATTACTTTTTCTCACGCCCTTAAGACATGGAAGTTGCTGGGTTTTTGCTGTTGCCAGGCAAAGTTTTTTGACCAGTGCATAGTTAGTGGAAAAGTACTGCTGTAGAGTGAATGGAATAAGAATGGTATAAGGAGGGAGCCTGTCCTTAAGAAGGAGTTAAAGTTATGTCATCAGTAAAGTAGCAGTAGTTACTGATCCTAAAATAACCCTGGTGTCCATGTGGTCGTTTCACCCCACTAGATTTTTTTTTTAATTACTGTCATTGTCAATAGTATGCATGGTTGTGTTGAACATGAGCCTTTATACTTAAACACTTGAATGGAATTTTAAGTAAATTGGCAAAAGTTTTTACAGTTTCTCATTGTTTAGAAAAACATCATTTGTTAGTGTTAGATCAGAGGTTGAACTCAGTGATCTTGGAGGTCTCTTCTGGCCTTGATGATTCTGTGATAAAATCACAGAACTGTAGGGGTTTGAAGAGTCCTCAGGAGATCATCAGATCATATGATAATATGATAATAATAATACAATAATACATACATAATAATAATACAATAAAGACTAACAGAAAAATTAATCCATTCCCACCTCAAAAAACACACATTTGCAGTGTATGAGACAAAACCTAACATTCAGCAGGCAAGTAAAACAGATAGAAAAGTTCCTGTCTGGATTAGTATACATATATATATATATTTCTACTCAGTTAAAGTCTTATAATGCTCACATTTACTTTTTTTTTTTTTTTTCTTTCTTTTTCTTTCCCTTTTTAAAAATAGGGTTTGTGTTTCCCTTTTCCTTGCAGTGGAAACTCAACTGGACTGCCACGAGTTATATGATGGATAGTGTTAGCAACTACAGAGGAGTTGGGCATGGCTACTGTTGCTGCTGGCCCTTGCCAAACCACTTCAGGTGCTCTCGTGTGACTTGTTGGATCCTGGTGGGTTTCTGTGCCCCCTTGGGGCTACCTTGGCTCAGGAAGCCCCCCTATATGCCTCATTCACTCCACTGCAGAAAGCACCCACCCGGAGCTGATTGTGTCTCATCACTGAGAACGATGTTGAACAATTGTTAATTTGTTAAGCAACACTGGTTCCAATACAGAACCCTGGGGAATACTGCTCATTACTGATCTCCACTTGGACACTGAGTGTGGCCATCCAAGCAATTCCTTATCCACCGAATGGTCCATCTGTCAAATCCATGTCAATCCAATTTAGAGCCAAGAATGTCATGCGGAACTTTTTCTTCAAATTATTCTCATGTTTTTCCAACACAGTAGTCTGACTTTTATAGCTAGCTTATTTGCCTTTCATCCTGACCACCACATCCCAAAGAACATGTACAGAGAGTATTAAATCATTCTTTCATGAGGTAAAACAGATGTATTTGAAAATGCTGATAATATAAAGGAAGTTGACCTCAGATTGATTTCCTGCCTAAGTAATCTGACAGATGGGAACAGGATAACATTTTCTGATATTACTTTGGTTAATTTTAAAGAAAATTTGATTTTTTTACATGAAGTTTTCTAAAGAGTTTTTCTGGAATGTGATTTTTAAAGAGTCTCTATGATCTGTTCTCGGTAACATGGCTTGAGCAACAATAAATACTTGAGACTCCAAATACTGTCTGTGAGTGTAATAAACCAAACTCTCCTGAGAGTACATTTGCCCTTCAAACAAGGTGATGAAGGATGTCCATCAACAAGAGAAAAGCAGTTCTGAGAAGCAGAACTGGATTTAAACACAGTGTGCAAGAGGAATGAAAAATTACAGTCAGGATGATAGATCTTGTAATGAGAAGTAGCAGGCAGATATCCCAGCATGGTATGAGGCCTCACCAAAGCCACATGGAGCATGGATTCTGCAGATAGCTGTGGGGGTTTTCTCACTGATGTAAGAGGTCAGATTTAAACCATGAACATTTTTCTCTACAACATAGCGAGTGAAGTTAATAACATCATACCTCTCCATTTTCAGCTCTTTCCTCACGACAAAACCAATAGGTTTCTTGGTTTCCCTCAGATTCCTCTTTAAGGGTCTTACCTCAAAATTTGCAGACTAAAGTTAGTTCCCACTTATCCTGTGGCTGGAGACATCTCCTAACAGCACGCAAGATCTAGTGCACAGGAGATATTGCTACATGTCATTATGTTCTCTGGGAATACTTTGTGGGATCAACAATCTCTCATCTGTACTGTTCTAATAAATTTTAAGGGAGAGATGTCCCACTCTCCTTTGTTGAGTATTGCTGAGTATTTCAGAAAATCTTGCAGCCAGCTCTGAATTAGTAACATGATAAATAGCACATATGTTCATCACTTTAAAAACATGAAGACATATACATCAAATTCAAGCACAACAGGTTTTAATTAAAATTTAGTAAATATAAATAATAAATTTTGGTTTCTGTTTCATTTCCCTCTCTGCCTTTCTGAATGCCTTAAGGTGGATAAAACTATTACATTTATTATAACAGATTTAAATTCCCCTTAAGGCTTTTACTGACTAAGGATTGCTACAGGATGTGTTTAAGTCAGATTAATAGTTTGTCATCTCCGGGAAGAAGACCAAAAACATAAATTCTACTTAATTAACAATTATTAAAAACAACTCGTGGCTGCATAAATTTCCACTACATATTAAACAGGTTAATATTTTTTCAACTAGCTTTACTGATTTATCATAATCTGGGCAAAACTTGCTTCAAAACCTGCTGGTTTTATATAGAGATATGGTAATAACTTTAATATATTCTAAATATATTATTTATTATTATTATTATTTATTATATTATGTTTATTATTATTATTTAAAATAGGCAATATTGTACAATATGGGATAAACAAATAAAAATAAACATTATATTGGACTTGTTAATTCTCATCAGCTTTTACAATTTCTTACAAATAGGAATAATCCCTAGTATGAACCAATCTGATATATTCCAATCCGATACACAGATGAAAAAGAGAGTTTTCTCTCATGTTCATTTTTAGTTAATTATCTAGTATCTAGACCCAAGTATTGCATTGTTTTGGTTAACACTTAGTGGTAACCATTTTTAGACTAATGAATCAAATTGTATGTCAGCTATGAATTTAAATGACTGGTCACTGATATATAAATAGATGAATTTAATAGGCATACTGTTACCATACTATGTGTTCAAATAAGATCAGATTCATCAGCTAAGGTCTGATTCTGAATTCATAATTCAAAGGCATTTCTTTGAACTCTACATTTAACTATCACAGCTTAGATTTCATTGATTAATTGTTTTCATATATGACTGCACAAAAAAAAAAAAAGAAAAAAAAAAAGAAAGTCTGTTATCTGAAAACAAAATTAAAAGCCTGTTAACTCTGCAAAGCATAAATATATATACTTTAATATATATATGTATATGTTTTGCGTGTGTGTTAGAAAACAGTAATTGTAAGCATTCTAGGAATAGGCACATCATTCTTTTGTTCACAGTTCAAAAGTGAGGTTATATCATGGAATCATAAAATAGTTTTAAACTAAAAAATCACAGAATCACAGAATTTCTAGGTTGGAAGAGACCTCAAGATCATCGAGTCCAACCTCTGACCTAACACTAACAGTCCCCACTAAACCATATCCCTAAGCTCTACATCTAAACGTCTTTTAAAGACCTCCAGGGATGGTGACTCCACCGCTTCCCTGGGCAGCCCATTCCAATGTCTAACAACCCTTTTGGTAAAGAAGTTCTTCCTAACATCCAACCTAAAACTCCCCTGGCGCAACTTAAGCCCATTCCCCCTCATCCTGTCACCAGGCATGTGGGAGAACAGACCAATACCCACCTCACTACAGCCTCCTTTGAGGTACCTGTAGAGAGCGATAAGGTCACCCCTGAGCCTTCTTTTCTCCAGGCTGAACAAGCCCAGCTCTCTCAGCCACTCCTCATAGGACTTGTTCTCCAGGCCCCTCACCAGCTTCGTCGCCCTTCTCTGAACTCGCTCAAGCACCTCCATGTCCTTCTTGTAGTGAGGGGCCCAAAACTGAACACAGTATTCGAGGTGCGGCCTCACCAGAGTCGAGTACAGGGGGATGATCACCTCCCTAGTCCTGCTGGTCACACTGTTTCTTATACAGGCCAGGATGCTGTTGGCCTTCTTGGCCACCTGAGCACACTGCTGGCTCATATTCAGCCGACTATCCACCATCACTCCCAGGTCCTTCTCTGCCTGGCAGCTCTCCAACCACTCATCTCCCAGCCTGTAGCTCTGCTTGGGGTTGTTGCACCCCAGGTGCAGGACCCGGCACTTGGCCTTGTTGAACTTGACCTCAGCCCATTGGTGCAGCCTATCCAGATCCTCCTGCAGAGCCTTCCTACCCTCCAGCAGATCGACACACGCACCTAACTTGGTGTCATCTGCAAACTTACTGAGGGTGCACTTAATGCCCTCGTCCAGATCATCAATGAAGATATTGAAGAGGACCGGCCCCAGCACCGAGCCCTGGGGAACGTCACTAGTGACCGGCCTCCAATTGGATTTTACTCCATTCACCACGACTCTTTGGGCCCGGCTATCCAGCCAGTTTCTAACCCAACGAAGCGTGCGCCAGTCCAAGCCAAGAGCAGCCAGTTTCTTGAGGAGAATGCTGTGGGAAACGGTGTCAAAAGCCTTGCTGAAGTCAAGGTAGACCACATCCACAGCCTTTCCCTCATCCACCCAGCACGTCACTTTGTCATAGAAGGAGATCAGGTTCATCAAGCAGGACCTGCCTTTCATAAACCCATGCTGACTGGGCCTGATCATCTGCTTGCCCTGCAAGTGCTGCGTGATGACTCTCAAGATAATCTGCTCCATGAGCTTCCCTGGCACTGAGGTCAAACTAACAGGCCTGTAGTTTCCCGGGTCAGTCCTCTGGACCTTCTTGTAGATGGGTGTCACATTTGCTAGCTGCCAGTCAACTGGGACCTCCCCTGATAGCCAGGACTGTTGATAAATGATGGTAAGCAGCTTGGCCAGCTCCTCTGCCAGTTCTCTCAGTACTCTTGGGTGGATCCCATCCAGCCCCGTCGACTTGTGCACATCCAAGTGCCGTACCAGGTCACCAACCATTTCTTCATGGATAGTGAGGGCCACATCTCTCTCCCCATCCCCTTCCACCAGTTGTTGTGCTTCCAGGATATGTCAGGGAAGTTGAAGTCCCCCACGAGAACAACCGCTGACGATTTCGCAACTTCTGTCAGCTGCCTGTAGAACTCCTCATCCTGGTTCAGTGGTCTGTAACAGACCCTGACCAGGACGCTAGTCTTGTTGGCCCCGCCGATCCTAACCCAAAGGGACTCAACCTTGTCATTCCCAGCCTCGAGTTCTACAACATCGAAAGACTCTCTAATAAAGAGAGCCACTCCACCACCCCTTCTGTGCTGTCTGTCCCTTCTGAAGAGCTTATAGCCAGTCATTGCAGCACTCCAGTCTTGAGAGTCGTCCCACCACGTCTCCGTGATGGCAACCAAGTCCTAGCTTGCCTGCTGCACGATGGCTTCCAGCTCCTCCTGTTTGTTACCCATGCTGCGTGCATTGGCGTAGATGCACTTCAGCTGGGCCATTGCCTTAACCCCCGGCCTTGCTATTGTTCCCCCTGGCACAGCTCCAACAATCCTTGCTTCAGCCCCATCCCCCTTCTTACCTAGTTTAAAGCCCTCTCAATGAGCCCTGCCAGCTCCTGGCCCAGGCTCCGTTTTCCCCTAAAAGATAGGGACCAGTCTGCGGCCATCAGGCCGGGTGTCGAGTAAAGTACCCCATGGTCGAAAAACCCAAGATTGCTGTGTTGGCACCAGCCCCTGAGCCACGTGTTTAATAGGTGGGCTTTTTGTGTCCTCTCTGTACCCCTCCCTGCCACTGTAGGGATGGACGAAAACACCACCTGCACTCCCGCTCCATCCACTAACCGTCCCAGTCCCCTAAAGTCTCGTTTAGTAGCCCTCAGGCTTCTCTCTTCAATGTCATCACTACCTGCCTGGACTATCAAAAGAGGATAATAGTCAGAGGGGCGAACCAGGTTGGGAAGCTTTCTGGCAACGTCCCTGACCCTGGCTGGCCCCAGGGAGGCAGCAGACTTCCCTACGGGTAGGGTCAGGCCGACAAATAGGGCCCTCTGTTCCCCTGAGGAGAGAGTCTCGCACAACAATCACCCTTCTGTCTTTCTTGGTGGAGGCAGTCCTAAGGCGTGGAGTTGACCTCCTTGCCCTAGTCATCCTCCTGGGTACACTTGCTACCTCTTCCTCACCCACCGGTCTCTCAAGCTCCAGGGCCTCAAACCTGTTGCATAAGGGCACCTGGGAAGGTGGGGCCGGTGGGGGAGGGCATCGCCTGCGATGTCGAGCAGGGACCTTTTTGCATTCCTCCTCAACTCCCAGATCCCCTCCCTCCACATGACGGCGACAGGGCAGGGGGTCCACCTCCCTTTGGGGTATCTCACCCCAGTACCTCTCCTTGAGGCCCTGCAGGGAGTCGCTCCACCAGTCTATCTCCCGCTCGCACTCCCTGATATCCCTCAGCCTCTCCACCTCCTCCTCGAGCTCGGCCACCATGTGGACCAGGTCATCCACCTGCTCACACCTCACACACGCAGTTTCTATGCCTCCCACCGATGGCAGCAACAGGCTCAGACACTCCCTGCATCCGGTGACCTGTATTGCTGCATTTTTTAACGGGTAGTCGGTCTGGGTGTGTACCGACTTCCTGGAGAGCACACCGTGCCTGCTGGAGACCATTATCGCGTCGCTAACGGTTGTTGTTACAGGAGATGTTACGTATGGGCAGGAGAGAGCGCTCTGCCCTTCCTGCTCGCCCTGCCTGCGCAAACTGCCTCGCCACGCCCTTCTGACGCGCCACGCCCTGATTTCCCGCCCTGGTCGCCGCGCTCCTGGTCGCTCGCACTCCCTAGGGGCAGCTTTTGAACGGCTGGGGAGGGGGCGCTGCTGGCTCCGCCTACGCCTCGTCAGCCTCCCTCACGAGGGCTGCCGGGTCCTGGCGGCTCCCTCGAGTAGGCTCGATGCTGGAAAAATTAGCCCTGCCTGGCCCGATCCTCCGCTCCGCTGCAGAACGCATCTGCCCCGGAGCCTATCGCCTTGGCAAATGGCAAAATGGTAAGATTTAGATTAGATATTAAAAAGAAATTCTTTACTTAGAGGGTGGTGAGGCACTGGACATGTTGCCCTGAGAAACTGTGCATGCTCCATCCCTGAAAGTGTTGAAGGCCAGGTTGGATGGGACTTTGAGCAACTTGGGAGGTGTCCCTGCAAGGGCATAGGGACTGAAATTAGATGGTATTTAAGATCCTTTTCAAATCAAACCTTTCTGTGATTCTATGATTCAATGTAGTTCACATGGAATAATGTCTCAAGCTTGTCCAGGTCCCTCTAGATGTTATCTCTTCTCTCCAGTGTGTTAATGGCTCCATTGAGCTTGCCGTCATCTGCCAATTTGATGAGGGTGCACTTGCTCTCACTATGCATTGCATTGTCGAAGATGTTAAATGGTACCAGTCCCAATATCAACCACTGAGGAGCACCACTCATCACAGGTTTCCATTTTACACAGCCATTTACTGCAACTCTGAGTGCCACCAATTCCTTATTAACTGAGTGAATGTTCCATAAATGGACTGTATATCAGTATACATACCTTCTTTCAAGCAAAGACTCATTCACCTTTTAATAGTCCATTTTGGCCAGAAATAGAAACACAATAGAAATAGAAACACACACTTTCCTAGGTGTCGTGGGGTTTTGGAGAATGCACATTCCAAATTACAGTCTGATTGTAAACCCACTCTACCAAGTAACCCGTACGAAGTATGAATTTGAATGGGGCCCCGAGCAACGACAAGCCTTTGAACAAATTAAGCAGGAAATAGTTCATGCAGTAGCCCTGGGGCCAGTCCGAACAGGACCAGATAAAAAGAAAGTGCTCTATACCGCAGCCGGGGAGAATGGCCCCACCTGGAACCTCTCGCAGAAAGAACCTGGGGAAACTCGAGGTCAACCCCTAGGGTTTTAGAGTAGGGGATACAGAGGATCTGAGGCCCACTACACTCCAACCGAAAAGGAGATATTGGCAGCATATGAAGGAGTTTGATCTGCTTCGGAAGTGGTCGGTACTGAAGCACGGCTCCTCCTGGCACCCCGACTGCCAGTACTGGGCTGGATGTTCAAAGGAAGGGTCTCCTCTATACATCATGCAACTGATGCTACATGGAGCAAGTGGGTTGCACTGATTACTCAGCGGGCTCGAATAGGAAACCCCAGTCATCCAGGAATCTTGGAAGTGATTATGGACTGGCCAGAAAGCAAATACTTTGGGATGTCATCGGAGGAGGTGGTCCGTTTTGAAGAAACCCCACTGTACAACAAGCTACCAGAAAATGAGAAGAAATATGCCCTGTTCACTGATGGGTCCTGTCGCATTGTGGGAAAGCATCGGAGATGGAAAGCTGCTGTATGGTGTCCTACATGACGAGTTGCAGAAGCTGCTGAGGGAGAAGGTGAATCGAGTCAATCTGTAGAAGTGAAAGCCATCCACCTGGCTTTAGATATTGCTGAACGAGAAAAGTGGCCAGTTCTCTACCTTTACACTGATTCGTGGGTGGTAACAAATGTCCTGTGGGGGTGGTTACAGCAATGGAAACAGAACAACTGGCAGCACAGGGGCAAGCCCATCTGGGCTGCTGCATTGTGGCAAGATATTGCTGCCAGGTAGAGAACCTGGTTGTAAAGGTACGCCACATAGATGCTCATGTGCCCAAGAAACGGGCTACTGAAGAACATCAAAACAACCAAGAGGTGGATCAGGCTGCTAAGATTGAAGTGGCTCAGGTGGACCTGGACTGGCAACATAAGGGTGAATTATTTATAGCCCGATGGGCCCATGACACCTCAGGCCATCAAGGAAGAGATGCAACATACAGATGGGCTCGTGATCGAGGGGTGGACCTGACCATGGACACTATAGCACAGATTATTCATGATTGTGAAACATGTGCTGCAATCAAGCAAGCCAAACGGTCAAAGCCTCTTTGGTATGGAGGACAATGGCTGAAATATAAATATGGAGAGGCCTGGCAGATTGATTACATTACACTCCCTCAAACCCTCAATGGCAAGCGCCACTTACTTACAATGCTGGAAGCAACCACTGGATGGTTGGAAACATATACAGTGCCTCATGCTACTGCCCAGAACACTATCCTGGGCCTTGAAAAACAAGTTCTATGGCGTCATGGCACCCCAGAAAGAATTGAGTCAGACAATGGGACTCATTTCCGAAACAACCTTATAGACACTTGGGCCAAAGAACATGGTATTGAGTGAGTGTATCACATCCCCTGTCACACACCAGCCTCCGGGAAAGTTGAGCAATACAATGGACTGTTAAAGACTACATTGAAAGCAATGGGTGCTGGGACATTCAGAAATTGGGGTACACATTTGGCAAAGGCCACCTGGTTAGTCAATACTAGGGGATCTGCCAACCGAGCTGGACCAGCCCAATCAAACCTGCTACACACAGTAGAAGGGGATAAAATTCCTGTAGTGCATGTAAAAAACATGCTGGGTGAAACAGTCTGGGCTACTCCTGCCTCAGAAAAAGGCAAACCCATTTGTGGGATTGCTTTTGCTCAGGGACCTGGATGCACTTGGTGGGTACTGCAAAAGAATGGGGAGGTCCGGTGTGTAACTCAAGGGGATTTAATACTGGGTGAGACTAGCCCATGAGTTGAGTTGTATTATGTTAATTATTATATAATACTGTGTGTCATCACTACCATAATTGCTATATACCATAGATGAAAATGGCGATTAACTAGAATGTATTGGAAAGAGTGTAACCTGAGCATGACATAAATGGTATGGAATAAGGGGTGGATATATGTCCTGGTTTCAGTTAGGACAGAGTTATTTTTCCTCCTAGTAGCTGGTAGGGTGCTATGTTTTGGATTAGGATGAGAAGAGTGCTGATAACATGCTGATGTTTTAATTGTTGCAGAGTAATGCTTACACTAAGCCAAGGACTTTTCAGCTTCTTGCTCTTCCCTGCCAGTGGGGTACAGCAAGAGCTGGGAGGGGATAGACCCAGGACAGCTGAACCAAACTGGCCACAGGGGTATTCTATACCATCTGACATCATGCTAAACAATATATAGGGGTGGCTAGATGGGGTGGGGGGCCGGCTGCTCGGCGTTGGGCTGGGCATCGGTCAGCAGGTGGTGAGCAATTGCATTGTGCATCACTTGTTTTGTACACACTATTATTATTATTATTATTATTATTATTATTATTTCCCATCTTAATAAACTGTCTCTATCTCAACCCACAGGCTTCTCTTTCCTGTTTCTCTCCCCCATCCCAGAGAGGGACAGGGGAGGATGAGCGAATGGCTGTGTGGTGTTTAGCTGCCGTCTGGGTTAAACCACACCACCACTCAAGAAAACATTTGATAAATTTAAACCAACCAGCCAGCCAACCAACCAACCAAAAAATCATCTGTTCATTGCATGTTTCTTTTTCCTTATTTTGGAAAGTTTCTTCTGTGACAGAAAAGAAGAAACAAACTGGATGAAATCCCATGCTTGTATAATATGCTCAAGATCCAGTGATTTTAACTGAGCTGCAATGATTTGTTCAAGTGGAAGACATGACCCTTTCTGATCTATTTTTAGCAAGGAAGTCTCTTTGTTTTTTTGGCACCAACACTGTTCTTCAGTCACCAGTTACTAAATCTCTAATAATATTGAAAAGTACTCTGAACATACATTTTAAGCTGACAACACAAATAATTCAAAGCCAATTTCATTAGAAATTTCCAACTTTCTAACCTTCATATAACTAAAAGTTATGTGAAAAGTTAACAGTAACATTTAGAAACAGATGATCTATGATCATCTATTGATCTATGATCTATAATGATACAGATCAGTAGTAAATTATTTCTTATTATTTATTTATTTTTAAACGTGGTCCAGAAAGATTAGTACATTTTGCAAGAACCTAAAAGCATTACAGTCCAATATAATTGGTTTGTTTGTTTGTTTGTTTTTGTTTGTTTGTTGTTTTATTTTTTTATTTTTAATATTTTTACTGGAAAAATAAAAGGAAGTGTAAGAAGTGCTCACTTTATTTTTTAGAGACTGCAGCTTAAAAATTTTATAATATGTATTTGGACTGAGGAGAAATGACCAAGACTTTCATAGTGATTTTGGGCACTTGGATTTGAAGTCCCCAATAATTAGTATTCCCCCTATGCATATCTCAAAACTCTTGAGGGCCCATAACAGGGATACCTCAGGCCAACCCCTATGGATTTTTATGTAGCTTGAGTAGGAGACAGGTCACAGCTAGCAAGTGTTCTGGAAGTCTTCTCAATACATCTCTTATGACTAGCTGCCTCTACTCACTTCCTCCCTGAGTCTGTTTTCAAAGAACAAAAAAGAGGAAAAAAAAATCCATTACAGTCTAATTTTAGCTGGAGTGAGGTACTCTTGCTTACTGCCTCTTAAAGGAAATCTGCACTGAATTATAAATGTAACAGAAGTTTAGAAGTTCAGAAGTTCTTAGGGACATTACATGCCAAATACACGAGCAAAATGCTTTCTGGAAACAGAGCCATTTTTGTTAAAAAATTGACAGAAAATATTTAGATACATGAAAGATCTGTTTTCCCAGTAGATTAGTTTGAAGCCATTTTACACAAATTTAATAAATTAATAAATAAATAACCTACAAGTTTCTTAAACGGTGTCTATATAAGTAAAGAGAAACAAAGGTTAACATTGACCAGAATGATTGCTGGCACAGTTTTGGCCTAGGCCAGCTAGCAATATGCTAGACAGCACCTGTGTGTAGACTGAGAAAGAGATTACATGCCAGGGATTACTCTGCCTGTCAGTTTCTGGTGTATCCAAGGAAATAAACAGAGACTCTGAGGAGATGTATTTAAATCTATGAGCCCAAAGAGCACTTCAGTATGCAAAGTGAATTTGTCGGGTGCCCTTATTGCATCTAACCATTGCAAACACGAAATTTACAATCACTGACTATAATAAAAGAAAAAATGCCAATCTAATACTAACTTGACCTCTCACTCTCGTGGTTCATTTTGTACATCATTTTTTGCTTTCAACTTTCCATTCACTGTGTAGGGGTATAAGACTCATAAACACTGTCACAGAACAACAGAACATCACAGAACATCAACTATCACTCACTAGTACAATCAGCTCCAGGTGGGTGCTTTCTGCAGTGGAGTGAATGAGGCATATAGGGGGGCTTCCTGAGCCAGGGCAGCCCCAAGGGAGCACAGAAACCCACCAGGATCCAGCAGCTGACACGAAAGCAGCTGAAGTGGTGTGGCAAGGGCCAGCTGCAACAGCAGCCACACTCAACTCCTCCGTAGTTGCTAACACTATCCATCATATAACTTGTGGCAGTCCAGTTGAGTTTCCACTGCAAGGAAAAGGGAAACAGAAACCCTATTTTTAAGAAGGGAAAAAAAAAAAAAAAAAATAAAAATAAAGGAAGACCCAAAGACCCAGGGAACTAGAGGCCAGTCGGTTGCACTTCTGTGCCTGGCAAGATCATGGAGCAAATCCTCCTGGAAATTACGCTAAGGCACGTTGAGTATAAGGAGGTGATTGGTAACAGCCAACATGGCTTCATTAAGGGCAGATCATGCCTGACGAATTTGGTGGCCTTCTGAAATGGGGTTACAGCGTTGGTTGATAGGGGAAGAGCAACTGACATTGTCTACCTAGAATAGTGCAAAACATTTGACACTTTCACCCATAACGTATTCATCTCTAAATTGGATTGACATGGATTTGACAGATGGACCACTTGATAGGTGAGGAACTGTTTGGATGGTCACGCTCAAAGAGTTGTAGTCTGCTCAATGTCTGAGTGGAGATCAGTAGCAAGTGGTGTTCTTCAGGGGTCTGTATTAGTACCAGCGCTGTTTAACATTTTTGTTAGGGACATGGACAGTGGGATGGAGTGCACCCTCAGAGAGTTTACTGATGACACCAAGCTAAGTGGTGTGGTTGACATACTGGAGGGAAGGGATGCCATCCAGAGGGAGTGGGACAAGCTTGAGAGGTGGGTCTGTGTGAATCTCGTGAGGTTCAACAAAGCCAAGTGGAAGGTCTTGCATCTGGGTTGGAGTAATCCCAAGCACAAATAGAGACTGGGTGGACAGTAGATTGAAAGCAGCCCTGAGGAGAAGGACTTAAGGTTTTTTGTTGGTGAGCAGCTTGCATTAGCTTGTTGTTGCACATGTTGGTGCACATGTTGCATTAGCCTGCAACATGTGCCAGCAGCCCCAAAAGCCAACCACATCCTGGGCTGCATCAGAAGACTTGTGGACAACAGTTCATAGGAGGTTATTCTCCCCCTCGACTCTGCTCTCGTGAGACCCCGCCTGAACTACTGCCTTCAGCTCTTGGGCCAAGAAGGACATGGAAGTATTAGAAGAAGTCCAGAGAAGGGTCACAAAGATGATCAGGGGCTGGAGTACCTCTCCTGCAAAGACAAGTTGAAAGAGCTGGGATTGTTCATCCTGGAGAACAGAAGGCTCCATCGAGACTGTATAGCAGCTTTCCAGTACCTAAAGGGGGGCCTACATGAAAACTGGGGAGGGACTCGTTGTGAGGGAGTGTAGTGATGGGACAAGGAATAAAGGCTTTAATCTAGAAGAGGATAGATTCAGGTTAGATATAAGGTGGGAATTCTTTACACAGAGTGTGGAGAGGCACTGAAATAAATTGCCTTCAGAAGCTGTGGATGCCCCATCCCTGGAAGTGTTGAAGGCCAGGGTGGATGAGGACCCAGCAACCCAGTCTAGGGGGAGGTATCCCTGCTTTTGGCAGGGACAAATAAATACAAATACAAATAAAACAAACAAACAAAACCTCCACACATTTGTGATCAGTTTGTATGGGTTTTGTTTTATTGATTTATATATATATATATATATATATATATAAATGTAGTAGAATATGGGAAAGGAATGGAAGGAAGGATGTTTCTAAATGGGTACCTGTTACACAGAAAATGAAAAGAAAAACAATTTGGTTTTATTGATTATAGATAAGAATAACTGATTCATTAACCTCATTCTATTTATTGGCAGTTCTCTTAACTTTAAAATATCCAGTGTTTGAGCAGGCATATCTGTTCTGTAGACAGAGAATATACAATATATACAAGTTTTTAATGACAAAGAAGCTTCCTGAACTCTTCCAAAGGGAGAATCTTTTTTTTTTAGTCATAAAATAGCTCTGTTATAAAAATTTTAAAAATGCTGAAATATAAAATGACTTATCTCTGTATTTTTAACTGTCCCTGAATCTAAGACAAAAGTATACATATCTGATTTCGTTCATCTGCTTATTCAGAAAAGGCATATGCTTGAGATCACAATTCTTCACTCAGTAACATTGTTGTTGTAATATAATCTCCTTTTATATTTAATTTCTCTATATAGAACACAATCTCTTAAATCTAGCCTGAATAGCATTTTTTTTTGTATTATATAATTAAAAAAAAATCAATAACAGTTGATTTAATTAATAGAAGCACAATTAACACTAAAGAGGATATCTTTATGAATCAAATTATATTCTTAAATTGACATATGTACATCAATTTAAGATGCTCATGATTATGCCAGAGGTATTTGTTCTTTTTCTTTATCATTCACATAAAACATGTGGACGATGGAGGTGGTTGTCTTGAACCAAATGAATCTAAATTTTGTTTCAAAAATCACAGAGATAAAACCAATCTGGGAGATACATAGCCATATTCTCAAAAGTATTTTCGATTCCAAATTTTCCTGAGTAAAATGGCTTATGGTTGACCCAAACCAGGATAAGCAAATACTAATACACTATTTCTAGGTTTTTGATTTTATTGAAATCTAGATTTATTGTAAACCATCTAAATCATCTTACTGAAAATCTTTAATTTTCCTCTTCAATACTTTAATATACTACAACTGCAGAAAAAAAATAAAATAAAAAAGTGAAAAAAGTGAAGATGGTGAAAGGCCTGGAGGGGAAGACGTACGAGGAATGGCTGAGGGCACTGGGCCTGTTCAGCCTGGAGAAGAGGAGGCTGAGGGGAGACCTCATCGCAGTCTACAACTTCCTCGTAAGGGGGTGTCGAGAGGCAGGAGACCTTTTCTCCATTAACACCAGTGACAGGACCCGCGGGAACGGGGTTAAGCTGAGGCAGGGGAAGTTTAGGCTTGACATCAGGAGGGGGTTCTTCACAGAGAGAGTGGTTGCACACTGGAACAGGCTCCCCAGGGAAGTGGTCACTGCACCGAGCCTGACTGAGTTTAAGAAGAGATTGGACTGTGCACTTAGTCACATGGTCTGAACTTTTGGGTAGACCTGTGCGGTGTCAAGAGTTGGACTTGATGATCCTTAAGGGTCCCTTCCAACTCAGAATATTCTATGATTCTATGATTCTATGAAATTTCATTCATCACCTAAACCATCACCAATTAATAAAATTCACCAAAAAATAACATAAAAAGTAAAAATATGGATTTTTTATTTTATTTTATTTTATTTATTTTATTTTAATATTAATGTTAATGACAAGTGTTTGCTCTGCTTTAGTTCTTCAGAGTGTAAACTATCTTTCAAGTTTGTATTTGATTAACAGCTCTCAGTTGTGTAAGCACTTGTGTGGTGATTTTGCAATTGAAGTCAATTGCAATAGTCAATTGCAAAAGTCAATAGATTTGTACTAGCTTTGGATAGCCAGTGTTTATTCTCTAGACATATTGTCTATGCCATGTGTGAGATGGCATTTGTTTTTGAGCTAAACAGTATCCATCTCTAAATTTCAACTTGGGTTGTTTTATGTGTTTCTGATATATTTTTTTAGGATCTATTTTAATGGTCTGAACAGTTGCTTCTGTTATCTAATAAAACACAAGTGATTTCATGGGTCAAAGTGAACACAAACAATGAAAGGAATTAGAACCAAGATTTTAAATTAACTTTATATTGCCTTTGTTCATAAAATATAACAAAGATAATACATTTTTTTTTTCTTTAAAAAGAGCACTGCTTAGATAATTTGTGAAAAAAAAAAAATCAAAATAAGTTTTGTCATTGACTTTTGGGGCAGCAATATTTTGTCTGTGTTTCTATTTATTTTTTTATGATTACTTCTGTGGTTTCTATTAAGATGAGCTTGGGATATCAGTCACAAAGGGATGTTAGATATAAAAATGAATTATGATTTTGGTGTTTGGTCTAAACCAAGATCTACTGGGTGCTCATTATTATCTGAATTATTTGCAGATATAAAACATAATGTGCAATATGTAGGGACACTTGACATAAAATTACATATTTTAATTTATTGAGTCAAGGAGTCTTTAGTAGATGTACAATGTACAGTATACTGTACAGTACACCTATACTTCCAAAGCAATGCACACATCTTCAGTGAGATTAGATATGTTGAGAAAGTATCAAGACTAAATCTTCAAATGGTATAAGTTTAATTTTGATAGAAAGACACAAAAATAGTTTAAAAAGTACAAGAGTAGCCTGAGACAGAGAACTATCTGATAAATAATATATTTACATACGTCTACGAAGAGAAATAAAAGAGTGAAAGGAGTGTGGGTGGGTTCACACTGTAGAGGGCCAACTTCTTTTGTATACATTTTCCTAGAAAATATCCAATGGATGCAATATCTAAACCATCAGTTAAACACTATGAATAATACACATCAAGTGATAAAACTCACACCCTGACATAGATTGATATTAATATCATGTACATCTTTTGATAAATTCAACCTGAAATGTAGAGTGAGACAGAGGAAGAGTCGTTGTCTACATAAACCAGGAAGTTGTCTACATGGCAGCTGAATACAAGCAGAGGAATGTACATTTTATAAAAGATCTTTCTATAACTAGATTAGACAAGGTTTTATTTCATTTACTCAGGCGTCTATATATGTCCTTTATAAATATAAGAAGTTTCTTTGTGTATTTGGATATTTATAATATTTATCTGCATTTTAACTTTTCATATCTGAGTAAGGTAATATCAAGGAAATCAAGAGTTTATTGTTATTTATGTGTTTTACTCAATTTATATTGAGTACACTGTGACTGCTTAAAAAGTAAACTATTCTCTAGAACAATGTGCTAAGATGAAAACAGGTCTGAAACTTGATTTTGTAGGCAGGAAGGAAGTTTTGTCATGGTCAACCACCACTAGGAGATCTTCCTTGGATTTTGCAGTACAGTGGAGGTAGGGGGTAGGGGTATATCTGAATCTCAGAGGTCTAGAATTAGTAAGATTTTTTTTGTTTCTATGAGGTCATAGATTCAGAAGGTGGTTGCAATTCTAAAGCCAGCCTTACGCAAGGTTAGCTTCCCTGGAGGTGATGAAATGAGGGGGAAACAATGAAGTTATTGTAGGAGAAAAAAATGTCAGTAACATCAATAAGATTATGCCATATGATGAACTAAGGAAGAGGGTGTTTTTATGGTTAAATGTGGGTGACTTACATGTTTTTTTTGCTGTTAATTACTAAATAAATTACCATATACTCTGTTCAGGGAGGAAGCAATAGAAAAAATAGTTGGAGGTCCAAAACCAAGCAGTTAAGATGACATTAAAAAAAAAAAAAAAAAAAAAAAAAAAAAGAGGGGGGGAGGGGATGTCATTCATGATTTTCATTGTAGTCTGGACAGAAAATGTCAAAATGATAGGACATGGAAATATTTGAAAATAATGATATAGCTAAAAATTAAAACACCTGATTTTTGAAGCAGTTCTAAATTAAATGAGAGTGCAATTAAGAATATATGTATTCTTGTGGGCTAGCAAGTTCCAGGCATACATTTTTAATTTGTATTTGACCTCACTGAAATTACGCAGTGAAATTATTCTCTTTTTCAAGTAATTATACTGACACTGGGTAGTGTTGAAATTAAAGGCTTGTCAACCTTGCCATTATAAGTGCTGATATTTAGGAGTTTATAACTCAGCTGTAAAAACTTCCCTCAGTCTCAAAGCTGGCAGTGAAAACCAGAACTGATTTTTCTTCTCCAACACCCTCCCCCCGAAAAATGAAATAACATAAAATAATATTTCTAATTATTAATTAATAAATCTAAGAATATTGGAGTGAACAAAATACAGACATTAAATACTTTTGATCTTTTTTATGTCTTGCATAAAAATAAAGAACACCGTTAATGTGTCAGTATGTTTTATTTACTGTTTTATTATTATTATTATTCCCTTTAGTTGAGTTTAATATAATTCCAGAATATGCCAGGCTGACATACCTGATTGGTTAAATCTTCTATTTACTAACAGAACTATTCTTTTATTGCAATTTAAATATTTCTACAGATGTGTTTTCAACTTTCAGTAGGTCCATGGATCACAATTTTTTATTGCTACAGAAATAGATTAATAGTATTTTTTTTTTCAGCACTGATACAAATACTGTTAGTGGAGACTACATAAAAATTATATAGAAAAGTAGTTCTCAGTTTGAAATATTTAGTTGAGTGTAAAACACAAATACACATCTAGAACGTTTTAACTTCTTTCTTATTTTAGGCAACATATCATATTATCCCATTCACAAACATAGCAATTTTTCATCTTAAAAGTTGCTTGTTTGTTTGTCTGCTCTTTTGGGAAGATTCTTTCAAAACAATGTCATAGCAAGAAATATTTTTTTTATTTATTTATTTCCAACTATTCATGTTCATAATTTGTTGTATCTTTTTTCTTTCTTTTAAAGTACAAAATTAATCTCTCTGTAATTTAAATTCCTATTACATTTATATAGAGATTAAACATATTGTCTCTCAGACAGTGTATGTTAACAGTATCAGTATCAGCTGTACAGATACAGCCAGTATCTGTACTCTATCTTGGTTTCTTAGTTTCATCACTGCAAAAGAATGTATATAAAAAGGACTTAAGATACATAATAGGAAAAGGTAAAAATGAAGCAGCAGTTTTACAATCCTGAGAACAATGGAGCAAAGACTTTCGAAGTACCAAGGTATCCAGTGTAACACATGAAGGCTTGGTTTCTGTTAAATTCTGGATATCATCACCTCCAGAATAGTCAGGCGAGCAGGAATAACTGCAGGTCTCCAAAGTTTCTGCTGGAAGGTTTAATAAACATCAGTATCTGGTATACCTCTGGAATATCCTCCAGTTTTAACCATTTATCATCTCTACCGAAAAAAATGTTAGAAGTATACCTTGCTAAGCTAATCTTTGTTACACTGCAGTTGCAATTGGAGCTGACAGAAAGCCAACAACTTTGGTTTTGACGTTTGTTTTTGTTCTTTGGAATGAAGACAAAATATTTTACATGTCTTTGTAGTGCAAAATGATGTAAAAAGGTCATTTCTCCACTTGTAACAAAAACATTTTCTCTTGCTCTTAATTTCTCAATCTGTTTTTCTTATTCTTCTCTTCATGAGGTCTCAGATGAGATCTGTTAGAGAACTTATTCTGTCATTTCTCAGGACTGAGAAACCATCTCATTACAATATGCAAAATCAACACTTTTTCAAAACATTCCCATTTTGTTTTCAATCTTTGAAATAAAGTCTGTTAAAGTTTCTAGCCAACTGTAACAGTGAACATCATCCATGATTCTATAATTTTATAGGGTAGATTTTATGTTAGCACTTTACATGAGGGGATATGTAGCTATAACTTAATTATTATATCATGGAAATTAGGTCAGATATGAAGCGATATTAGAATAGCCAGTTGTACTCACTATTAGGAAAAGTTCCTTTCTTTATAGCTGATAAATTTATGAGTGTTCTTGGAAACTTCAACATTTTCAAGCATTTCTTAAAGAAAACTCCATAATAATTCAAATTATTTAAGAGGAAAAATGTATATATATTGGCTGTGAATTTCATCTGACTCAAAATAAAAAAAAAGTCAACAAAATTGTAAAAGGAATCTCATACATATACATGGGTTTCTAAGAAAAAAAAAAAAAAGAGGATTTAGAGATTATTTCTAGATTATTTCTCTTATTGATTTTTTTTTTTTTCCTGAAAATTGTATATCTGTGTGATCTTTCCAAAAGGAAAACAATTATATTAAATAATCTCTTCCTTACTCTTCCTTTTTAAAATGAAACTACACAGTATCTGAACTATACAAATCTCTTGAATTTGCTTTATTTTCAAAGTCACTCATATAGTTTAATTTATGGGCCTGATGTGAATTTTAAGGTTTGAAGAACCTTGAAACTTCCACTGAAGAACCTTCCACAGGCCGCAGTCTCTGCCTGGAGCAGGTCCACCTGCTCCACGTGGTCTCCTCCATGGGCTGCAGCGTGGAACCCTGTTCCCGCCTGGAGCACCTCTCCCTCTCCTTCTTCACTGACTTTGGAGCCTGCAAGGCTGTTCCTCACTCCTCTCACTCTTCCAGCTGCTGTGTGGTACAGAGTGGTTTTTTGTTTGTTTGTTTGTTTTTCCTTGTCTTAAGTACGCCCTCACAGAGGCGCAAAACAACATCACTTACTGGCTCAGCTCTGGTCAGCAGAAAGCCTGTGAGCTGAGATAATGACAGTTTATTAAGACAGGAAAATAATAATAACAATAACCATAATAATAATAATAATAATGTGTATGAAACAAGTGATGAGCAATTGCTCACCACCCACTGACCAATGCCCAGACTATCCCCGAGCAGCCAGCCCCCCGACCCCGACTAGCCACCTATATATCATTTAGCATGATGTCAGATGGTATGGAATACCCCAGCTTGGGTCAGCTGTCTGTCCCCTCCCAGCTCTTGCTGCACCCCTAGCCTACCCGCTGGCAGGACAGAGCAAGGAGCTGAAAAGTCCTTGGCTTGGTGTAAGCACAGCTCTGCAACAATTAAAACATCAGCATGTTATCAGCACTCTTCTCATCCTAATCCAAAACATAGCACTCCACCAGCTACTAGGAGGAAAATTAACTCTGTCCTAACTCAAACCACGACACCACTACAGTTATATAATTTCACAGTATTCATACTGTTTCATCCTTAGTTACAATTCAGTAATAACAACGCATATGACTGAAAACTAAAATGAGATTTTGAAAGCTGAATACCAAAATATGTTCAATTGCCCCATTATACATTTTAATTTGGAAAAGCCATCAGGTTTTCAAAACATATGTAGTCATCCGATATATATAGCATAGTAAATAAAATTTGATAAGATATATGTTTCTTTATTTGTTTGCTTGTTTTTAAAACTATTTCATTATGCTAGCTTAACTAAATTCAGACTACATGCCAGTTTTGGGACTGCTTGCTGAGATGATTCTAGATATCAGAAAAAAAAAAAATCATTTATCTTTTATTTATTTATTTATTTAAAATTTATTCAGAAATTATTCTTTAATGCAAAATTTACAGAAATATCCTTTCATTCTAATACATCATTTTGTTTCTTCTCAATAAATATTCTGGTCACAATTCTGCTCCTTTAGCTAATGGTCTTTCTCCCAGCATTCAACCTGAGGGATATGCTCAGGCAGAAGAATTACATCTCAGCACAAAGGGCAGAGCTAAAAACTATAAATAAATAAATAAATAAATAAATAAACTGACTACAACAATAGTGGAGCAATATTTAGGTTAGTGAAAATGTAAATTCTTATGTGATATAGCTGTTAAGGTACAGGTAAACAAAACAAATAAAATGCAGTAAATCTGCCTTTTGCTCTAAAAAATTACCAGAACTCAGGAACCCAGACTGAATTGTTTGTATTATAGAAGTTGATTACACTTTTCATTTTCATAAAAAAAGTATTAAGTATGTAACATCAGTATGTTAATTTCAGTTATTCTAACATCTTTTGTAGTAATTCTTTTATTTTTGGGATACTTTTCTGTTTTGTTACTTTTAAATCTTATTCCTAATTATATATGCCGAGATTCTCCTGTAGTCATAATATAAGAAAGTTTTGTATCAGAAGAATTAGCTGAACAGGACACAGTTTTAAAGAAAGGTTAAGTAGGCTTAATGATTTGTCTTGAAGTGTTGTTATTGTATATTGTGTATTTATCAGCTCTTGGAATTGTTCCTTTTCAACATCCGGTGGCCACTTCTACCTACTAGGTAGCTCTCCAAGTGACATGAGCGTGTCATCATTTCTTTCCTAGTTTTATTTATTTTTAATTCTGACAGTTACTTATTTGACAACAATAATCTCTGTACAGATTGTTTGTCCAGAGTTTGATCTCTGATCTTCAACCCAGTGAACTTATACATAGAACTGCTGTTCTTTTGTCCAAATCAGGCCACATCCCACAACAATTCTCAGAGAGCAGTAGCAGGCTTATAGAATTATAGAATCACAGAATGGTTTGGATTGGAAGGGACCTTAATGATCATCCAGTTCCAACCCCTCTGCCATAGGCAGGGACACCTCACACTAGATCAGGTTGCTCAAAGCCCCATCCAACCTGGCCTTGAACACTTACAGGGATGGGACACCTATAATTTCTCTGGACAGTCTGTTCCAATGTCTCACCACACTCTGAGAAAAGAATTTCCACTTTATATCTAACCTGAATCTATTTTTTTTTTTTTTTAGTTTGAAACCATTCTCCCTTGTCTTATCACTGTACTCCCTCACAAAGAGTCCCACTCCAGCTTTCCTATAGGCCCCCTTTAGGTGCTAGAAAGATGCTATAAAGTTGTAATGGAGCCTTCTCTTCTTCAGGTTGAACAATCCCAACTCCCTCAGCCTGTTTTAGATGCTCCATAGGAGAGGTGCTCCAGCCCTCTGATCATCTTTGTGGCCCTCCTCTGGGCTCAACCTAACATTTCCATTACCTTCTTGTGTGGGGGGCCCCAGAGCTGTGGGGGGGGGGCACAGTTCAGTCTAGTTGGGGAGAGCAAAGTAGAGAGGAAAAATCACCTCCCTCGACCTGCTGGTCATGCCTCTTTTGATTCACCCTAGGATAAGGTTGACTTTCTGGGCTGCAAGCATACATTGCCAGCTCATATTGAACTTCTTGTCAATGAACACCCCCAGGTCCTCCTCCTCAGTGTTGCTCTCAATCCATTCTCAGCAAAGCCTGTATTTGTGCTTAGTATTTGTGCTTAGGATACCCAGACTACTGAAAATTAAGGCCGCGTTAATAAATATAAATGCTTAATGGACTCTATGATCTTATGTGGCAGATGGGGAGAAGGGAGGGGGGACAGATGGGAGGAACATGACCGACATCATCTATTCCTCAGTACCATTTTTAAAGTGGTAAAGTCTTAAGTAGGACTTATAAAGGAAGCTTCTTTTTATTTTATTTTATTTTATTTTATTTTATTTTATTTTATTTTATT
>CM021731.1:148542962-148562682 GCA_011075105.1 Heteronetta atricapilla
GCTGCGGGAGCAGGAGCTGGAGCGGCTGCGGGAGCAGGAGCTGGAGCGACTGCAGGAGCAGGAGTGGCTGCAGGAGCTGGAGCTCTAGCAGAGATCTGCCTCAGGGCAGACCTCTGGATGAGATGCCTAAGTAGTTGTTTAACCTTAAACAAAACCTGAAGCACTTGCAAGAGACATAACAATAACAACACGCTGGTCTGCGTATCCCAAGGATATTCAGCATCTTGGAGAGTTATCATAACTAGCTCAGGGGATAAGAGGGTGCTGAAGGAGTGAGGGAGAGTGAACAAATAGGGAAAAATATATTCCCCTGTCCCCTCCACAGACTGGATCCCTGATGAAAAAATGCAGCAGGTGTAATTGCTAATGGTTTCCGAGATATAGTTTCTAAAGTACAGAGTCGACGACAGTGTTGAGTACAAATACCAAGTTAAAGTTGTGGCCAGATATTTCATCATCTCGTAAGCTATTATTACACCGCACAGTACCATAATGATCTTAAACCAGGGCCCGGAAAAGTAAAACAGCACAACAGGGATCACATACAGAAAGTAACGTGCTATAAAATTCAGTGTGGAATACAGCCACAGCAGACCTGAGATTAAAGCAATCAACATTCTGATTAGCAACGATTAAGCAGCTCTAATACTTATACCAATTTTAGTTTAACATACTCTGGTCAGATCTGTTGTTATCGCAACCCTTCGTGCCCCACGTTGGGCGCCAAAAAGACTGTTGTGGTTTAACCCGGCCGGCAGCTGAACACCACACAGCCGTTCGCTCACCCTCCCCCCTCCCTCTCTGGGATGGGGGAGAGAAACGGGAAAGTGAAGACTGTGGGTTGAGATAAAGACAGTTTATTAAGATAGAGAATAATAATAAGAAGAATAAGAATAATATGTACAAACAAGTGATGCACAATGCAATTGCTCACCACCCGCTGACCGATGCCCAGCCCAGCCCCCAGAGCCAGCCCCCCACCCTGGCTAGCCACCCCTATATATTGTTCAGCATGACGTCAGATGGTATGGAATACCCCTTTGGCCAGTTTGGGTCAGCTGTCCTGGGTCTGTTCCCTCCCAGCTCTTGCTACCCCCCCAGTCTGCCCGCTGGCAGGACAGAGTGAGGAGCTGAAAAGTCCTTGGCTTAGTATAAGCAGTGCTCTGCAGCAATTAAAACATCAGCATGTTATCAACACTCTTCTCATCCTAATCCAAAACATAGCACTCTACCAGCTACTAGGAGGAAAAATAACTCTGTCCTAACTGAAACCAGGACAGTTAGTTATGACCAGAGACTGTGTTGTCTCTCAAGTGTTTTTTCAATAATTCCCAGAATACTCTTATCCACAAACTTTTGAACCTTCAGTCACAAATAAATATAAAATAATAATATAAATATAATAATAATATAAAAATAATAAATAAATAATATCTGCAGCTTCTTGTGCTTAGTAGGCCTGCTAGAACAGGTCTCAGCTACATATGCTGGTAGCATTGTTTGATGAAGAAAGTGGGTATAGAGTGTGTCTTGTTTTGGTTTTCTTTTTTTTTTTTTTTTTTTTTTTTTTTTTAACATTATTTTCCCCTTCCTTATATACAGCCTACTGGTAATTTTAAGACTCTCTATTTCTTCTTTACTATTTTGTGTTCTAAAAGGGATAGTTCCATTCCTTTGTCTGTCTTCTCTGTCTCCAATGTATTTAGATTTTAGTTGTTGTTGTTCTTCTTCTGGTTTATGTTTCACCTTTATTCTCATTCTAAGAACGTACTCTGAAAAGAAAAAGAAAGAAAAATAGTTATCAAGAATACAGAGATCAAAATAATAAAATAATAAATATAATCAAAATTATGTTTAAAGAATAAAAATACTGGTAAACCTAGCAGAAATGGATGCATCAATACAAATGTGGTCTGTAAAAAAAATAAATTCAGAAAAAAATATATTCCTTCCTTGCTTCCTTGCTTCCTTCCTTCCTTCCAAAGCCCCAACACTGCAGTAAAATGTAAAGCTGATCTGAAATTTTAAAATCTTATCCAAATATCATCTTGGTATATTCTGAAGATGTTTTCGCTGAAATTTATCCCATTTTCTTACTGAAAATGTTGCAAGACATTTTGGTATTGAAATTATATCTGTCTGAAATACTGTGGCCTGTGGAGATAGAAGTCAAACTACGCACTTTAAATTATATCTGGGAACAACAACAACAACAACATCAAAAGAAATCCAAAATGCTCTGTAATGAAACCAAATTCATTAGATGGAAATTGATGTTCATCCTCAGCTGGAGTTAATTCCAGCTACAAATACAACAGGCTAAACAACATTAAGAACAATCAATGTCATTTGCTTGTGTCTTACAAAAAACATACCAGTTCTTGATCAAGACAAGATAATATATCTGTCTCTTGTTATGTAAAACATTTAAGATTGTTTAGCACTTCAACGTTATAAAATGATTAAATCAAGGATGAATGATTGAAATGATTGTTCCTGTAAAATATTCACTTTTTATTTTTTTTTTTTTTTTTTATTTTTAAATCTGCCAAGTTCCCTCATATTGGCCTAAGCCTTGAGGTAGAGCTATCTAGCTTTTGATATTAGGTGGGCGTACAAAAAGATACCAAAGAAGCTTTATCTCTAAAGACAGGATCAATTGGAACTCAAAATAATGATGTAGAGCAGATAGTGGGGTTTTTTGAAGTGCTGAGTATCAGCAATGTAAAGCCATGTGTCTGCAAGACAGATTTGTGTTTCAAATAAATGTGTATTAACCTTAGGTGAGAGGTCCCATGGTCAGTTATTGCAAAGCACGCTAGACCTTGTAAGCACCTACTAGTCACAGCCTTGTTTAGCCAAACATTCTGTATTGAGTTTCAGAAATACCACAGGAAAAATCTGAGTTTGATGGTGTTTACTTACAATGTAAGATAGACATAAAGCATAGAGGTATAGTAAATGCAAGGTGCTGAAGGCAAATGAACCACAGGTGAACATCAGAACAGCACAGGGAAATAGGGAGTAGAGGGTACCTGCACAGTAGCCATCAGAAAGGATCATTGATCCTCCTTGAGTCAGAGATGGGCCTACTGTTCCTGTTTTCTGTTGTGTTGTCTTATATCTCCCTTCTGTTACACATGTATACAAATTCACACAAACATGCTCACCTCTAATACAGGACTTTATTTATTTATTTGTTTGTTTGTTTGTTTGTTTGTTTTTGTCAAGACACTAAACACCAATAGAGCTGTCATTAGAACCAGAAAATGGAATACTACTCCATACTTAAAATGTTGGCACCAGGATTCTAATATTAGCTTGGGAAGCAGATAACTCTAGCCCTTTCAGCTTGGCTTGTCATTATTATGGCAATCACTAGATTTATATACCAGACACACACAGTTAGAGTCAACTATCATTGCTGTGATTATAAAGTGTGTGCAAGGAGAAAATTCATAATACTACATCTCCTGCACACCTTGTCATGGATACAAGTAAATAAATATACCATACAAGTACACGACTGAGGCCTTCAGAACAGGACCAAGTATAAACAAGTGTTACTTTGTGTTAATGATGCAGTGATGACAGAAAGTTAGAGAGTAGTAAACGCAGTGCACTTGGTATATTTTACTTGGAATGGAGTTCTGCTTCACATGGCATTCCCCAAACTTCTGGCTTAGTCCTGGCACACAGGCAAATACATGAGCCAGATGAGAATCTGACCTCACCTTTTCAAAGCCACTATTGCCATCATAATTACCTTGTATGATTGTGACAAGAGAAAATAAAAATTTTAACCATGCACCCAGCCAGTAAATCTTGCAGTAGCTTGTTTTCTCTAGCAATAACACTTCACCCAAGACATGAGTTGCTCGGGAAGAAAAATGTTTAAATGTTCCAAAAGTCACTAATCTTGTACCAGTCTTAAACTGCTTTTTTTCTCTCTTAGATTTTGAGATTTTTTTTTACTTCTTTGAAGGTTTCTACTTCTATATGTTTATCCAATCAAGGAATGGGAAGTACATCATAACTTTGACCAAATTATACAATAAAACTTACCAAAATTATATTTTATTTTCAAACCATGAGTATCAAGTACTCCGTGATCAATATTTCTCAGGAAAAACAAAACAAAACAATACAAACAAACAAAAAAAACTTGAGAAAGCAAGCTGGATAGTGACAAAATTCAGGGAAGATATGGTATGGCTGAAGACTTTCAGTGGCCATAAATATATATATATAAACATATATTCAGTAGCATGACTGGGTGAATAGACATTAGAGATCATCAGATCATCTTAGGTAGAAGAGGAACTCTTATGTGAAAGCAAATTGAAAAGAAACAGAAACTAGAAACATTTAAATTGGAGTAGTTCTGTTGGAGAAGAACAGTGTGAGAATTATCTAAAACAATTAATAGTCTCATAGTTAATGTTATTCTTTGTTTGTAACCAACAATCAAAATTTGGTCTCTCTTAAAAGTCAGAAGTAGAGTTAACCTGCACAATAATCACTAACAATATTTTCCAAACCTGTATGGAAACAAATAATAGAATCATAATCATAGAATCATAGAATCACAGAATGGCCTAGGTTAGAAGGGAACTCAAAGACCATCTATTTCAACCTCCCCTGACATAGACAGGGATGCCGCACACTAAATCAGGTTGCTCAGGCCCCCATCTAACCAGGTCTTGAACACCTCCAGGACTTCTATCCACACATGAATATCCACAGCCTCTCTGGGCAACCTTTTCCTCACCACCTTCAGAGTGAAAAGTTTTCTCCTAACCTTTAATCTAAATCTTTTTAAATCTCTTTTAGTTTAGAATCAGTCCCCTCATCCCCAACCTGTCCATGACTGCTTCTTAAAGGCAACTTTTCAGTCAGCCCCTTCCCTAATGTAGAGGGCAACACCCCTTTCCTTCCCTGTCTATCCCTTCTGTATAATTTGTAGCTCGCTATTCCAATATTCCAGTTATGTGATTGATCCCATCATTTTCAAAGATAGCAGTCAGATCTTATCTGTCTAATTGTACCATGATTTCCAGTTCATCATGGTTTCCTATGCTGTTTGCTTTGGTGTAGAGGCATTTCAGCTGGGCAATTGGTCGTGTCATGTTTCTAGAACCCTTCCTGATTGTACTGGGACAGTTCACAAGTATTTCCCTACCATCATTTAGAGTGACACTGTTCTCAGGTATGATTTCTTCACACAAAGGTGTATCCCATTCCCCCACCTCACCTAGTTTAATTCCCTCCTGATAAGCCCAGAATGCTTACTGCCCAGAATATGTATATCTCTATCAGGCTCCTTTTCATTAACATTGTATGAAGGTCTTGTTCACTTTTGAAAAGTCTGAAATTACAGGAATTAATTATATCATAAGCCTGGAATGATCATCATTGTTAACTTTGAAGGGGAATGTTCACAAACATGGCATTTTTAATTCTCACTTCAACCACCGACTGTGTCTCAAGGCTTCATGCAGTTCATTTAACAATGTTTCTGACTACTTTTTCCACACATAGTAAAATAACTGATATGCATGTTTGAAAAGTGATGTGGGGGATCATGGGAGATGAGTTAGAACAAGTATCACCTTTTCTGTTCAGTAATTCCATTAAATAAATAAATAAACTTGCATAGGATTAATGAAAACTTTATCCAGTTTCAGAGATTATTAACTTCTGATTAAAATTAAAGAGTGCTAGAGGGTTCTTCTTTCACATTCTTTTTATAAAGGTGACAATATTTTCTTCGTTTTATGTTTGCTAGGGTTGCTCTGCTTAAAAAAGAGAGTGGATGTTGTTTGTGCTTTTACAGAATATCCTTCTATTTTAATTTTGTGTTCATGTATCAGGTACTGCCTTCTAACTCCAAAAGTCAAAAGTGAAGGTTCATTTAATTCCAAATGTTGAATCCATAACAAATAACCTTTTACAGACAATTCCATTTCCTTAAATCAAAGAAGTCCTGTTGTGATATATTTCTATGACATCAGCAGTAGAATTACAGACAAGACAGAGAAGAAAATGATTTTCACAGGTCACAAGCAAAGGTAAGCTTCTAAGATAAAATATGATGTTTTTTATTTATTTTTATTAATTTAAATTTTTATCAAAACCACTGACATTTATTTGCATTATGTCATCATATGCAAGTTACAGTCAAAGTTACTAACTCCACTGTACTGTGTACACTACAAATGAATGCAAAATTTAGTCCAATCTTCTCAGAGAAGTAAATATATAATGCCTTTAAAGAATTACCTTTTAAAAAAAAAAAAAAAACCTATTTATTTATTTATTTATTTTAACTAAGACTTTCATCTGAGGATGATAATGTAAATCCTACCACTAGTGACAAGAAACACCAGTTTTTAAAGTTTGACCTTTACATCTAAACAAGATAGGACAGCAAATGTGTGATTCAATTCATGAGTAAATTACTTTCCCAGTTCTTCTTTTATTTTTGAGGGTTTTTTCCTCCTGCTAGGAACTTCAAAAGGACTCATTCTTCTATTTTTCATCATTAAAAATGAATAAAATATAAATAAAATAAAATATAAAATTAAAATATAAAATAAATAATTTAAACAACTAATATTATTTTTATATCTTATAATCTTTCTTCAGCAAAAGCTATCAATGAACACTTATGTTTACTGTGGTGAGTGGTTTTGATTATCTTTAATTTTTATTTAGAAAGAGTTATCACTTTATATTTATGGCACTGCATCATTTTGCATTTTTACAAAGCAGCATATACTGCAGCTACTCATTTCTACCTATGATAATATTACAACAGTTCAAAAATGAATATCAATCAATCTGAATTATATTAAACTATTAAGAACTGATGTGCATTTAGCAAAATTGTTCTCAGTTCATGTTTTCTCAGCTAAGAAAAACATGTCAGCAGCATGAAATTTATTTCATTTATATATACCAAAATATTGCAGGTTTCTATCCCTAAACCTATCCCTTTTTAAGACACAGACTTGCACATACACACACACAAACACACATACACAGTTATTTATTTATTTTTAATCCATTTTTATAACTATGTCAGAGAATATCTAGAGTTTAGCTACCCTGAAGCATGGAAGAAATACTTTTTATAACATAGAAGTTTTAATCTACAGATACATGTGTCCCTATTAGTCATCTTATTTTGTGTCACCATTCATCATTTCTTTTTCTATACTTCTGTATTAATACATATCTTCTCCATTCAATAGGTGTATGTGCTTTAGTTAAATCCTCTGGTAGAGAGGGAGTGACACAGAGCATACATGAAAAACAGAAGACTAGGAAAAGAGCTGAAAGGCACATTAGCAATAACTATATGAGGTGGGAGAAGGTGATCATGCTGGGGAAGCACAGTTTTTAAAATGTTCTATGTTTTGTAGATACAATGTAGTTTTTTGCTTTATATTGCTTTCTGACCCCTGTTTGAAGAGAACATTTATAAAAAACTGAATGTACTAGAATTATTTTGTTCACCATCTTCAGTGCTCTTTGTAGAAAACACTAGAATTTGTAACCTATTGAATCTTCTAACCAGTGTTACTTGAGCAGCACTAACCCAGAGCTACACAACATCAACTATTCTGAGAAAACAAGTTGTTGCACAAAATTTAGAAGCAGATATAAACTTGTGGACTAACCCTCAAGATGCTCACTAAAGGGCATGGATCAGCAGAACATGGTACAGTTTTAATACATTATTGAATCCCTAAATAGGCATGGAAGGATATGGCATACTCTTAATAACTACTTCAGCATACTCGAATGTGAGCTCAGTGTCATAAAGGACTGATTTTAAAATGACATTTGAAAATTAAACTGAATTGATATAACTGTTTTCTTCACTTGTTTGTCAGAGAAGAGGGAATAGGACCTCTGTTTGTGACATAACAATCTGTCAGGGTACCAAATAGGTTCTGCAGCCTCTTATTCCTAGTCCAGGAGTTTGGCTGCTCACTATCAGCTCTGACATGGTCCAGCTATTGGCCACATCCACATCCCATAAACATATCTCCTTTGTATGCCATGCGGTGTCTCTTTGTTCTTGAGACACTATTTCCTTCAGTGTTTCTTTCTTCCATTAAAACTCTAAAAATAATGAGAAGTGTCTATGCACTGCTTACTAAAATTGTGTTTTTGCTATGTAAAGTTACACGTGTATTCAATTCCATCCATACACTGATAGCACAATTCTAGTATCCATAAGAACTACCATCTAGAAAGCTTAACCATCTATTTGGATAACATGCAGGACACATGATATGGGACATATCCCTGAAGGATAATATATAATGATTTATCAAGAAAAGAGATTAATACATGTAGTGTAAAATCTCAGGTAAGTCATATACACTGTCTCCATTCTGTTTGTTTATTATATATTTTTTAAAGATGTATTCATGATAAGCTCCATCTTTGCTCTCTTCAGTTACAAAATTTATTCTTTGATATGTCAAAGATATACTGTTTGATTCGTTCTTTCATATAATTTTTGCATCAGCTGGAGTGATTCTGAGGTATTGATATAGGTAAAGCACACCTCATTTTTATTTTTATTTTTTCCTGCCAAGACTGTTAAAATCAAACTAAGCTCATAAATTTCAGACTTAGATAAAAATAAGAAAAATGACTTAAAATAAAAGCTGCTTCAAAGACTGGATATAAGGCACATTAACAGAAGGGAGTGCCATTATTATTATTATTATTATTTATTATTATTGTTGTTGTTTCTATTTTATTGTTATTATTATTTTAAAATATTGTTATTATTTTAAAATGATATTATTATTTTAAAATGTTATGATAAAACAAAATAATTTGATGCATTATTTCCTCTCCAATATCAATTTCAACACACTTTTTTTTTTTTTTTTCCCAGAAAAAAACGAGGCTGCATAGTGGATTGCTTGAGTTTGAGAGTATTGCATAGATTTTTTTATTCCTGTGTATATCTAGAGGAATTTATGACAAACATAAGAAGAGAATAAAAGGGGCCTTTGAGAGCCAGAGGATATAAATATCTACTGAATCCTACAAGTAGTAAACAACAAGGATGTAGTCTATAAATTTCTATTTTTTCAGGTACATATATTGCTGTTGAATAGCCAGGACAAGCCCAACAGAATCAGCCTTCAAGATGTGGATAGTGGTTAGTTCAATTCCAACACTTGTCTCAAAAAGAATATTTCTAAGACATCTCAGCAACTAGAAATTGCAGCCATCTACCGGTAAATGCCAAAACATCAGTCAGCCAGAGATTTTAGGGCTTGGTATTTATTTATATTATCTCCCTAGACAGATTAAGACTTGTACAAATATCTGCAGAACACCACTTGAAGAATGTGATACCTACAGTATGACATCTAGCTCCTTTGAACCTCTGTTATTTCATGATTGTATTCTTACTTTGTTTTTACATATTCACACTAATATTATTTAAATATTTAAGATACTTAACATGGTTTATAAAAATTAAAAATGTATTTAATAACATAGTTTTTTACATGTTTGCTTTGCATTTTTGTTGTTGTTGTTGTTGGTTGGTTAGTTGGTTGGTTTTTGGTTTCTTTTTGTTTGGTTTTCCACTAGTAGGAAGAAGCAGAAATATTAACTGTTAAATTTTACCCTATGGTTGTATTAAAAATAATGAACTTGATATTTGAAAGAGGAGTGGCAGTGGTCTGACTGCTTGGAAATGTACAGAGTATGCAAAATAAAGCTATATCTAATTTACTTATATGCTCAAAACATTGAATTCTGCTGTGCTATACAAGTTTTTGTTTGATTTTGTTTATTTTCTTCAAATGTGTAAAATAGTCAAGGTCTGAAGGTAGGTGAATTCTCATTGCTATGGTCTCCAGTATAATTTCTCTTTGGATGCTCAGTTAGTTGCTTATTAACCATGCTAGGAACGTAGAAAGAGTCTTTCTATTGCTTTGAGAATACTATGTTTTTTAACATGGGGTAGACTGCTTTGGAGCGGCTCCTAGACAAGGGAAATCTCAAAGGGAGCATGAGAGACAGAGAAAATATTTGGACCAGGTACAGGATATGAAGGAGTTTTCCTTCCTTAAATCTTTTAATTGAATGACTGTTTTATCTCAGCATTAGTCATGGCTGTCTGGGTTATTTCACTTCTTTGCAAGCAAGATCCATACCTTCTCCTTTTCACCAGTCCCTGGATGGCAATTTCTTCTGAAGTTATATGGATATGCAGTTTAGATTTTAATGCCCCAGAACTTCTGGTGTCTTGAATGTTTGATATCCTTGCATTCAATATTGATATATTTTTTTTTTTCTTTTGTATATATATATTCCTTGGTAAGAAGGAAAAAGTATCTGTTTTAACAGAGAGCCTACAGATAGAGGAAAGATGGTGGGAAGAAAAAAGAAAAAGGAAGAAGAGAAAAAGAAAAAAGGAAAGAAAGTTTGTCAATGACAGTTGTATTGGCTCAGTGCTAAATAAATGAGTGGTTTTTTGCCTTGCCAGTAACTTCTGACTTATGTCATAGGGTACACTAACAGCTTAGTAGATTTGACTTTGGGGGAAAGTTCTGTGTGGTTTAACTAACAAACTGATTCTGTCAAATGACTGATGCTTAGTGAGGTTCAAGACATGGACATGTGCCAATTTAAAGTTTTCTTTGGCCCCAGGAGGGCGAACCATATCCTGGGGTGCATCAAGTTTGGCATAGCTAGTTGGTTGAGGGAAGTGATTGTCCCACTCTAGTCTGCAATGATGCAGCCTCACCTTGAGTCCTGTTTGCAGTTCTGGGCACCACAGTATAAAAAGGACATTAAACTGTTGGAGAGTGTCCAGAGGAGGGTGACAAAAATGGTGAAGGGCCTAGAGGGGAAGACTTATGAGGAGCGGCCAAGGTCACTGGGCCTGTTCAGCCTGAAGAAGAGGAGGCTGAGGGGGGACCTTATCACAGTCTACAACTCACTCGCGAGGGGGAGTGGTGACCTATTCTCCATAAACTCCAGTGATAGGACCCTTGGGAACAGGGTTAAGCTGAAGCAGGGGAAGTTTAGGCTGGACATCAGGAGGAGGTTCTTCACCGAGAGAGTGGTTGCACACTGGAACAGGCTCCCCAGTGAAGTAGTCACAGTTATCTTGTAAAATATATTATTTAGATAATTATATATATTTAACTATATTTATATATTTATATATATATATTTCCTGATATGACTGAAATTACCCAAATATATTGTTTAAATTTAAGATTAAGTCAAGATGGAATAAAACTAAGACGTAAAACATCTGGCTTGTATTTTTCACCTCTCTTTAATGATCATTGTACTTGTACACTGCAATTATATGCATTTATTGTAACACGTAAATATTATGTAACAGTTATTACACATCTTTCTTTGAAATCTCCTTTTTTTTTTTTTTTTTTTTTTCATGAGAAATGGTTATCAAGCTCTTACTGCTGTCTTATTCTGTCCATTGCTGACACATATCTGTTGAAATAGCATATAGTTCATAGTTTACCTTGATATGATGCATTGGAAACACCTCTCTCTTATCCAAACGAATAGTTTGTAATGTCATATGCCACTACAATCTACTGTTTACAGAAGAATTATGTAATCTCATAGGTCTGACAATGTATTTGTCCTATGTGAAAAGGTTTGTTTGTTTGTTTGTTTGTTTGTTTGTTTTGGGCGGAGCAGGGGGATGGGACATCAATTTTCAGTTCAATATCTGACAAATGAAATAGGTTTCTAGCACTAACCTGTCTTAAGTTTAAGAACCTGTCTATGACACACAGTAATGTGCAGCGCAGGGATCACAGAATCACAGAATTTCTAGGTTGGAAGAGACCTCAGGATCATCGAGTCCAACCTCTAATCTAACACTAACAGTCCCCACTAAACCATATCCCTAAGCTCTACATCTAAACGTCTTTTAAAGACCTCCAGGGATGGTGACTCCACCACCTCCCTGGGCAGCCTGTTCCAGTGCCTAACAACCCTTTTGGTAAAGAAGTTCTTCCTAACGTCTAACCTAAAAATCCCCTGGCGCAACTTAAGCCCATTCCCCCTCATCCTGTCACCAGGCACGTGGGAGAACAGGCCAACCCCCACCTCACTACAGCCTCCCTTGAGGTACCTGTAGAGAGCGATAAGGTCGCCCCTGAGCCTCCTCTTCTCCAGGCTGAACAATCCCAGCTCCCTCAGCCGCTCCTCATAGGACTTGTTCTCCAGGCCCCTCACCAACTTCGTAGCCCTTCTCTGAACTCGCTCAAGCACCTCCATGTCCTTCTTGTAGTGAGGGGCCCAAAACTGAACACAGTATTCGAGGTGCGGCCTCACCAGAGCCGAATACAGGGGGATGATCACCTCCCTAGCCCTGCTGGCCACACTGTTTCTTATACAAGCCAGGATGCCGTTGGCCTTCTTGGCCACCTGGGCACACTGCTGGCTCATCTTCAGCTGACTGTCCACCATCACTCCCAGGTCCTTCTCTGTCTGGCAGCTCTCCAACCACTCATCTCCCAGCCTGTAGCTCTGCTTGGGGTTATTGCGCCCCAGGTGCAGGACCCGGCACTTGGCCTTGTTGAACTTCATGTAGTTGACCTCAGCCCATTGGTGTAGCCTATCCAGATCCTCCTGCAGAGCCTTCCTACCCTCCAGCAGATCAACACACGCACCTAACTTGGTGTCATCTGCAAACTTACTGAGGGTGCACTTAATGCCCTCATCCAGATCATCGATGAAGATATTGAAGAGGACCGGCCCCAGCACCGAGCCCTGGGGAACGCCACTAGTGACTGGCCTCCAATTGGATTTTACTCCATTCACCACGACTCTTTGGGCCTGGCTATCCAGCCAGTTTCTAACCCAACGAAGCGTGCGCCAGTCCAAGCCAAGAGCAGCCAGTTTCTTGAGGAGAATGCTGTGGGAAACGGTGTCAAAAGCCTTGCTGAAGTCAAGATAGACCACATCCACAGCCTTTCCCTCATCCACCCAGCGTGTCACTTTGTCATAGAAGGAGGTCAGGTTCGTCAAGCAGGACCTGCCCTTCATAAACCCATGCTGACTGGGCCTGATCACCTGCTTGCCCTGCAAGTGCTGCATGATGATGCTCAAGATAATCTTCTCCATGAGCTTCCCTGGCACTGAGGTCAAACTGACAGGCAGGCCTGTAGTTTCCCGGGTCAGTCCTCCGGCCCTTCTTGTAGATGGGCGTCACATTTGCTAGCCGCCAGTCAACTGGGACCTCCCCAGATAGCCAAGACTCTTGATAAATTATGGTAAGTGGCTTGGCCAGCACCTCTGCCAGTTCACTCAGTACCCTTGGGTGGATCCCATCCGGCCCCTTCGACTTGTGCACATCCAAGTGCCGTACCAGGTCACCAACCATTTCTTCGTGGATAGTGATGGCCACATCTCTCTCCCCATCCCCTTCCACCATTTCAGGGTATCGGGTATCCAGAGAACAACTGGTATTGCCGCTAAAGACTGAGGCGAAGAAGGCATTAAGCACCTCCACCTTTTCCTCATCTGTGGTGGTTTGACCGTATTAGGCAACTGAACACCACAACCGCTCTCTCACTCCCCCTCCTCAGATGAGGAGGGGAAGAAGTAAAGGGAAAAAAAACAACTCACGGGTTGAGATAAGGATAATTTTAATAAAGAGAGAAATATATTATCAAGGAAATATTATATTAATTAAACAACTATTAACAATATTATTATTATTAACAGTATTATTATTAATTAAACAATTCAACTAAAGGGAGAAAAGGGAAAAGGGGAAGAGGAAGGGGGAAAGGGAATAACAAAACAAGTAAAGGCTATGTGGAAATGCAGAGGGGAAAAAATTACTCTCTAATTCCCACAAATAAGCGATGCTTGACCACGTCCTTGAAGCAGGGCCTCAACGCACGTAGCCGGTGTTCGGAGAGGAGGACAGACGTTTTCGCAATGAGAGACCACCCCTCTCCTCTTCCTCCTTTTCCCACCTTTTATTGCTGACTGTGACATCATATGGTATGGAATATCCCTTTGGTTGGTTTGGGTCAGCTGCCCTGGTGATGTTTCTCACTTTTTTTTCCCACCCCCTAGGAGGGCTAGAGAAAGTCCTGATGCTGTGCCAGCACTGCTCAGCAGCAGACACAACACCAGTGTGATACCACTGCTGTTTTAGCTACAAGTGCAGAGCATAGCACTGTATGGGCTGCTGCAGGGAAAGTTACCATCTCAGCTAGACCCAGTACAACATCCACCCCTTATTCCATGACATTTGTGTCACTCTCAGGTTCCCCATACTTTGGCATATTCTCATCATCATTGTTCCCTTTTCTTTAACAAATTGATAAGTAGATACATCTTTACACTCTTTAGGTCTCTCTCAGAAAACGTCCATAAGAACTGTTGACAATTTAGTCTTCATCTGCCAAAGTGATCACTCAGGGCAGGTGGAGTTGGATGTCTTGACGCCAGCACCAGCTTAGCTCAAGTTCTTGTTGCACTTGCCCAGTTCCTTTCAGTGTTGACCTGTCGTTGATCTTGCAGCGTCTTCCTATAACATATAACTTAGATTATAGATTAGTTTTCTCCCAAAGTTAGATCTGCATGAGGCACACACCTGATATCCCCATCTTTCTGCATTACCCACCAGGTATACCCTGGTCCTTGGGCGAAGACAATCCCACGAGTGGGTTTGCCTTTTCCCAAGGCAGGAGTAACCCACACCGCCTTCCCCATCCACCTTCCTACATGCACTACAGGGATTTTAGCTCCCTTCACCGTGTGTAGGGGTTTTGTTTCGGCAGGACCAGCACGGCTATCAGACCCCCTGTTATTAACTAGCCAAGTGGCTTCTGGTAAATTTATGTCCCATTGTTTCCATGTCCCAGCACCCAATGCTCTTAACATAGTCTTTAACAGTCCATTGTACCTTTCAACCTTCCCAGAGGCTTGTGGGTGATAAGGGATGTGATACACCCACTCAATACCATGTCTCTTGGCCCAGGAGGTGACCAAATTGTTTCGGAAATGACTCCCATTGTCAGACTCAATTCTCTCTGGTGTACCATGACGCCACAACACTTGCCTTTCTAGGCCCAAGATAGTGTTTCGGGCCGTGGCATGGTTTACGGGGTATGTTTCCAGCCACCCAGTTGTTGCTTCTACCATGGTGAGTATGTACCGTTTGCCTTGGCGAGTTTGTGGAAGTGGTCCAATATAGTCAATTTGCCAGGCCTCACCATATCGAAACCCTAGCCACCTCCCCCTGTTCCAGGGAGATTTTACCTTCATGGCTTTCTTGATTGCAGCACAGATCTCACACTCATGAGTAACCTGTGTGATGGCCTCAATGGTCAGGTCCACCCCTCGATCACGAGCCCATCTGTATGTGGCATCCCTCCCCAGATGTCCAGATGTTTCATGGGCCCATTGAGCTACAAACAGCTCACCCTTACGTCCCCCGTCCAGGTCCACCTGAGCCACTTCAATTTTTGAAGCTCGATCCGCCTCTTGGTTGTTCTGATGTTCTTCAGTAGCGCAGCTCTTGGGCATGTGGGCATCCACATGACGTACTTTTACATCCAAGTTTTTTACTCGGGCAGCAATATCTTGCCACAGAGTAGCAGCCCAGATAGGTTTACCTCTGCGCTGCCAGTTGCTCTGTTTCCATTGCTGCAGCCACCCCCACAGAGCATTTGCCACCATCCATGAGTCAGTGTAGAGATACTGTACTGGCCATTTTTCTCTTTCGGCAATCTCTAGGGCTAGCTGTATGGCTTTTACTTCTGCATACTGACTCGACTCGCCTTCCCCTTCCATGGCCTCCACAACTTGTCGTGTGGGACTCCACACAGCAGCTTTCCATTTCCGATGGCTCCCTACCACACGGCAGGATCCGTCAGTGAACAACACATACTGCTTTCTGTCTTCTGGTAGCTCATTATATGGTGGTGCCTCTTCAGCACGGGCTACCTCTTCTGTCGATACTCCGAAATCTCTGCCTTCTGGCCAGTCCATGATCTCTTCCAGGATTCCTGGGCGATTAGGTTTTCCCATTCGAGCCCGCTGTGTAATTAACGCTATCCACTTACTCCACGTAGCATCAGTCGCATGGTGTGTAGTGGGAATTTTCCCTTTGAACATCCAATGTAACACGGGTAGCCATGGTGCCAAGAGGAGCTGTGCTTCTGTACCCACAACTTCTGAAGCAACTCGAACACCCTCATATGCTGTTAGTATCTCTTTTTCAGTTGGGGTGTAATTGGCTTCTGATCCTTGATAACCCCGGCTCCAGAACCCCAGAGGTCGACCTCGAGTTTCTTCCGAGGTTTTCTGCCAGAAGCTCCAGGTAAGGCCATGCTCCCCAGCTGCATTGTAAAGTATGTTTTGCACAGCTGGTCCGGTACGGACAGGTCCAAGTGCTACAGCACGAGCTATTTCTTGTTTGATTTGTTCAAAGGCCTGTTGTTGCTCGGGACCCCATTTGAAATAATTTCTCTTTCGAGTCACTCGATATAGAGGGCTCACAAGCTGACTATAGCCTGGAACATGCATTCTCCAGAATCCTACAAGGCCTAGGAAAGCTTGTGTTTCCTTTTTGCTAGTTGGCGGGGACATTGCCGTTATTTTGTTGATCACATCAATCGGAATATGGCGACGTCCATCCTGCCATTTTACCCCCAGGAACTGGATTTCCTGTGCAGGTCCCTTGACCTTACTCTGTTTAATAGCAAAACCAGCTTTCAGGAGAATTTGGATTACCTTTTTCCCTTTCTCAAAAACTTCTTCTGCTGTGTTGCCCCACACAAGGATGTCATCGATGTACTGCAGGTGTTCAGGAGCTCCCCCTTGTTCCAGTGCAGACTGGATCAATCCATGGCAAATGGTAGAGCTGTGTTTCCACCCCTGGGGCAGTCTGTACTGCAGGTGTTCAGGAGCTCCCCCTTGTTCCAGTGCAGACTGGATCAATCCATGGCAAATGCTAGGGCTGTGTTTCCACCCCTGGGGCAGTCGATTCCAGGTGTATTGGATGCCCCTCCAAGTGAAAGCAAACTGCGGCCTGCATGCTGCTGCCAAAGGGATGGAGAAAAATGCATTAGCGATATCAATTGTGGCATACCACTTGGCTGCCTTTGACTCTAGTTCATACTGAAGTACTAGCATGTCTGGCACTGCAGCACTCAGTGGTGGCGTGACTTCATTCAGGCCACGATAGTCCACTGTTAGCCTCCACTCGCCATTAGACTTCCGCACTGGCCATATAGGACTATTAAAGGGTGAGCGAGTCTTGCTGATCACTCCTTGGCTCTCCAGCCGATGAACTAACTCATGGATGGGAATCAGGGAGTCTCGGTTGGTGCGATACTGCCGTCGGTGCACCGTTGTAGTAGCGATTGGTACCTGCTGTTCTTCAACCTTAAGCAATCCTACAACAGAGGGGTCTTCTGAAAGGCCAGGTAGGGTAGACAGCTGCCTAATCTTCTCTGTGCTCACAGCAGCTATGCCAAAAGCCCATCGGTACCCTTTTGGATCCTTGAAGTACCCTCTCTTGAGATAGTCTATGCCAAGGATGCATGGAGCCTCTGGGCCAGTCACAATGGGATGCTTTTGCCACTCATTCCCAGTTAGACTCACTTCAGCTTCCAATACAGTTAGCTGTTGGGATCCCCCTGTCACTCCAGAGATAGAGATGGGTTCTGTCCCTTGGTAGCCTGATGGCATTAAAGTACATTGTGCGCCTGTGTCCACTAGAGCTTTGTATTCTTGTGGTTCCAATGTGCCAGGCCATCGGATCCACACAGTCCAACAAATCCGGTTATCCCTCTCCTCTACCTGGCCAGAGGCAGGGCCCCTCTAGTCCTGGTTGGAGCGTCTGCCACTTAATTCTTTCAGATGAGAAACAGAGGTGCCTTCATCAGGGTCAAGAATAGCATCAGCTCTTCTACTGCCTCTGGAGAACTGCCTAGCAGAAACTGGAGCAGCGTTTTTTTTTAGGGGGCCCTCTTCTTATTGCTGTATTTCCTTTCAGTTCACGTACACGAGCAGCTAGGGTTGAAGTAGGTACACCATCCCATTTCCTCATATCTTCCCCATGGTCATGCAGATAAAACCATAAGGTGCCACGTGGTGTGCGTCTTGGGTACTCTCTCTATTGAGCGGGAAAATACTGATTCTTGGTGGCTGAAATTTCACTCCGTCTAGATAATGGGGAATATGCTCGTTCTACAAGGTGGTCAAGTCTTTCAGACAGTTTCTCCACAGCTGAGACACAGGCCCGTAGGAGAGCAGAGAGATTGTCTTCATATTTTTTAAGCTGGCAGGACAGATTATACACTGTTGGTCCCATCCCCTCATCCCAATTGAATATTGCCAGTGTACTGGCATGTGATGATGGTGCACTCCGCACCAATTTACGCCACATGGATGTTGTGCACTGGACCTCATAAGGGATCTTTAGGTGTCTGGGCATTGTCCAAATCACTATAAATTATCTCCCACACAGCTAATTCCCTCAGTTGCTGGAGACCTTTATCCACAGTGGCCCACTTGCCTACTTGATATACAATGTCATCCTTATGGGGATACCTTTCTTTCACAGCTGCCAAGAGTCTCCTCCAGAGGCTGAAAACCTGTGTCCCTCTCCCAATTCCTTTATCAATTACCATTTCTCTAGAAAGGGATCCCAGCTGCTTAGCTTCATTGCCTTCTAATTGTTGGCTATTGGCCCCAGTGTCCCAGCATCGAAGCAGCCAGGTGAGGATGTGTTCACCTGGGTGTCGACCATAAACCTTTCGTATTTCTCGCAACTTGTTCAGGGATAGGGATCGAGTGATTTCTGATTCCTTTATGATTTCCATCTCTTCTTCCTGCTGTCTTTGTGATGGCACTGCTTTAGAGGTGCCTGCCTCTTCCTCTTCTCCCTCCTTCTTAGGAGAGGCTTCTTCCCTTACAAGACGAGCTGACTTCCGTTTCCATTGTTTTGACTTAACAATGGGGGCGACTGATACCATAGTCGGTTGGTCCTCTGGGTCAGCCACAGCATGTGCTATCTGGTCATCGGATTCAGAGACTTTCTTCCTCTCTTCAAGGTGCTGGATGATGTTAAACAGTGTTTGATAGGAGTAAGCCAGGACCCAGCACAATGCTGCAAGCTGTCGTTCTCCGGCATTGTCAGGGTCAGGGCATACAGCTCTCAAACATTCTATCAGGCTTTTAGGATTTTGCACTTGTTCAGGGGTGAAGTCCAAAACTATTGGGGGAGACACCCGTGACAGGTACCTGCCTATATCCTCCCACACACCTTGCCACCTGCCACAAGGCTGTTTCAGGACAGATTGCTGGGTAAGTTTTCTAAAAAATCGATTTATCTTAGACAAAAGAGGAGATCCATTATGCAGAATGAGAAATAGCAATATATGGGTTACACATGGATATTCTAAATACTCAAAAACTGTTGTAATTAGCCCATTTTGAAAGAAGGAGTAGGTACTATTCGTGATATTATTCATAAACTGACTTCCAGATGAGGAAAGGAAGGCAGTGTAATTCTGAATATTCTCTAAAAGATAGTTTCCATGAGACCCAAATGATAACAGTGCAGGGCCTGAATGCCAGATTAAACTCAAGGCCAGTGCTTGGCAGCACAGCGAGTTAAAAAAAAAAAAAAAAAAAAAAAAAAAAAAAACGAACA
>CM021731.1:148562782-148580327 GCA_011075105.1 Heteronetta atricapilla
TTAAAAAAAAAAAAAAAAAAAAAAAAAAAAAACGAACACAGACTGTAGCACCTTCTCAGATCGGATATAGAGGAGAAAGGAGAATATGACTCGGATTGCATGACATATGCCCAAACAAGCCAATATTAACAGGACACTGAACATGGTGATTAGCAAGTAAGTATGTTAGTTGTAAGAATTTAATCAATTCTATTGTTATCTCAACCCTTTGTGCCCCACATTGGGCGCCAAAAAAGGACTGTGGTGGTTTGACCGTATTAGGCAACTGAACACCACAACCGCTCTCTCACTCCCCCTCCTCAGATGAGGAGGGGAAGAAGTAAAGGGAAAAAAAACAACTCACGGGTTGAGATAAGGATAATTTTAATAAAGAGAGAAATATATTATCAAGGAAATATTATATTAATTAAACAACTATTAACAATATTATTATTATTAACAATATTATTATTAATTAAACAATTCAACTAAAGGGAGAAAAGGGAAAAGGGGAAGAGGAAGGGGGAAAGGGAATAACAAAACAAGTAAAGGCTATGTGGAAATGCAGAGGGGAAAAAATTACTCTCTACTTCCCACAAATAAGCGATGCTTGACCACGTCCTTGAAGCAGGGCCTCAACGCACGTAGCCGGTGTTCGGAGAGGAGGACAGACGTTTTCGCAACGAGAGCCCACCCTTCTCCTCTTCCTCCTTTTCCCACCTTTTATTGCTGACTGTGACATCATATGGTATGGAATATCCCTTTGGTTGGTTTGGGTCAGCTGCCCTGGTGATGTTTCTCACTTTTTTTTCCCACCCCTTAGGAGGGCTAGAGAAAGTCCTGATGCTGTGCCAGCACTGCTCAGCAGCAGACACAACACCAGTGTGATACCACTGCTGTTTTAGCTACAAGTGCAGAGCATAGCACTGTATGGGCTGCTGCAGGGAAAGTTACCATCTCAGCTAGACCCAGTACATCATCTCTTGTAACTAAGTTTCCCCCCGCATCCAGTAAAGGATGGAGATTCTCCTTAGTCCTCCTTTTTGTGTTGATGTATTTATAAAAACATTTTTTTGTTATCTTTAACCACAGTAGCCAGATTGAGCTCCAGATTAACTTTGGCTTTTCTAATTTTGTCCCATAAAATCCCTCAATTTTATGAGTTTTTTTGTGTTTGGAAGAAAGTGGGGTTGCCATATCACACTTTGCTCTGCCACCTATAAAAGTTGGAAGATATTGGTTTGATTCCATCTCCCACTTAAATCCCTGAATCTTGAAATGCCATATTCATACTGGGGGTAGTGAAAGTAATGGAGAGAAACATTTGACCTAGCTGAAGCCAGATCTGTCTTCACATAAGAACGCAAATGCAGCCCATGTGGGTTGTTTTTAAACCATGTTGGGAAAATACTTCAGGATAAATATTCTGACCATATAATACAAATCATAAGGTTTGCAGAAAATCTAGCTGTTCAAAATTGGCACTGTGTGTTTATTTGAGTCTGGAACCAAAATAGAAAGCACTGTTAGTTTTTAAGAATAAATTTAATCTGATGTCAACTACAGCCTTTAGACTCTAACACTGGTTACGTGTTAAAGCTGTCATGGGTAGAAAATCTTAAGTGAAAACCTTTGTGTTCAGACAGCAGAGCTGTCTTCAATCACACTATTTAAAAAGTCAGCATGACATCTTACTGTCCTGTTGCTATACTTAGGATACAGGATACCTTTATTTTGATGTTCTATTCCTATAAAGATTTGTATTGACAAAATACCACAGTTTTTGCCTGGAGCTTTAATACTATTGGAATAATTTATTTATGACTTCTCAATCTGTGCTCTGATGTACTGAAAATAGTTTCTTAGATTTCTCATAAAATTTTAAACAGATGTATGATTCCCATACTTTTAGCCAGTATATATTTCAGACACAGAGTTCTGTCTTTCCTCAGATCTATACAGTGGTTTGAAAAATCTTGCCTTTACAGACATGCTTTTTTACACTGCTTACAAAAAATGAAACATTAGGAAATAGACTACAAAATCACTTTTTTTTTTTTTTACATGCAGTCACTCCCAATGGCTTATAATAACTCTTGACATTTCTTATTTTTGAATAAAATAATAATAATGATAATAATAATAAATGCATTAAATAAATTCAGAAACATTTTACAGTCTGGCAAACAACTCTGTCTTTTCTTTAGAATGTCTTTGCCAACAGCAAAACTGCTGAATTGAAAAGTCCTTCAAAAGTTGTAAATTTTTCTACAAGGTCATAAAGAATAGATCTTTTTTTTTTTTTTTTTTTTTGCTGTTATTTAAACAAGAAAATTATTAAGGTTGTTGTTGCAGTTCTATAGCAGACTTATAAAAATATCATCAGTGTCTCCATCCCCAACATAAATGCTCATATGACAGCCAAGCAAGCATGACTGGGCCATCAAGGCAGTATGGATCAGAAGGCCTGACAGACTCATATGATGAGTCTTTCAGCTATGGTTGAGTGCAGGTGCCACCTGTTGCAGTAAATTAGACAGCATCAGGAAATTTTGCAGGTACTAGTCCAGGTGCAGTTAGAACAATTCTAGGACAGTTTGGGGCATTCACAGTGAGCATGTTCCTAAGCACTCTTAGCGCTTTGTGCAAGAATTAGGTGAGATCCAGTTTACAACCAGGGAATCTGTTTAGGAGGGTGTGGCGGTTTAACACCAATGAGAGGCTAAGCACCTCCACTCTCAGAAGGAACTAGAGGAAAAAAGTAAGATGAAAAAAGGTCCTGGGTTGAGATAAGGACAGAGAGATCACTCACCAGTTACCATCACAGGAAAAAAAACTCAGCATAAGATTTAATAATTTTTTTGCCTATTGATAGCAGATTAAAGTAATGAGAAACTGAAAGCAAACTAAAAATACTTCCCCCCAATTCACTGTCTTCTATGTCCTTGTAGTGGGTTTACATGGCAAGGTTTTGGTAGCAGGGGAGGCACGGGGTAACTTCTGTGAGAAGAATCCAGAAGCTGCCCCATGTTGTATAAGAGCCCCACCACTGGCCAGAACCGAGCCAGAAAGTGATGTTGTCTGTGAGAGCACATTTAAGAAAGGAAAAAAATATATATACTGTTGAGGAACAGCAGCTGGGAGAGAGGGAGGAGTGAGAAACAGCCTTGCATATGCCAAGGTCAGTGAAGAAGGAGGGGGAGAGTTGCTCCAGGCATCGAAGCAGAAGTCCCCTGTGAGAATCTCCCTCCATGGTGAGGACCATGGTGAAGCAGATTGTCCCCCTGCAGCTCACAGTGTACCATGAAGCAGGGTTCCATGCTGCAGCCCATGGAGGAGACCATGGTGGAGCAAGTGGACTTTCACTGTCGGAGTCTGCGGCCTGTGGAGAACCCCCGCTGAGCAGATTCTGGGCTGGACCTGCAGCCCGTGGAATGAAGCCCTTGCAGGAGCGGGTAACCTGGCAGGAGCTGCTGCCCATGGGGGGCCCAGGCTGGAGTAGTTTGCTCCTAATGGATAGACCCCATGATATGAACCCTTATCTGAAACAGTTCTTGAAGACCTGCTGCCTGTGTGGGAAGCCCACACAGGATCAGTTCGGGAAGGACCCTATCCAGGGGGAGGGACCCCACATTGGAGCAGGGGAAGAAAGTGATTGAGAAGGAGCAGCTCAGATGAAGTGTTATAGACTACCCACAACACCCATTGCCCCCTTCCCCTGCACTGCTCGGTGGGAGGAGGTAGAAGAGGGTGGATGAGGGGAAGACATTTCGGTTTCTTTCCTTTGTTTCTCACTTCTCTAGTTTGTTAGTAATAGGCAGTAAATCTTACTGTCTCCATACTCTGAGTCTGTTTTGCCCATCACAATAATGGCTGAGTGACCTTCCTGTCCTTATTTCAACACTTGAGTCCTTTGTATCACATTTTGTCCCCCTTCCCCTTTGAGGAGGGAGAGTGAGAGAGTGGCTGTGGTTGAGCTTGGCTGCCCACTCAAGTAAAACTGCCACAGGCCTCTGTGTAAACTATGCAGGGGAATGGAATGATGGTTGCAATCAATCCTGAACACTGTCTCTGACACTCCTTCATGGTCACTCTCTTCCCCTGCTCCAGCATGAGGTTCCTCCCATAGGAGGCATTCTTCCCTGCGCTCATCCTACATGGGCTTCCCATAGACTGTAGTTTTTCAAGTACTTCAGCATGGATCTTTTCTATGGTGTGCAGTTCTCAGGAATTGACTGCTTCAGTGTGCACCACAGGTGCACCTCCTGCCAGACCTCCTGCTCCTGCGTGGGCTCCTCTCTATGGGTTGCATCCAGGAGCTTGCTCCTGCAGGCATTCTCCATTGGCTGCAGCCTCCCTCAGGCCAGATCCACCTGCTCCACTGTGGTCCTCCCTGGGCTTCAGGGGTACAGCCTGCATGGTCCTTTCCAGCGGCTTAAGGGGAATATTTGCCCTGGCACCTGGAGAACCTCCTCACCCTCCTTCATTGACTTTGGTGTCTACAATGTTGTTTCTCTCACTTCTCTCTCCCAGCTGTTGTTATACAGCAATTTTTTTCCTTTCCCAAATATACTGTCATGGTCACACAACCAGCTTCACACATTAGCACAGCTTTGGTCATTGGTGGGTCAATTCTGGAACCATCTGGAACTGGCTCTTGTCTTACATGGGGCAGCTTCTGGATTCATCTCACAGAGGCCACCCCTGCACCACCTAAACCTTGCCCTGTAAACTCAATACAGAGATAACAATTCAGGAGGGTATGGAAAGGTCTATGTCTGCTGGCCTCAAGGACAGAGATTAGTCTTGGATATACTTAACAGTATAGACATAGGTGTAGTCTCTTGTCCTGTCTAGCTTCAGGAGCAGTTAACAATAGAGATCTCCTAAAATTATGATTCAATTAGGACAACAAAGCTCTTCAGGAAAGAAAAATGGAAAATACATTGATCTTTCTTGTCCAAGGAAGATCTTTATTCTGAGTCATCACAAAAATGTAATCTGACAAAAGTTCCTATTTCTAGACAGAAAAAAAAAAAAAAAAAAAAAAAAAAAAAAGATGCTGGTGAAATTGCATTGAGGACCAATAGAAATTCAGAGTGCAATTCTTTAGTGAAGCATAAGACTTGTGTATTACTTTCAGATTGCATATGTCTACACAAACTGAGGTCTAGGAACCTATCTATGAAGATTCAAAGAAAATCTGTTTAAGTTATAGTAGCTTTGCTTTTCAGGACAAGTGAGAAAAAGTATACAAGAAAGTTTTAAAGGAAAGATAAATCCCTACAATGAGATGATGTCAAGATCCTAATGTTGATACTAATCAAAACTTGAAAAAAAAAATACTGAAAAACTGAGAAGTGGTTTCATCTATAGTGAAAAGCCTTCAAATATTCTTATAAAAGCAATGAGGACTGCCAATCTCAGTTATACAGAGACTTGTGTTTCTCTGTACTTATTAAATAGCAATGGCAAATAAAATGTCTAAATTAATAGAAACATAGTTTATCCTCTGAAATCAATTGATGCACATTTTATGTGCATCTTATACTAACAAGTCTAGTTAACATAGGATTCCATATGTAAGACTATTTAATTGAATCAATGAATAATATTGAAGATAATAAAATTGTACTATGCTACTTTGAAACATCATAGGAATACATCTTTATTTTATTTTATTTTATTTTATTTTATTTTATTTTATTTTATTTTGCTTTTATACATCCAGAATGGGTCTATGGACACAATCCAGTTTAAATAGTCTAAATAATATTTTGCAGATGTGGGATGTTCCCCAGAAGTTGGAGGCTAATGAACAGTGTATTTTAAATCAATGTTTGTCTTTACAGGGAAGAAATGTAGTAGTATAAAATTATCATCTGTTCTTAATCTACATAAATATAATTGTAAAATTTATTCAAATCCAGTAAATAAGATTATAGAAAACAAAAATAAACTTGTTCTACAATAATACTATGCAAAGGAACAGACTGTTTTCCTATTAAAAATCATCGTGCTTTTTTTTTTTTTTTAATGGATTGAAAGCTATAGTAAAAGAGTTATGCTCTCATAGTATTTCAAGAAAATGAATCCCATGCTGAAATAAACTGAGTCTTGTAGTAGCTGCAGTATTCAATTACTGACTTACTTTTTCCAGATCAATGGCCTCGAGGGAATGTAAGGTTAATTAAGCTTTAATTCAGTCAAGATAAATTGACATTTTTGTCTCACAGAAGTAATTGCCTAAACAGATTAGTGGTAGGAGTTAATAAAAATAAAATAAAATAAAATAATAATAGTCATTATTCCTTGCATCAGCATTTAACAAAAGCTTCCCTGCATCCTATAAGTATTAAAACCTGTAGGTGTAGTAGTGTAGTAACAATCATAATTATGCTTGTTTACAATAGTCATCTACAAAATAGTAAGAAACATTTAATGATTCATTCTAAAATTATTCTAAATTGCCTTAAAAACTCATCTAAAACTTTGATGTAATTTCCATGTTTTGAAATCATTAGATCTAAAGAATCTCACTTCACATTTACATCTTCAGCTTAACTGTTCATTGATGAATACAAGTTTTGAGGGTTAAACAGACAAAGTTGGATCACCAGTTTTGTGATCTTTGTGTAGAAAGAACTACTATGAAATCAACTTGGAGACCAAAAAAGTGAAAGAAATTTTGGTACAGATCTATTTTTGTGTTTAGACAGAAAATTAGCTCCTTTGCATTTGCATTTAAAAAAAATGAAATAATTCTAAGAAACTTTTGGGTGCTCCAGAAGAAAATAATAATAATAATAATAATAATAATAATAATAATAAAAGAGAGAGAGAGAAGAGATACACAGGATACATAAATTTAAGGACTGAATTCCATTTAGTGGTCTTAATTAAGGCATCTGTTCCCATGCTGTAATGACATCAAAATTCATTACAACACAGCATCATTACAATGCAAAAGAGCATAATAACACCATTGTCATAGAAAACACTTATAGCAAGCTATATTTCCAACAAATATGTGAAAGGAAAAAAATATTGTTTTTCAAACAACAATTTGATGGGAGTAATACTTTCTTTTTTTTTTTTTTTTTTTTTTTTACCTTTTTAGTAAGCTTTTAGTATTTTTTTCTGTACTTATTAAATAGCTTTGTCTGTAGAAATAATATATACTTCTTTTTTTCTTATCTGTTTTGTTTTGTTTAATTTAATTCTAAAGGTGTTGTTTCCAAAATGTTCTTTAGCAACTGGAAGTATCTGGTGAGCTTTAACTTGCTTTGTATTTAAGACCTTTTTGGCTACTTTAGGATCTACTTTACTAATTTGAAATTCAGAATTTATAAAACCATGTGATGTTATTTTTTATTTTTTTTCTTGTAAGTCTTTTCAATATTGATTGGGCACTGCAAAAATTATTAGCTTCTGCACCAAGTCTTTCACATAATTTACAAGTATGCACTCATATCTTGAATTTGCTAGAACTCTGACTTCAGTTTTCTGTGGTAGTGTGGACAATAGTGTAAAGCAAGTAAGATGCTGCAGGCAATATCATTCATTGCTTGCCTGTCTTCCTGAACCATAGCAGCAGTGACAGTTTTCTGAAACTGAAAGTATCAGTGGATCTTGCAGCACTATGTTGCTAGTGAGCCACATCAGAGCTTTAAAACCAACAGTTAAAAGAACCTGGTTTACTTTTAGTACTTTTCATCTTTCAAAGACTATTCTTTACTTTAAAAAAGCTGATAAAAATATATGTAAATGGTTTAACTTTTAGCCATTATACATAGATTCAAGTCCTTCTTTCTCACAGCCTGAAGATTTTCATTGAAATGATTCTGAGATCAAACCTACAGTCTTAACAATTCCTTCAGTGGCTGAACCTTGAGAATATTTGATAACTTCTATGACAAACAGCCTCACCTTGACAGAATTTCTGCCACATTCAAGACTATAACAATGTCTCCATTCATTGTCCTTAGACTTCATAGAATGTAACACAAATGTTTTTGTTAGTTCTTTTTTTTCTCAATATGCCTTGCAGGTGATTCATTTGTCTGTGGGGAGGGTAAAAAAAAAAAAAAAAAAAAAAAAGTTAGTACGTGTACATATTATTTTTCTTTGGTATCCAGATTAGACACCCATGCTTTGTGGACAAGGTCTATATTTCTATACATATCCATATTATATATATATACACACACACATATATAATGTATACATTATATATAGTATATGATATATAACAATATATAACAAATAATATATATTATATATGTACAATATATAAAATAGATTATATATATTTCTGTATATATTATAAAAATAAAAATATTATATGTTGTATTATATTTAATACATATATTTCTGTACAAATATATATACAGAAATGTTACTAGCAGTCTTGACCAACAAAACACACAATTTTGAAATATGTGTTGACTCAGGATGAGAAGCAATGGGCAAAAACAGAAGCATAGGAAGTTCTGGCTGAATATGAGAGGGCATTTCTCTACTGTGAGGGTGACAGAGCACTGGAACAGGTTACCCAGAGAGGTTGTGGAGTCTCCTTCTCTGAAGATATTCAAAACCCACCTGTGCAATGTGTGAGGAGGTGATCCTGCTCGGCAGAAGGGTTGGACTAGATGATCTCCAGAGGTCCCTTCCAACCTTGTCCATTCTGTGGTCTGTAATACTCTGATACATAGACATATATATCAGAGTATATATGAGAGATATATAGAGAGTATATATCAGAGATATAGACAGATACAGATATAGATATATCTATATATCTATATAGATATTGGCTGGATACAAAACACAGCTTATTTAAGCAAACTTTTATCTAAATGAAGTGTTGAGATGTGACATGATTTCTTAAAATTGAACAGGATTCTAGAGCTCTGATTTACTACTTTTACTGCATTTCATAAATAATTTTTATTTAAAATATTTTTAATATTGATCAGGTAACAGAAATGTTATGTTCTCTTTTATTATGACTTCTGCAAATTTTACTGTATATAAGAAGATAAATAGCTTGCCCAAGAGTGATTTCTATTCTATATTTCATTATTATATTAAAATTTATTGTAATATATATTATATTCAAATGTTCTCTGTTTGAGCGTGTGTGTTAACGTGTAAATGTTTTGGCTTCTAATAGCACAGAATATGAATTAAAAAATAAAATAATAACAAAACAGAATACAATAGGCTTAAAGGAGACAATTCCAGAATTTGGTTTTGCTGATTGATCAATAAAGGAAAATGGTATTGCCTTTTAAATAATGATAGAAGAACTTTGGGAATTTTTCTCACTTCTGTAAAATTATTTTTCTACCTGGTCATTTCAATATGTAACAGTATTGGCTTTACTCACTTGAAAGCCTGTATTCACATACAATTTAGTGTAATATAGTATAATAGTGTAACATAGTCTATATGCTTGAAATTTATAACAGAAAATACACATTTTATATAATGTATAATGTATGATCTATTATTAATTTACTGTAGTCCTAAAACCTAAAGCAGGGAATATAGATAATTCATATTTTTTTTTTCCCATGTTCATTTACAGAGCTTGCCAATATTTTATTTTTCAAAAATAAATAACAAAAATGTAATTGTCTTATTAATATTACAGCCACTGAGAAGGACTATTATTAAAAACTAGCAAAACCTATTAAGGTTTTCAATTCTTCCTATCTGTTATAACTGACTCTTGACAAGTTTAACTTGAGCAATGAACAAATGGAGGCTGTTTCTAGAGTGTCTTTCATTCATAATGCTAATGAACCTAAAACTCAGAATTCATTTCTATTACTTGAAAACCATAGTTACTGTATTTAAATCATTGAAGGTAATTTGGGTTTACTTGTATGTACCTAGGACTGGACATCTAGTCCAAACTGGGGACTGCAGAATGTGTTTCAAATGAATATTATGAAATATGAATTCAAATGAATATTATGAAACACAATATTATGAATAACTAGTTTTATATTTCCATAATGAAAATCTATGTTTTATACATATAAGATTTTTGTACGTTCTTGGGCCTTTCAAAGACAGAGAAGAATTCTATACAAAATTCTTCTTTGTTCATTTCAAAATATGGAAATAAATATGTAAAACATAGTGGGGATGGAGAGAAATGATTGCTGAAATAGAAGGGTGGAAAGGTTACTAGTATTGGAGCACTTTTATTTAAAAATGAGAAAATAGGAGAACTAAAAAAAAATAAAAATCAGTAGATTTAAATGTTTCCAAAGAGACTAATGATTTATAATCCCAAATCTGTACCTCTCGCAAGTAGGTTCATTATTATTATTATTATTTATTCAGATGTGTGCTAGAGCTTCTTAAAATCAGCTAGGTGTTAGCATTACTTGAAAATATCTGTCTTTGTATTTATCCTGTTTTGTCCATGAACACTCGTAAGTGCCAAAAAGGATCTCCATATCAAAACCATGGTTCTCCTGAATTTCAATGGTAGTTTATCCTCATTCCTTAAAATGAAAAGGACAAAATTTCTTACTACTGTGTTTTCTACTGGTTTCCTTAATTCCAGCCTGAGACTAGGAAACACTTTATTTAACTGAAATGAAGGAGACTGAACTGTCAGGACAGAGGTGTACCAGGGTTGACAGAGTGTCCCTAGCAGGTGATAGTAGCCTGCTGGAAGTCACAGAATCATACCATCATGATGGTTAGAAAAGACCTCCAAGACCATCTGGTCCAACCATCCCCCTACCATCAAAAACACCCACTAAGCCATGTCCCTAAGTACTACATCCAAACTTTCCTTAAACACCCCCAAGGAAGGCCCAACTCCCTGGGCATGACTGGGCCTGTTCCAATGCCTGACTATTCTTTCTGAGAAGAAATGTCTCCTAGTTTCCAACCTAAACCTCCCCTGGCACAATTTGAGGCCATTCCCTATAGTCCTATCACTAGAAGAGGCCAAACCCCAGCTTCCCACACCTTCTTTTCAGGTAGTTGTAAAGAGCAATAAGATCTCCCCTGAACCTCCCCTTCTCCAGAATAAACAACCTTAGTTCCATCAATTGCTCCTCATAGGGTTTGTGTTCCAGGTCTTTCACCAGATTTGTAGACCTTCTCTCCCCAACTTGGTGCTGTCTACAAACTTACTGAGGGTATACTCTATTCCCTCATCCAAATGATCAATAAAGGTATTAAAGAGGATGGCCCCCAACACTGAACCCTTGGGAACACCGCTTGTGATTGGTCACCAGCTGGATTTCATTCCATTCATCACCACTCTCTGGGCACGGCCATCCAGCCAGTTTTTATCCCAGCAAAGAGTATACCAGTCCAAGCCATGGGCCGCCAGCTTCTCCACAAGAATACTGTGGGAGACCATGTCAAAGGCTTTTCTGAATTCTAGGCAGACTATCTTAACAACTTTTCCCTCATCCACCAGGTGGGTTACCTGGTCGTAGAAGATGATATTGGTTAGGCAGAACTTGCCTTTCATGAACCTGTGCTGACTGGGTCTTATCCCCTGGCTGTCCCACATACATTGTGTGAATGCATTCAAGATGGCATGCTCCATCACTTTTCCTGTCACTTAGGTCAGGCTGACAGACCTGTAGTTCCCCAGGTCTTCCTTATGATTCTTCTTATAGATAGGCATTACATTAGCAAGTCTTCAGTCATCTGGGACCTCCCTGGATGATCATGACTGCTAATAGATGATGGAAAATGGCCCACTAATCACATTCACCAGCTCCCTCAGCACCCTCGTGTGGATCCCATCTGACCCCATGGACTTGTGACAGTCCAGGTGGAGCAGCAGGTCTCTAATTGTTTCCACCTAAACTGTATGTGTGTGTTGGGAGGTTCTTCTGCTCCTCGTCCCAAACTTCCAGGTCAGGAGGCTGATCACCCAAAGGATAAGTGGTCTGGCTGGTAAAGACAGATGTAAAGAAGGCATTAAGAACCTCAGCCTTTTACTTATCCTCAGTAGTCATGTTCCCCACTGTGTCCAGTAAAGACTGGAGATTCTCCTTAGCTCTCCTCTTGCCATTAATACATTTGTAAAAACATTTTTTTTTTTTTTTTATCTTTAACCATAGTGGCCAGGTTGACTTCATTCTGGGCTTTGGCCTTCCTGATTTTCTCTCTGCAAATACTGACACCTTCCTTGTACTCTTCCTGAGTTCCCTGTCCCTTCTTCCACTGGACAGTAATTCTCTTTTTCTCCTGGACATTTGGCAAAAGTTCCCTGTTCAGCCACACCGGTCTTATTCCCTGCCTGCTTATTTTACAGCACATGGGACAGCCTGCTCCTGTGCCTTTAAGACTTTCTTCTTTAGGAGCATACAGCCTTCCTGGACCCTTCTGCCCTTCAGGACTGACTCACAAAGGACTTTTCTTATTAGTGTTCTGAAAATTCAGTCTGCACTCCAAAAGTCCAAGCTAGCAGTTTTACTGGCCCCGCTCCTGACTTCAACAAGAATAGAGAACTCTACCATTTTGTAGTCACTCCACTGAAGACAGGTCCCAGTCACCACACCTCTCACCAGACCTTCTCTGTTCGTGAACAGCAGGTCTAGCAGGACACCCCCGTAATAGGCTTACTAATCTGCTGAGTCAGGAAGTTATCTTCCATGCATTCCAGAAACCACATAGAATGCTTCCTCAGGGCTGTATTGTTTTTCTAGCATATGCCTGGGAAGTTAAAGTCCCCCATGAGAGTAAGTGCTGGCAATTGAGCAACTTCTGCCAGCTGCTTACAGAATTCCTCATCCATCTATTCACTTTGGTTTGGTGGTCTATAACAGATCCCCATCAGGATGTCCACTTTATTGGCCAATACCTTGATCCTTATCCATAGGTATGCTACCTTACCATTCCCAACCCTGAGCTCAACAACATCAAAACACTCTCTAATATAGAGATTAAGTCCATCTCCTCTCCGTGGTTGCCTGTCCCTTCTGAAGGGCTTATAGCCATCCATTGCAGCATTCCAGTTGTGGAAGTGCTCCCACAACATTTCAGTGACAGAAATTAGGTTATAGTTTGCCTCCCACACAACAGCTTCCAGCTCCTCCTTTTTGTTGCCCATGCTATGTGCATGGTGTAGATGCATTTCAGTTGTACCATTTCCCTCACCCACAACACTGTCATTGCTCCCCCAGGCTTATCTCTATTAAATCTCATTTCATCCCCATCCCTCTTTGTATGTAGTTTAAAGCCCTCTTAATAATTGGATAATAATATAATTACATACTTTATAATGAACATATTATATATTATATATGTTATATATTATATATTAATATATAATTTATTAACATATACTATTATAATTATATATTATATATTATATATTATATATTATATATTATATATTATATATTATATATTAATATAATAAAACATATGTTAACATATTTCATAATAACATAAAATTATAATTGGGTAATAAATATGATAATAATAATACAAGATAGCAATCAGGATAATAATTGGAGGGGTGAACCAAGCCAGGAAGTTTTCTGGTAATGTCCCTGACCTGGGCCCCAGGGATGCAGCAGATTTCTATATGGGTAGGGTCTGGCCAACATATACAATTACCCTTCTTTCTTTCTTGGTGGAGGAAGTCTTGAGACGTGGAGTCAACTTTCTTGCCCTAGACAAACTCCTGAGTGGACCTTCCCCCACATACTCACCTACCCATCCTTCAAGCTCCAGAGCCTTAAATCTATTGTGTAAAGGCACCTGGGGAAGTGAGGTGGGTAAGGTGGCCTTGCCTGTGATGCTGAGCATTGACCTGTTTCCATTACTCCCCATCTCTTAACTCTCCTCCCTCTGCTTAAGAGCTGTAAGGACAAGGGGTCAACCACTATTTGGGGCTTATCACCCCAGTGCTTTTCTAGCAGGCATGGCAGGGAGTTGCTCCAACAGCCCAACTCCTGCTCACACTCCATCATGTTCCTTTATCTCTCCACATCCTCCTTGAGCTCTGCCATCAGGCTGATCAGATCGTCCACATTCTCATACCTCTCACAGATGTTATCTCTTCCACTCTTCATTGGCAGCAACAGGTTCAGGCACCCCCTGCAGCTGGAGACATGAACAGCCATATTTTTTGGGGCTGGCACTCAGTCTGGGTTGCCACAGTCTTTTTGGTAAGTTTTCTGCCTGGTGGAGACCATGGCTGGATTTTGCCTCCATCTGGGAGGCAGTACTTAGATAGGCCTATTACTCATCCCCAGTCCAAATTTGTGGTCCAACATTATACATGAAAGTAATGGAAAATCCTAACATTGTGATGAAATGTTTATCCTCCATGACAGATAAATGTGATTCATTAAAGCTTAAAGAACATAAGTTATAATTAATTATTTATTATACCCTCAGTTTCAATCCAGAAGCAGAACTAAGGGTCCTGATTCTGATAAATTGTTTTAATACTCCTTTAGCAATGAGATATCAGAGATGAAATTATCAAGGAAATTGGAAGGAAAGAAATAAATTAATTAGAAAAACATGTACTTTATAATACATGCACTTTAAACATGGTACCAGTGAAACTTCAGAATTGAAAAGGCTGTATCTAATTACTAATAACTGGGTGAACTGAAGAATGGAATAACTGAAGAATGCATTTTGCATTCAGGTAAAATTGCTGAGGTTTACATGCTTAATTGTGCTTTGAATTTCTTCTGCCAGTTTCTGTCACTAAATGTTTAACCCTTTCTGCCTATATAAAAATGAAGTAGACCTTGGTCTGTTATGATTGCTTAAATATATTTTTGATATTTAAGTGCTGAGCTGTGGTGAATTATCATGGCAAGAGATGAGGTTTGGAAATAAGATAATGTGTTCCTTAGTACCAAATAGAATAAAGCTTGTATAATAAGTGAAAAGAAGTGAAGGAAGCCAGGAGGCATTGAAACTGGCCTGTGTGGAAACCTTGTTTCTGTACAGGCTGTCTTTAGAATCTGTAGGGTACTTTTTAAAAGGTCCATGATAGACATGTAGCTAATACCAAATCTACTGTTAACAGGTTTGAAATTACCTTTGGAGTCTGCATGTTTGTAAGAAAACAAATCAAGGGTTTGCAAGCTAGAGTTACGTGTATGTCATACATATTACAAATGACCAAATGATATGGTTTGTTCTTGTGATATTTGATTCAGATATAAGAAAAAAAAATATTAAAATGCTGGAATTTTTACTCTTTCCTCCTCCACTGGAAAACACTTTCAGTACTTCTAACAGAATATAACTGCTTTTGCGTTAAACTGTCACATTTCTGCTTTTCAGCTATACTACAACTGTAATGGCAAGATGCATTTGCTATAAATACTGGCAATTTATGCTAATTTTTTTTCCCCAAAATAGCGGAACATTTGTACAATGTTCCGCTATTGCAAATCAAAGAGAGTTAGGAGGACATTTAGGTACACAGATATTAGGTCCTCAGTTATGTAAAATATTACAAATTAAAAATTATTATTATTATTATTATTACAAATTAAAATTATTCTGACCTTGTGGAGAAGAAGTATGAATCTTATAGCAATACAATACTATCTTCCACACAACTTCTACAGTAGCTTTCAAAGTAGGAAAGAGGTGATGGTGGTCCTGTTTTACTTCTTGTTCCAAGCATACATGCTGAAGTAGTTTTTATTTCTCAGATGCTTTTATGTGCTAAACCAGAATATGATTTATAGCTATGTTGTCTGTCTTCATCTGAGGAATCTACCAAAAAGCCACAGTCTAAAGAAAGCTTCTGCATTCATTTAATATGAATGAATTTTGAGAAGTTCCAGATGGCCCCAGAAAGCAAGAGCGTTTTTTTTTTTTTTTTTTTTTTTCCTCCCCAGTTCTGTGGAATAAGACTGTACCTAAACTCAGCTAATCTCAGTGAGGAAGCCCTGTCCTTCTTGTACTATGCGTTTGCAGTGCACACTTTTATGGACATGTAAGGAGGATTTGACTTTTAATTTGAAGTGTTTTCTTTCTCTTTAATTTTTCTAAGCCTTTTACATGTGGGTTGTTTTTCAGAACTTATCCTTTGCCAACAGCATTTCTAAATCAGAAAATATTTTTCGTTTGAACCTGATAACCAGCAAAACAAAAACAAACAAACAAACAAACAAACAAACAAAAAAACCTTGTTTGCTCTTAGCTCTATCTCTCCATTATTACTTCACAAGGTTAAACTTTTACACAGCCATAACATGTCACTGTTTGGACTGGGTATGTGATTATCCAGAAGTGTTCCAATAGTCCCTCACAGGAAAGAGATAACACCCAAGTCATATGTTTGGAAAGAATAGAAGGAAAGAAGGCAGTGCAGCAGGTGGAGCTGTTCTTGGAGTCAGAACAGGAGGCATAGAGAGGAGCAGAGAAGTATGTAATAACGTCATTTTGGGCAATAATTATCATAATTGTTAAAAATAAGTTACAAACTCGATGCTGCTGAGTCCAGGACCTTTGGAGTGACCTCCATTTTCTGTGAAGACTGTGGATGTCCCATTAAAAAAATTAGTCACAAATTGAAGCTTTTTCTGGATGTTCTTATGATAAGTTCTGCCTTTTCCCTGAAAGCTTATGTTTCTGGTCTCTTTTTATCATAGTGTCCTTAAAGCAATCTACTTCTCATACACAAAAGAGTATGTGAGTAATTAGAAAATATCACAGTCTACAACTTCCTCGTAAGGGGGTGTCGAGAGGCAGGAGACCTTTTCTCCATTAACACCAGTGACAGGACCCGCGGGAACGGGGTTAAGCTAAGGCAGGGGAAATTTAGGCTTGACATCAGGAGGGGATTCTTCACAGAGAGGGTGGTTGCACACTGGAACAGGCTCCCCAGGGAAGTGGTCACTGCACCGAGCCTGACTGAATTTAAGAAGAGATTGGACTGTGCACTTAGTCACATGGTTTGAACTTTTGGATGGACCTGTGCAGTGTCAAGAGTTGGACTTGATGATCCTTGGGGGTCCCTTCCAACTCAGGATATTCTGTGATTCTGTGATTCTGTGATCACATTAATGAATATTAAAAAGAACAGAGAGCTGCAGAAATTATCTTATGTCTCTGTTTCCTTAAGTGAAGTTCATCTGTAGTGAAGATATAGGGAGTGTTATTCAATGCCAAAGGAAATTCTTCAAGAAGATTCTGGACAGTGGAAGCCATGTTAGGTATATTAGCTGGAACTGCACCTGAATTAGGGCTTACCCCAAATGACTAACGTATGACTGAGTTACAGGTATACACTACAATTTTTTAAATGTAAAAGGCCATTGATATTTCATCACATTCAAATTGGAATGTCAAGAACTATTAATTTTGTCACTAGTGTCTCACAAATAGACGATACAAAACAAAACAAATTTTAAAAGGTATTTTTTCCATTATCTACTCTTTCCATAGTTATTATATTCTACATTTTCCAGAGTGATGACAGAGGGAAAGGGAAAGGGAAAGGGAAAGGGAAAGGGAAAGGGAAAGGGAAAGGGAAAGGGAAAGGGAAAGGGAAAGGGAAAGGGAAAGGGAAAGGGAAAGGGAA
>CM021731.1:148585327-148596364 GCA_011075105.1 Heteronetta atricapilla
GTTCAGCATGACGTCAGATGGTATGGAATACCCCTTTGGCCAGTTTGAGTCAGCTGTCCTGGGGCTGTCCCCTCCCAGCTCTTGCTGCCCCCCCCAGCCTGCCCGCTGGCAGGACAGAGTGAGGAGCTGAAAAGTCCTTGGCTTAGTATAAGCACTGCTCTGCAGCAATTAAAACATCAGCATGGTATCAACACACTTCTCATCCTAATCCAAAACATAGCACTCTACCAGCTACTAGGAGGAAAAATAACTCTGTCCTAACTGAAACCAGGACAATGTGTAGAACACTACTTGCTGGAGGGGTGTGCATTCACACTTCTCTAGTGTGCTGTAAGTAGAGTGGTTGGTATGTGACTTTGTTTGGTAATAGTAGGAGAGGAACAGCCTTTGACCACACCAGTGATCTCCTCAGAGCATACTACATGAATAACTACAGATATGAGGTAAGTCCTCCCCCCCCACCCAAAATAAAAAAACTTCTAATTTGTGAATATAGGCAGACCTATTAGATTATCCCAAATCATAATTGTGACCACTGTTAGAAATCCTAGAAAGACCATTATGAAGATTCACATGTAATAAGGTGCTATCTCTTTCTATGATATATCAAGTGAATAGACACATCAAGTTTCCTCTTGGCAAAAATAATAAAAAAATATAATAAAAAAAATGTGGTTTTAGATGTGAACATATGTAGAGGTTAGATGTGCTGAAGTCCACCTTCCTGTTACTTAGGTGAAAATATTCTCTGTGACCCCTTATGGATGCTACTTGATAATGCTCTTCCACAAACATGCAGTCTGAAGGACAGGAGGAGTATATTTTACAGAGTAAACACTTGCTCAAAATACATTTTTGTCAATGAAAATTAATGCCACTAACAAATATTTCTTATTCCTCCTAAATGAGCATCAAATTGTTATCTTTATTTTGAACTGTCTCTGAAAATTTCAGAGAGTTCAGTTACGAGGGAAAAGGTTTAATTTTCAGTAAGTTTTCCCCTCTAATGCATACATTCCTGCACACTCTTATTACATCATAGTATCATAGTAAGGTATAACACAGTAACCAGTTTACCCAATTTAACCAAAAAAAGAAAGAAAGAAAAAAAAAAAAGACTTTGAGGTAAAGCAATAGATTTGTTACATGAACATTTCTACAAATATGGTCACAGACACCTAACATGATCTATGAGCCCACTTCATATAATTCTGAAAGGGTGTCTGTCACCCACAGTGATTTTCTGAGGTGAGTTACATTTTTGTATCTTTCTGTTTAACAAAGATCACACACAAGCCAACATACTATCACAATCATGAGACCAAATCAATGTGTGTCTGACCTCGCAAAATGTATCCTTTAACTTTTTATAACTGGCAATGAAAGATTTGAAACTGGAGCAGTGTGAGATAGCCTCTTCACACAGTGATGTTTTATACAGCATCTTCATCTGCTGTTGTATGATTTTCCTTTGAGTGTTGATAGTGTTATACATATAAAAAAGAAATCTGAACTATTTAGTCACTTAACAGAAGCCTGTAAAACTGTAGGACAGAGCAGTTTAGCAATTCAGAAAAAACTTGTAAAAAATAGTAAAAAGAAGAGAAAGCATAAAGCATGTAATCTGATTTACCTTGCCAGTTCTTTAAGTAAAATACACAGAAATTAATAAAAAACTGATATTGTTGTTTTTACTATGACATTTACTATGACATGACATTTTCAACTTCATAAGTCTGGTTGTGAATGTAATTTTTGTAGAACAAAAATACTGAAATGAGACACAGTCACTCCTTTTTAAGGTTCTGACCTTCTTAAAGTTTGTCTGGTTCAGTCTAGATCTAACTGTTCAGGTACAATAAAAAGAGCCTCAAGTATCAACTCCCCCTCCCTCTGTGTCCTTTTCTGCAAAGATGCTTTCCAGCTGGGTGGCCATGTACTGGTGCCTGGAGTTTTTACAACCTAGGCTCAGGTTCAGAACTCTACACTTGTCAAACTTCATTACTTCAGGTTCCTATCAGCACATTTCTCCAACTTATCCAAGTCTTTCTGAATGGCAGAAGACCATGATGTATCAGCCACTCCTCCAAGTTTCATCTGAAAACAGAGGATACACTCTGCTCCTTCATCCAAATAATTAATGAGGATGTTAAACAGGATTACACCCAGTACTGGTTCTGGGTGTGATCCTTGGAAACTGTTCTGTCAGTTTTCAATCCACCTCACTTTCTGCTTGTCTAGCCCATACTTCAACAGTTTCTCTATATGGATCATAGAGACCTTGTCAAAAGCCATACTAAAGATTATCCACTGCTCTTTCCTCATCTACCAAGGTAGTTGTTTATTCATAGAGGTTTATCAAGACTTCTGTTGGTGAATCCATGGTGACTTTTGATGACTTCTTTTGTCCTTCATGAGCTATGAAATGATTTCCAGGATTAGCTATTCTACCACCTTCCCAGGAACTGTGGAGAGACTGACCAGTCAGTTGTTCCCTGGGTTCCCTTCTTGCCCTTCTTAAAGATATGGGTGATATTTGCTTTCCTTCTGTCTTTGGGCATTACTATCAGTTGCTATGATTGATCAAAGATTATTGAGAGTGGCCTCAGCTTCCTCAGCATTCATGTTCATGTATTGATAATGTATGAGTACCAACACTTTTATGACAATTTTTATGAGATAGTCCAAAACATGATGACAATCTCCCACAAAAAAAAAAAAAAAAAAAAACTGGCAAAAAGCAGAAAAAAGTGTGACTGTAAGGTGCAAAGGATGTATTACTTGCTGGAGAAAGTAATGACTGATTTCTTTTTGCTATTTTACATAGTACTGTCAAAGATTTAAAGAGGTAGGAGGTAATCTTTATGTCAGAAAGAATAAAAGGAAAAAAAAAGAAAAAAAAAAAACTTTGGTTTGGTTTGGGTTTTGTGTGTATGTAAGACATAAGGCTTCAAATATTTTTGTCGGCTTATCACTCTCTGGTAAAAGAGAAACCCTCATGATCCTCAGTGGTGATAAAATTGTTATTGTTATTGTTTTGTTTTCCTCTTCTATTTTCTTATTTTGTACTATGTATAGTCCTAGCTGAAACATAGTGAATGCTCAATTTACATATACTGTTTATCAATTTCATTTGGGTGACTATAGATTCTTTTTCCTTTTGATATATTTTCAGAAGGAAAGATATTTAGTGTTTTAAAATTATGTAAAATACTCTAAATATATTTAACATTTAAATAAGCAAGAATTAACTGTATTATGTCTTTCACTATAACATGATTTTCATTGTATTGTGATTATGTCTTTTTTATTTTATCTACCTTTGATATTGTCTACTTTTGACATATTCTACACTGGATAATTTGAAATAGTCTCAGAAAATCAACTTTTTTTTTTTTTTTTTTTTTAATAGTAACATTTAGTTAAAAAATATATTAAACATAAACATTACAGAAACAAAAGTTTCAGCCTACTGATATATTTATTTAATTATTTGATATATTTTATATCATCACTGAAAAGTGTTTAAAATAGATTTACAATTTTAGTATGTATGTGGTAAGAAACTGCATTGAATAATGACCTAGGGGATACAATGCTAAAAAAAATGATAATAGACTTTTAATAACATTAAAGGATCATGCATTTAGAGTAACAAGACTTTAATAGCGTTCTAACAGTGTGTGGTGGTTTTACTTGGGTGGGCGGCCGAGCTCCACCACAACCGTTCTCTCATTCCCCCTTCTCAAAGAGTTGCAGGGAGAAAATACGATGAAAAAGGCTCAAGGGTTGAGATAAGGATGAGGAGATCGCACAATAATTATCATCACGGGCAAAACAGGTTCAGCATAGGGACACAGTAAGATTTATTGCCTATTACTAACAAGCTAGAGAAGTGAGAAACAAAGGAAAGAAACCAAAACCACCTTCCTCCCCATCCACCGTCTTCCACCTCCTCCCCCTGAGCGGTGCAGGGGAACAGGGGAATGGGGGTTATTGACAGTCTATAGCGCTTCTTCTCTGCTACTTCTTGATCACTCTCATCCCCTGTGCTGTGGGGTCCCTCCCAAGGGAAGCAGTCCTTGCTGAACTGATCCAGCGTAGGCTTTCCACAGGCGGCAGCTCTTCAAGAACTGATCCAGCTATGGTTCCGTACCACGGGGTCCATCCCTCAGGAGCAAACTGCTCCAACCTGGATCCCCCATGGGCAGCAGCTCCTGCCAGGTCACCTGCTCCTGTGTGGTCTCCTCTCCATAGGCTACAGGTCTGGCCCAGAATCTGCTCCAGCAGAGGTCTTCCACAGGGTACAGTCTCCATCAGTGCAGGTCCACCTGCTCCACCATGATCTCCTTCATGGGCTGCAGCGTGGAACCTTGCTCCACCATGGTACTCCATGGGCTGCAGGTGGACAGCCTGCTTCATTATCGTCCTCACCACAGGCTGAAGGGGACTTCTGCTGCAGCACCTGGAGCTCCTCTCCCCCTCCTTCTTCACTGATATCTCTCTCCTCTCACTCTCCCAGCTGCTGTGTGGTGCAGCATTTTTTTTTCCCTGTCTTAAATATGCTCTCACAGAGGTGTAAAACAACATCACTTATTGGCTCAGCTTTGGTCAGCAGTGGGGCCCTTACCAAACATGGGGCAGCTTCAAGATCCTTCTCACAGAAGCCACCCCTATGGCCCCCTGCTACCAAAACCTTGCCATGTAAATCCACTACACAGTGTCAATTATTTGTTCTGATTGTGTATTTGAGACAGGTGAAAATATTTGTTTTTACTTATAAGGCAGGTGTAGTTGGTACACTTTCAAACCTGTCATTTACCACTTTTACTACTTGTGATATTTCTGTCATGTCTCACATTTGTAATAAGATATCATAGATATCAAAAATAATCTTGGCACTCTATTAGCAAATAGTAGGCTTTAAGATAGCATGTGTAAGTATGATTCTGTCCACTGTATGAATGTCCTCTGAAAGTGAAAAGCTGTTAGGATATGTTTATCTCCAAAATGAAAAAGGTACAGTGGATAATAACAGTAATATTTCAGTTGAGAGCCAGGCACTTCCTTCTCCTTATGTGGAAATAAAGTCAACATACAAGGAGGATTTCTTTATAAAAAAATAAGGTTGTTTATAGCTTTGGCTGTTTCTTCTAGTGATTAATTGACAGTCAATAATAAGTAACTATAGTTCCATAGAAACCAAGTACTTCTGAAAAGGGCTCACGCACACTGACACATCATTCTTCTAGATGCAGATCTCTTTTCTTGCTCAATTTCTTACTAGTGGCAGGATGTGGCTGTCTTCCTAGTCTATGAAACCAGGGTTCCAGTCTGTAAAGTTCCAATCTGTTTTGTTATTTTCTCTTGCACACTATTCCCCCAAACTGACACATTGTTGATAGTTTTTTTCTAATTAAACTCCAGGTACTTATGATGCAAACTACCATCAGGAGTGGTGCTGGAACACCACATGTTAGTTACAGTACAGGTCAGAAGATAGACTTGAAAGTACATCATAGTTGGCTCAAAACTGTAATTTGAATATAAATATAATTGCTAAAATATCAAAAATCTAAGCTGAAAAGTTCAGGTTTGGACATTAGCTCAGACCAAAGATGATTAACATATATTTCAAATACTCCTTCATTGTTTCTGTTCAGAAAACTCCTGATATGTTCTGATACATTATGAGGGTAATACATCATGGAGACATTTTAAAAACCTATGAATCCCTCCTCTGAAAATGTCAAGTAATTGATGCAGATGCTGCAGTGGCTCTACTGTGTCAATACTAGGCACCAAAACTACACCATCTTTATTTCTCAGTAAAATCATGGAATCTGCTTTACTATCTATCTATATCTGAATTCAGTTAGGTTTTCAGCCTACATCCTCTCCACGACATCAAAAGCATTTGCATAAAAATATATTCACTTTAGTTAAATCGTGACATCTAAATTCTGACTACAACTGATCATTCAGTGAATGATACTGATCTCAGTACAGATGAGTACATCTCATCTCAGTACATCTCCTCTCAGTACATCTATTCCCTTTCCATCCTGCCCTCTGCACACACGAAACTATGATTCACTTGGACATCCAGGGGACACAGGAAAGGCATATTTGTTATTTCAATTGAATTTTTTATGATCTTAGCCACTAACTACTTTAGACTATACTACTTACCGTAGAGAAGAAAAGTTTATAAGGTTATCACTGGTTGTCCTTTCTGTGACTCAGGTAGCTGTTGTGGTTTAACCTGGCTGACAGCTAAACACCACACAGCTGTTCACTCACCCTCCCACCTCCTTCTCTGGGATGGCTATACAGAGTTTTGCTTCTATAATTAAAAATGTTAATATGCTAGAGCAATAGGCAAAACTTCATGCAGTCTTAAATGTGTTTCCAACATAATCTCACATTAGAGGGTTAATAACTTTCTTGTCCTTAATATAGAGCTTCAGTCAGTTACTAAGGAGACCAAAAATTTCTTCATGACTACAAGTACTTGAATCTTGCTGGTTTTTGTTGTTGTTATTATTGTTGTTGTTTTCCTTGTTCAGTTCTCTCTCTCTATATATATATTTTCAACCTATGTTTAATCAAAAATGGAAAAAGAGCAACATGGCTTAAAATATGTAAGCTAACCTGGTAATGACCATATTTGTGATGGCAGATGTATGTTTTCTATGGAGAAACCAGCTGTAGGCTCTGTCTTTAATTGTTTCCTCTGAGAAAACATTTGGGGGAATAAAACAGTGACTTTGAGCCCTGAAGCTGGTGGTGACTTACCTGCAGCCAGCTCAAGCTGTTCTGTCTGTTGTTTATATCCAATCTCTTGTCCTCTCACATACATGACATCTAGATGTCATGAAAGTATATATTATGGTGATGGAAACATCCAAGTTGGCTGCAGCTGAAGCAAATCTGGAACCAGGGAGCATGAACACAGAAAATGGTTCTGTGACGCCCACTGTGGTTATGTGCAAACTACCTGAAACTCAGAAGTATGTCATAACAATATGCTCCACTGCAACTAGAAAATAATAATAATAATAATCCTGAGATTACATACTACAGGATGTGACACCAGAAAGTTCTGATTCTGCTGAGGAGCTGTTATAATATAAAGAGGAAATGTTAAAAAAAGAATCAGGGAAAAGAAGGAATCTGGAGACTCCCCTTCAAAGAACACCTACTTAAATATTGATCCTGGAAATTGAAATTTAGAATGAATATAATATATTTTTTTTAATTATTTTAAATCAAATTTAATTATTTTATGTGTCATGTTCCACTACTTAAAATATTATTGTACCCACTTTTCTACAAGGCAAGGAATATTACTCGACACTGAAATGTATAATAAAATGTTATTTTTTTTTTAGTTTATTATAATTTTGCCTGGCAAGCTGGAACTAATATTTAGTGGTAAAACTGGTGAATGAAGTGCTTCAGAATTTGTTCACAAGTGGTTCTAAAACACACGTGCTTAGTTCTATTTCTTACATGGAATGTTGTAAATACTCTTAAACACTGGAACATATATAAGGAGAGAAGACATCATAAGGAAAGATCATCATAAAGAGAGAAGCATAGTAGAAAAGCCTCATGTTTCTTCTGTAAAAAGCTTCAGAATTAGATTTAGATAGGTGTGATTTGGCCTTTTAGCTGCATTTAAAGATGATAAACCTATCTAAAAATCAGATCTGTTTACCTGTCCTTATAACACTCTGCCTGTCAGTACAATCCTCTTTGCATCTAAGGGCTAGAATTGATGACCTTTTTACAGTGTCTGCAAGTAAGTGACAGATCAAGCCCCTTGAAGAGCTCTAGTTAACTATGTTTTTGTCTTTCTCCTGTTTACACCTTTTCCATCAGCAGTGCCAGACCAAGTCTATCTACAGAGCTTCTTCTAGAAGATATTCAAAAGATATTCAAAGATATTCTAGAAGATATTCAAAAGATATTCAAAAAAAAAGTCCTCTCCGAAACAATCACTCTATGCCTTTTAACTCCCACATCAGAGATAAGTAAACATCCAAATATAGCAAGAATTAGTTGAGGTTGCAATGAAATAGAATGAGAATCTATGAAGAGATTAGTATGTATGACAAAGTGACGCACTGGGTGGATGAGGGAAAGGCTCTGGATGTGGTCTACCTTGACTTCAGCAAGGCTTTTGACACCGTTTCCCACAGCATTCTCCTCAAGAAACTGGCTGCTCTTGGCTTGGACTGGCGCACGCTTCGTTGGGTTAGAAACTGGCTGGACAGCCGGGCCCAAAGAGTCGTGGTGAATGGAGTAAAATCCAATTGGAGGCTGGTCACTAGTGGCGTTCCCCAGGGCTCGGTGCTGGGGCTGGTCCTCTTTAATATCTTCATCGATGATCTGGACGAGGGCATTAAGTGCACCCTCAGTAAGTTTGCAGATGACACCAAGTTAGGTGTGTGTGTCGATCTGCTGGAGGGTAGGAAGGCTCTGCAGGAGGATCTGGATAGGCTGCACCAATGGGCTGAGGTCAACTACATGAAGTTCAACAAGGCCAAGTGCCGGGTCCTGCACCTGGGGTGCAATAACCCCAAGCAGAGCTACAGGCTGGAAGATGAGTGGTTGGAGAGCTGCCAGGCAGAGAAGGACCTGGGAGTGATGGTTGATAGTCAGCTGAAGATGAGCCAGCAGTGTGCTCAGGTGGCCAAGAAGGCCAACAGCATCCTGGCCTGTATAAGAAACAGTGTGGCCAGCAGGACTAGGGAGGTGATCATCCCCCTGTACTTGGCTCTGGTGAGGCCGCACCTTGAGTACTGTGTTCAGTTTTGGGCCCCTCGCTACAAGAAGGACATCGAGGTGCTCGAGCAAGTCCAGAGAAGGGCTACGAAGCTGGTGAGGGGTCTGGAGAACAAGTCCTACGAGAAGCGGCTGAGGGAGCTGGGCTTGTTCAGCCTGGAGAAAAGGAGACTCAGGGGTGACCTTATCGCTCTCTACAGGTACCTCAATGGAGGCTGTAGCGAGGTGGGGTTGGTCTGTTCTCCCACGTGCCTGGTGACAGGACGAGGGGCAATGGGATTAAGTTGCACCAGGGGAGTTTTATGTTGGATGTTAGGAAGAACTTCTTTACCAAAAGGGTTGTTAGACATTGGAACGGGCTTCCCAGGGAAGTGGTGGAGTCACCATCCCTGGAGGTCTTTAAAAGACGTTTAGATGTAGAGCTTAGGGATATGGTTTAGTGGGGACTGTTAGTGTTGGACTCGATGATCTTGAGGTCTCTTCCAACCTAGAAATTCTGTGATTCTGTGTTTCTGTGATTCTGTATTGCAATAACTTACATAAATCTGTTATCAACATTTTGCAGTACAGTATCACAAGTTCAACTTTTGAACCACACTGAAGCACCTATAGAAATAAACCCCTGCCTTCTGAGACAGAGAAACGGAGTTTTTAACCCTCCAGAACAATAAATAAATAAGTAAACAAATAAATAATAAAGATTCCTGAAACAATACAAATATGCTTAAAGCCAAAAAAATAAAATAAAATACTAAAGTGATACAAAATTTTTCTAATTCCAAATTGTCAAAGTGTGGGAGATGACTTAAATCCAACTTATTGTTTTAACTCTACCATTAGTTCATTTTTCTCAATTTGTTGCTTGGATTTATTGAAGCTTCTACTCCAGATGTGAATGTCATTGGGCTTTTCTGTTCAGGGACATCAACAACCTTAATTTTATTTGTCTTTTTGTTTATTTGTTTGTTTGTTTAATTTACTACAGCCACTTTACAGAAATATTGAAAGAAAAGAGTTCCTTAATTTGCACCCAATCTACTAATCCAGTCAGTAATCCATACTGGCCAATAGGTAAACCCATTTTCTGTCATTGTCATGATTGAACTGGACAAGCAAGATCCTTACTTCAAACATCTGATCTCACTACTTCTAGCAGGTCTGTTACACGTGGAATTAATTTTGAAAGTTTAATAAATCATCATCCTTCATGTGCAGCTTGACTTTTCTGAATTACAGACTCAGAGACTTTGGCCTTGAGGAAAGAGTATGCAAGCAACATAGAGGCAATGTAGACAAAGCACATATCCATTCAACCATGCAGAAGTTGTTTGCAGAAGATTACCACTTCATTCTGAAGCAAACAATCCTTAGCCAAACTAATCCTCTCTATATATCCCTACTTTTCTGTTCACTCCAAAAACAACTCCTGCCCCTGACCTCAATAGGTAAAAATCAACAGCATCTCGTAGCATCAAATTTTAAGATTCTTGCAAATATGGAATGAAAGCCAGACCACTTATATAGGAACCAAAAAGTCTTTTTTTTTTTTTTTTTTTTCCCAAGGATTTTCTGGGTTGCTTCTTACAAGTCACACCATGCTAGGATGTGGGTAGCTAAGGTGGAGTGAGTTGAAGAGGAAGGCATCTAAATCTGTGTGCTTGAATGTGAATATATAACATGCAACTCCTATTGGAGCTAATGGAGCAGACATAATGGACATACATGACAGTCAAGTGCTCTGGACTTTTTTAAAAACATGCTGCAATGGTAGTCCGAAGGTGAACTATGATATGCTTCACAGCAGGAAACTTCTGCTTTATTCTGGAGGGTTATGAACGAATGTATAAGAAATGTGCACAAGCAGTGAACCACCAAAAAGGCAAGAAGAGAGTGAGACAACTGGACAGTGCTGATGAACTACAGGACTAGACTTTAATTATCATAATTTTTGTTATATAAGTAAAGTACTTATGGATAGAATAGGATAATTCCAGGCTAGATATGTATTCAGTGAGGAGAAGTTGACAACTCAGAAAGATTTTGTTCATTAATGATCTTAAAAGGATAACCTTTCCCTCCAGGCAACTCAAAGAGCTAAGGCTGATAAGTCTTGTAATACTGGAATCTCGAGAGAAGGGAAGAGAAGGGAAGAGAAGGGAAGAGAAGGGAAGAGAAGGGAAGAGAAGGGAAGAGAAGGGAAGAGAAGAGAAGAGAAGAGAAGAGAAGAGAAGAGAAGAGAAGAGA
>CM021731.1:148612810-148652569 GCA_011075105.1 Heteronetta atricapilla
TGGTCACCAACCTGATGTAACCCCATTTACCATAACCTTTTGAGCCCAGAACTGCACACAATACTTGAGGTGAGGCTGCACCACCGCAGAGTAGAGTGGGACAATTACTTCCCTTGACCGGCTAGCGATGTCGTGCTTGATGCACCCCAGTATAAGGTTGGCCCTCCTGGATGCCAGGGCACACTGCTGGCTCATATTTAACTTGCTGTCAACCACAACCCCCAGATCCCTCTCTGTGGGGCTGCTCTCCAGCGTCTCATCATCCAGTCAGTACGTATAGCCAGGGTTGCCCCTTGCCAGGTGCAAGATCCAGCACTTGCTTTTGTTAAACTTCGTGTGGTTGGTGATTGCCTAGCTCTCCAATCTGTCCAGATCTCTCTGCAAGGCCTTTCCACCCTCATCCGAGTACCCAGCTCCTCCAAGTTCGGTGTAATCATTGAATTTGCTCAAAACACCTTCTAGTTCTACATCCAAATAATTCATAAAAACATTGAAGAGGATCTGCAGTCTCAGGACATGAGAATATTCCCATGCCAATTGGTTTCAGTTTCATATCCTAAAGGATGTCAGCAGAAGTTAAACAGATAAATCCCAGATAAAGAAGAAAAAATCTACATATAGACACAATTTTAGACCACTTTGTAGTGTGCAGATAAGCTGTATAAGCTGAATAATTCCTCCTGTCTCTATATTTTGTTTTGTTTTGTTTACCAAAGTCTACCTCAGTTGTGTTCCAGACTTCTATACACTCTGCTGGATCAGAACTTCACTTACTACACTGGACCAGCTCCTGCAGCCATAAGAGGTATTGTACTTGTTATTAACCAGCCTGCAGATTTTCTCTGTAACATAACATTCATAGAAGAAAAGATCATTCTCTGAAACTTATTTCATATTTTTGCATGTGTTTTTCATTAAAAACATCTTTTGACAAATCTAATACCTCCAACAAAATAATGTAGTTCCTTCTGAGAAAAAGTGTTCTATACACACACACACCAAAAATAAATGAATAAATAAATAAAATAAAATAAAATAAAAATAATACAATACAATACAATACAATAAATGTCAATTTTCTACAGCTGACAAACTTTTCAGGGTTTAGCCAACAACTTACTTTCTTTTGGCTTGATAACAAGGAAGTGTAAAGTGCCTTTACATTGAGGTATTTGATCACAAAAGTGTTGTGACTTAGCCCTAGCAGGTAGCTAAGTATCTACCATACTGCTGCTCCATCCCCAGGAGCAGAATAACTCCCCAGGTGGGATGAGAGAGAGAATCACAAAGGTAAAATTGTGAGAATTCATGGGCTGAGATAAACACAGCTTACTAGGTAAAACAAAAGCTGTGCACACAATAAATGCAAAACAATGAATTAATTCACTAATTCCCATTGGCAGGCAGACATTCAGCCACTTCCAGGAAAGCAGGGCTCATCACGTATGGTGGTTTCTTGGAAAGACAGATTCCATCACTTTGAACATCTCCTCCTTCTTCCTTTAACTCTGCTTTTATTGCTGAGCATGACTGTTGACCAGCACCCTCAGATCCTTTTCTTCTGAGCTGCTCTCTACCCACTCATCTCCCAGCCTGTACCTGTGTCCAACATTACTCCATCCCAGGTGCAGCACCTAGAATTTTCCTTTGTTTAACTTTGCATGGTTTCTGATTGTCCAGTGCTCCAATCTATCTAGATTCCTCTTGTTCCTCCAGAGAGTCAACAACAACAGTTTAGTGTCATCAATTAAAATTGGTGACATAAAGCATATATTCAACATGTATTCCTTTTCCATAGTTCAGTTAATTATATATAATGGTTGATAGTCGGCTGAAGATGAGCCAGCAGTGTGCTCAGGTGGCCAAGAAGGCCAACAGCATCCTGGCCTGTATAAGAAACAGTGTGACCAGCAGGGCTAGGGAGGTGATTGTCCCCCTGTACTTGGTTCTGGTGAGGCCACACCTCGAATACTGTGTTCAGTTTTGGGCCCCTCACTACAAGAAGGACATCGAGGTGCTTGAGCGAGTCCAGAGAAGGGCTACGAAGCCGGTGAGGGGTCTGGAGAACAAGTCCTACGAGGAGCGGCTGAGGGAGCTGGGCTTGTTCAGCCTGGAGAAAAGGAGACTCAGGGGTGACCTTATCGCTCTCTACAGGTACCTCAAAGGAGGCTGTAGCGAGATGGGGGTTAGTCTGTTCTCCCACGTGCCTGGTGACAGGATGAGGGGGAATGGGCTTAAGTTGCGCCAAGGGAGTTTTAGGATGGATGTTAGGAAGAACTTCTTTACCAAAAGGGTTGTTAGGCACTGGAACAGGCTGCCGAGGGAAGTGGTGGAGTCACCATCCCTGGAGGTCTTTAAAAGACGTTTAGATGTAGAGCTTAGGATATGGTTTAGTGGGGACTGTTAGTGTTAGGTCAGAGGTTGGACTCGATGATCTTGAGGTCTCTTCCAACCTAGAAATTCTGTGATTCTGAGATTCTGTGATATATTTGAAATAATTTATTGTTTGTTCATTCACTAGCAATACTAATGTCAAGAATCTGTTAAATTAATAGCTTCTAAAAGTGTTAAAGGAAATGAATTCTTTATATATGCTGTTCAATAGTGAAAATGTTTGCCAATTATGTCACATTTCCAAATAGTTGCATGAAAGTCTAGTTCTTTACAAGACCTATTTGAAGAAACCCTAGTTACATCTACATGGACAAGTTCTACATCTCAGTAAGAGTAGAGTCATAAAGCAAAGTATTTTCTGAGGCTGTAATGTTCATGCTATCTGCATTTTGGGAGCAGGGGTAACTTCAGAATGTTTTTTTCTCTAAGTCCATAGATTGATCACCTTCTAGTAGCCATTATTTCTTGGGTATATGCCTAGAACAGATACTTTTCATTTGGTTTCATCCAAAAAGAATAAAGCTCATGTTCACCAAAACCACTCTTCAATGCAAATAAAAACTGTGTAAGGACAAATAGGAGTCTCTTCAAAAGCTTACCCATGATCTGAACAAAACTACTGATGGAAATCCACCAAGATTTGTGCCCCATATGCAAGATCTGTTCAACAGTAATTGGAAGTGTAGGCACCCAAATAAATTACCTACTTTATGAGGTGATATTGAGAAAAAGATATTTATTTTTCCCAATAACTCCCAACAGCACTTATTCCAAATGTGAACATAAGGTTTTGTTTTCTCCAGGGCAAGGTGATGCACATGGGAAAAGCAAAAGTAGGTTTATTTAGTCAGCACGAGTCAGTCACACTGAGATGACCTTAACCACTAAAATATAATATCCGACTGTTGCGGTAGTTTGATGAAAACTTCAGCTTACTGTTGAGAAGTGATCAAAGAGCAAAAAGAATGCTAGCAGTTATGAGGCAAGGAACAGGAAACAGATACTGTCATTCTGGCACTGGTGTACCCACATCTGAAAGGGGCAAATGTGTAAAGTAGAATATGTTGTATTGTATAAAAACAGATGTAGTGCTATTCATGTAAGTATAAATATAACTTAAAGAAATATATATAAGACAAAAGGAACTTTTAGATTTATTCAGGGATTTTATTTGCTTTCTTTCCTACATATGATTTTCTTTTCTACTTTTTTTTTCTTCATAAGTCTATGAGATGTAGATCACCTCTGTGTCAACATACTTACATTCTATATCAAATATGAATATTAAAAAAAAATAATAAAAAATAAAAAATGTCTGGAGTGCCTATTTGCAATGACTTTGGCAAAAGCTGTTCTTTAAAGCAAATGCTTCTGTTTCACCAGTTTTTTGTTTATTTGCTTGTTTGTGTTTTTTTTTTTTTTTTTTTTTTTCAAGTAAGAATTTACACTAGCGTGAACACTGCAATAAAGAAAAAATACTTAAAACTTCAAACTGCCTTTCTCATCAATGTTATTATTTTTATCTTATATTTCAGAATATACAATGTATCTAGAATGGAATTTCAAAAAAACTTGAGAATAAAGTAGTATACTTAGCAGAAAAGTAGTTCCCAGTTCTTTCCCCAGATCTTGTGATGTCAAAGGATATGGCCTTAAGAGCAAAGGCAGGACCCTGAACTTCAAAAGAGCCAGCTGTTTCAAGAATTAGTGGATGAGATCCCATGGGACAATATCCTTAGGGACAGAGGATCTGAGCAGAGCTAGCAACTCTTTAAGGACTTTTTCCTTAGAGCTCAAGAGCTCTCTATTCCCATATGAAATAAATCAAGCAGGGAAAAATGCACAGACAATGGAAACAAGTCCATGTGCCCAGGAAGAGTACAGAAATGTTTCACGGATGTACAGAGATGGGATCAGGAAAGCCAAGGCACTGTCAGAAGGATGCAAAGAATAACAAGAAGGGGCTCTACAGGTACATTGGCCACAAAAGAAAGACTATGGAGAGTATATCAACTCTGACAGATGAAGACAGAGAACTGATAACAACAGATGTGGAGAAGGCATAGGTACTTAAAATCTTCTTTGCCTAGGTCTTCACTAGTGGTCAAGCTTCCCACATCTCTTGTCCCCAAAACCAAAGGCAGGGGCTGGAGGAGTAGAGTCCTTTCCACGGTAAGCGAACAGCAAGTTTGGGACCTCCTGATGCAACTTAACAACTATAAGTCTATGGACACTGATGACATGCATCCCAGGGTCCTGAGGGAATCGGCTGAAGTAGTTACCAAGCCACTCTTCATCGTATTTGAAAAATCCTGGCAGTCAGATGAAGTCCCTCATGTCTGGAAAAGATGAAATATCATTACCATTTTTAAAAAGAGTAGAAGGAAGACCTGGGGACCTATAGACCAGAGAGTCCTACCTCTGTGCCTGGCAATATCATGGAAAAGATCCTCCTGAAGGCAATGTTAAGGCATATGCAGGACAAGGAGGTGATCTGAGACAGCCAGTATGGCTTCACTGAGGACAAATCATGCCTGACCAATCTGATGGAGTGACTATATCATCTGACAAGTAAAGATTGACAGATTTCATCTACTTGGAATTCTGACAGGTCTTTGACAAAATCCCACATAACTTCATAATCTCTAAATTGGAAAAAACATATGGATTTGAAGGTTGGACTCTTCAGTGGATAAGGAGTTGGCTTGATGGCTGCACCCAGAGAGCAGTGGTCAATAGTTCTATGTCCAGGTGGAGGCTGGGGACAAGTCCCACACGGGTCTGTCTTAGGACCGGTACTGTTTAGTATCTTCACCAGTAACATAGACAGTGGGATCAAGTGCACCCTTAACAAGTTTGCAGATGATACCAAGCTGAGTGGTGCAGATGATACAACAGAAGGAAGGGATGGCATTCAAAGGACCTGGACAAGCTTGAGAAGTAGGCACATGTAAACCTCATGAGGTCCAACAGGTCCAAATGCAAAGTGTTGCACATGGGCTGGGGCAATCCTGGACATGAGTACAACCTGGGAGAAGAACTCATTGAGAGCAGCCCAGAAGAGAAGGACTTGGGGGTTCTGGTGGATGAAAAGCCTGACATGAGCCACCAGTGCATGCTTGCAGCCAGAAGGCCAACTGCATCCTGGGCTGCATCAAAAGAGGAGCATCCAGCATGTTAAGGGAGGTGATTGTCCCCCTCTACTCTGCCCTTGTGAGGGCCCACATGGAGTACTGTGTCCAGGTCTGGAGCCCCTAACACAAGAAGGACATGGAGCTGTTAGAGAGGGTCCAGAGGACTGCAAAGTTGATCAGAGGTCTGGAACACCTTTCTCATAAAGAAAGGCTGGGAGAACTGGGTCTGTTCAGCCTACAGAAGAGAAGACTCTGGAAAGATCTCATCACAGCCATTCAGTACTTAAAGGGGTCCTATAAAAAGGATGGAGAAGGACTTTTTACTCAAATAATGAGTAGGGAATTTTTTACTCAAATAATAAGAGGGAATGGTCTTAAAATAAAAGAGGGTATATTTAGGTAAGACATTAGGAGGAAATTCTTCACTGTAAGGGTAGTGAGGCACTGGAACATGTTGCCCATAAAATTTGTGAAAGAAAGAAAAAAGCAAAGCGAAAAGAAAAGAAAAGAAAAGAAAAGAAAAGAAAAGAAAAGAAAAGAAAAGAAAAGGACTTTGTATATGACAGTGGTATATTACACAATGAAAGACCATTTTCAGGTATCAAAAATGTAATCTAAGTTTCAGTAGGCAGCCATCAGTTTTCACAAAGTTTTACTTACATTCAAATTTTGCTGATTTTTTTACTGTTTTTTTTTTTTTTTTTAAGTGTAGGAAGAGCAAAAACTCAAATATGTGTTCAATCAGTCACAAAAATACATTAAAATTATTTTTGCTATTATTACTCATCTATGAACAGGGTTTATAATTTCTACCAATACACATCATAAATAACATTATCTACTTCACATAACTTAGGTAGCTAAAGTCACACAAAATTCATCAAAAATCTCTTGTAAGACTGTAATTTAGAATATGGTAAACTGACTTGTGTCACTTGGAATAATTTACTTTTGCCTTGCATCCTTGCACTAAAATGGCAGTAAAATCTCTGGCTTCTGGCATAGAGTTTTGGTGAGGATAAAAGCTTTAACTGTTATAAAGTATTCAGTATGATAATAGGGACCATGAAAAGGAAGTATTACTATTTCACTTTAAATACTGGCATTCAGTTCCATCACTGCTGAACAAGCTAAGTGGATGATTCCCTGCATTTAATTCCTACATGACCAAACCTAGCAGAATTTCATGGCATAAACATAAAATGTTAAATAGATAAAGCTATTACCAACCTGAATGAGATCTATACTTTTGGATCCAGAATCACCCTGAATTAATATATTTTGAGACTCATGACAGTCATGTCATAGTTAACATCATAAAGAGTGATTCTTCTGGTATTCTTGAGCTCTCTCTTTCCTATTATCCATCTGTGTTTTAATCTTTCTGAAAATGAAATTCAGTTACAAGTTAAAAGCTGTTAATGGATGTGAATAAATGAGGGGTGGAGAGGGGGGTTGGGGGGGGGGGAGGAATATGGTAAATCTGAGCTCTCTTTTATTCCTTAAGCATGAAGAAAACTTGTAAATTCGATGAGTGTAATGTGGGACATTTTTGACATTACTTATAAAGGCAACTTCACAAAGGTGACTCATACGATGCTCTGATAAAGTATTAGCATACATTATTGCATTTTTTTCATCTCTGTGTGTGTAAAACAAGGCAGAATTTTGTACTGAAAATGTTAGTCGTGACAGTAAGCCCTTCTAGAAATGTACACTACAATTCTCTTTAATTTTGTTCACTCACTGAACAAACTTTTTATTAGTCATTTCTTCAATCTTGATTTTTTTTATGAAACAATCTTTATCCTATATTTACACCTACACACATTAATTCAATAAAATGAAAATAAAAATGTCATCCCTTAAAACAAAAAAAGCATATCCTGTCACAGTCACTGATTTTTTACATTGCCAAAATCTAGTGACTGCCATCATTGTTGAATCAGATTTATTTCTGCTCCAAGAATGGAGCAGAATAGGATGGCAGCTAGAATAGGATTCTAGTTTAGATTTTTTTCTGTGTGAAGTTAAGAAGCCATCTTGTTTTCAAAGCAGAAAAATATATATTTTTTTTTTGTCTGAGACAAGTTGGCCAAAAAAAAACACCTGCCACACAAGCAGATGAGAGATTATATAGTGATTCGTAGCATAGTGACTTATGAGAGACTTAACGGTTTATTTTGCTGGCTTGATATCAGTCAACAGTTTTACATAGTCTCCCGTCTTTTACCTGTCTTAAAAAGCATGAACTTTTTCCAGCCTCCATAACTGCAAGTGCTAGTCTACTCACTATGTATTAAATCTTCAGATAAATAGAGTAAATCTTGGTATTCAGAAAGGAAATCAGCAGGAGTTACTGTACTTTTGACTGCAAAGATGAGCAAAGAATGAATATTTAACAAGATGTCCACTTACGATACCATAAACATCATTATTGGCACTTGTCCAGCTAACGAAACAGAAGGGGGAGGAAACTACACACTGCTTATTTTAATTAGGTGAAATTATGTGGTTCAATAAAGCATGACAGCCTGCATAATGAAAGAAGAGACTCATGCTTATGAGAGAATTATTGATGACAAAAATGTTGGCAGCATGTATGTTTTACAGAGAGATCTGAAAGCCATTTTATTATCTTTTCATTCATAATTTCCTGCAACATGCTTCAAAGTATAAACTGATAACAAGACCATGTAGTACTGAAACCTTTTGTTATTATTTATAAAAAAGCAAGACTATCTTACTTCATAACAGCATAGAATCATAGAACCATAAAGTATCCCAAGTTGGAAGGCACCCACAAAGATCATCAAGTACAGTTCCTGGGTTCCCAATGGACCCCCTAAAAATCAATCCATGTGTCTGAGAACATTTTCCAAAAGATTCTTGAACTCTGGAAGGTCCAGTATAGTGACGACTTTCCTGGGGAGCCTGTTCCAGTGCCCAACCACCCTCTTGGTGAAGAAATGTTTCATGATATCTGACTTGAACCATCCCTGTCACAGTTTCAGTCCTTTCCCTTTGTGTCCTATCAGTGGTCACCAAAGAGAAGAAATTAACAACTGCCCCTCTGCTACTTCTCAAGAAGAGGCTATAGACCATGATGAGGTCTACATTCAGTCTTCTGCAGGCTGAACAAACAAATTACTTCATCCACTCTTTGTATGTCTTCCCCTCCAGACCCTTCACTGTCTTTGTAGCACTCCTTTGGACACTCTGGAACAGATTTATACCTTTCTTCTACTGCGGTGCCCAAAACTACACACGGCACTCAAGGTGAGGACAAACCAGCACAGAGCACAGAGTGGGATAATCGCTTCCCTTGACTGTCTAGCAATTCCGTGCTTAATGCAACCCATGGCTGGTCCCCCTGGCTGCCAAAGCTCACTGCTGGCTCATGTTCAACTTGCTGTTGACCAAAATCCACAGATTCCTTTTGGAAGGGTTGATCTCCAGCATCTTGTCCACCAATATGTATGTATAACCAGGGTTGCCTTTTCCCAGGTGCAGAATCTGACAGTTATCATAGAATCATAGAATATCCCAAATTGGAAGGAATGCATAACGATCATCAAGTCCAACTCCTGGCACCACACAGGTCTACCCAAAAGTTTAGACCATGTGACTAAGTGTACAGTCAAATTGCTTCTTAAATTCAGAAAGGCTCGGTGAAGTGACTACTTCACTGGGGAGCCTGTTCCAGTGTGCGACCACTCTCTCGGTGAAGAACCTCTTCCTGATGTCCAGCCTAAATTTCCCCTGCCTCAGCTTAACCCTGTTCCCAAGGGTCCTATCACTGGTGATTGTGACCTGCCTCTCCACTCCCCCTCACGAGGAAGTTGTAGACTGTGATGAGGTTCCCCCTCAGCCTCTTCTTCAGGCTGAACAGGCCGCTTGACCTAAGCCATTCCTCATAACTCTTCCCCTCTAGGTCCTTCACCATCTTTGTCGCCCTCCTCTGGACACTCTCCAACAGTTTAATGTCCTTTTTGTACTGTGGTGCTCAGAACTGCACACAGTACTCACAGTACTTGCTCTTGTCAAACTTCATGTTGTTGGTGATTGTCTAGCTCTCTAATTTGTCTAGATCTCTCTGCAAGGCCTCATCTCCCTCAATGAAGTCAACAGCTCCACCAAATATGGTGTAATCTGTGAACTTGCTCAAAAAAACCTTCAAGACCTACACTCAAATCGTTTATGAAAACGTTGAAGAGGACTGGTCCTAACATGGAACCCTGGGGTTCCACTAGTTCCACAAGTGAGACGTCATCATCCCAAAGTAATTCCATTTACAAGAAAATTTTGGGCCCGACACGTCAGCTATTTTTTCACCATTTTTTCACCATAACATTTTCAAGTTATTATGCTTTTATATAACTGTATTCTGGTCATCTAGAAAGACACAGTGAGAGACAGTATCAAAAACTTTACTGAAATCCAGAAAGATTACATCAACTGGCTTCCTTTGGTCACACATTGGGACCGCTTTTACCAACTTTCAGTCAACAGAGACCTCTCAAAACTCCCAAGACCATTGAAAAATAACTGAGAGAGGTCCCACAGTGACACCAGCCAGGTCTCTGAACACTCTAGTATGAATCCCATCAGGCCCCATGGAATCATATGCATTCAGGTGGAGCAGCAAATCCCAGACAAGTTTGGGTAGACTGGGAGTTTATTGTTCCCACAGTCAGGGTCCTCCAACTCAAGGCAGCTGGAGTTCCAGATCCCATCACTGGTGTTGAAGACAGAGGCAAAAAAATGCAGTAAACTTCTTTGCTTTGCCTTTTTCCTTATTTGTGAGGTGACCATCGTCATAAAGTATTAAAAGGCCTTCTTTTTTTTTTTTTTTTTTTTTCTTCTCACATTTCTGGACAGCTTCAAATCTTATTGATCTTTAGCTGCACAAATTCCCTCCCTACAAAGGCGAGAGGCATCCCTGTGGTCCTCCCATCTCATACAACCTTGCTTCCAGCGACCATAAACTTTCTTTTTCCATGTAAACTCTTAGGGAAGATCTCTGGTCAGCCAGGCTGGCCTTCTCCTCCTCCTGATTGACTTCTGACATTTTGGAATTTCCTATTTTGTGCTCTTAGGATGTGGTACTTAAAAATTGACCAGCACTGTTGGATCTCAATGTCTTTAAAAGCAGTTTCCCAGGGGACATCACTAACTAGTTCCCTGAACAGTCTGAAGTCTTCTCTCCCCAGGTCCAGGGTTGAAGTTTTTGTGGCAGTTTTCCTTGTAATGCCAAAGATTTTAAGCTTGACTACTTCATTGTCACTATGGCCAAGGTGTTCACCTATCTCCACTTGACCCATAAGATCCTCCTGTTTACAAACAGGTCTAGGAGGTGCCTTTCCTAGTTGGCTCATTTCTGAAGTTCTTCACTTCAGAACTAAATATTGCTCACTCTTTCACAGAATGATGTAAAACAATGTAGAAGTAAGCAAAAAGAGTCAAGAGAATACTATTCTTGAAAGGTAATACTTTGAACTGAGACAGTACCTGTGTTCTGGGGGGCATAGCTGGGCTGTAAATGTAAGTCTGATCAGCATAATAAATTGTAATTTTTGTCCTGAAAGGAAAATGTCTGTCTGGCAATAACTTTGAACAGAACTAGAATATACATTCTGCTTGCTGTATTTTGCCAAAATGTGAAATTTCACACAAACTACATTGTCATGTGTAAAATAGATATTATCTTAGCAAAATCAGCATTTAATTTCTTAGAAAAGCACTGGTGGAAATTCTAGAAGACATAAAGAAGCAGCAGTGCAGGAAGGCAAGTAAAAGCTAACATATGAAATATCTCACAATATGTCAATTTTTAAAGAGGTGTTAGAAGTATTAAAGAGAAGTTTAAAAGTATAAAAAGTATTCTAAAAGTACTGTTTAGCTAAAAAAAAAAAAAAAAAAAAAAAAAAAAAAGGTTATTCTCTTAAAATATTTCAGTGGTAGTTCACATGTAGACATGCAGACATGGCTCTACACAACATCCTCTTCTTTTAAAAGAACTGCCTAAAGCAACCTTTTATGAAATCTTAACTGAACAAACATAAGGGAAGATATGCAGAGGAAGCTGGGAAGAGGGTGTTTTGGCATCCACTTTCTGCTGAGCTCAGAAAGCCATGGAAATTGCACCCTCCAAGATCTTCAGGAGTTCAAGGTATCATTTCTTGGTGTTATCTAGGTTTGGAATTATTGGGACATCTTTTTATGGGAATAATAATAACAATAATAATAATAATAATAATAATAATAATAAAGGTCTAATCAACATGACAGGCAGCTCTGGTGGATGTAAATAAAGGCAACATCTTTCTTTATATCTTAGACCCCATAATATCCAACAACTCTTGTCCTTATGTTCTTGTTTTCTTAATAGCTTAATATTTTTGCTTTACACTGAAAAATAGTGCATGTATCCGAGGAAATCTTTTTCAATATTATGACTTGTAAATGCCTGAAAATGTGATCTAGAGGGTAAGGTTGATTAATGAAATTAACCATTAATTACTAGATTTTGGCAGAAAATTATTTTTAAAAATGACTTAAAATAAACCCTTGGTTATACAAGATAGCAACTGACTTCACCTAAGAATTCTTAATGCATAATCAGATAAACAGTCTATTTAATTCAAGGTATTGGTTGACCAGATTTTCATGTTGAGCATCAGTGTCTGCCCTCAGCTTCATTGGAGTTTACCCCTTTTTGTATCTGCAAGCATAATAGGGTATTCAGGTCCAATAACCTGATAACAGGTTATCAGGTTATTAAAAAAAAAAAAAAAAAAAAAAAAAAAAAAAAGTATCTTTTAAAATAAAATAACACTCTAAACCCTAGCCTAAGTTGAATGGATAAAATATCTTTTGCTATCTCTAATTTAAATCTTATATTCAGTTACCATTCAGTGACCTTTTGCCAAAGAGAGTGGCTAGCACAGCTAATTGATTCAATATTTAAAATAATAACAATAATTGTTGTGTACTTCTTGTGATTAGTTTAATTATTCCCATTTCCTCTGAAAGCCTCAACATTAATTCCCATTGACTGTAATGTTTATTACTGGCAGGGGCAGAGATATTCAAATGATGGCTCATGCTGCAAGATAAAGTTGTTGATAACTTCAGCAGATGGTCCTATGTTTTAAAGAAAATAGAGTTAACCTATTATTACTGTCCATCCCCCCACTATTTATTTTTTTTTCTTAAGACAAAATGACAGCAGAGTTAAGAACAAGAACACAATGTACTTCTTTTAAAACAAGCAAGAAAAGTGTTAAAAATGTGTTTTCAAACACTTAGCAGCTCTTTTGGGTGGTGACAGAATATGGCATGATTAAAGGAGAATAATTGCAGTCTAGATAATTTCATCTTAAGTTGCTACTCTATTACATTCCTCATACTCCATCATAGGCATTTGTTTCTCATCCTGACCTCAGCACAGACCGTACAGGCAGAGAAAATCTTACAGATTCAGCAGAGCTGCTATTGTTGAATATCCTGCTGTCTCCCAGAGGAAGAGGTGTTCATTTGAGATTTTAGAGAACAAGAGCCTTTTCATAACCTCAATTACCACAAGGTCAATCTGCAACTGAGCGTTCAAGTGGTACTTAGATTGCCTGGTAAGCAGCTGTGGCCCAAGAGCCATGTTGAAACCAAGTTAAACTGTCATCAATGTCTATCTGTTAATGACAGGAGTGAAAGAGAATCTTTCTGATAATTATCTTTTTGAGGAATCAGAGAAAGGATTTGATTCTTGAACAAATAAAACCTTGTCAAGTTTAAACTGTCACCTGCAAATTTTAAGAAGTGTCTCTTGTTTTTCATCTATCATTTAGCCTTATAAATATGTGTATATATGCATGTCTGTATTTATGTAAGTGAATGCACCGGTATATGTATATATAACTATTTGCATGCATTATATACAAAATGTATCTTTCTAGGCAATAACTTTTATATATTTCCAAATTTTATAAACATTATGCATGCATTCTACTATTAATAAATACATAATGCATTTTGTAATAAATATATTTATGCCCTGTCATGAGATTCATACATAAGAATTGAAAATTACTGTGGAGTTGATGTCAGTCTCTCAACTGACTGAGAATCCTTCAATCCCTTCAGCTGTTATTCTTTCAATAACGTCTCAGTGTAGGTCAAAATACAGTAGGACAACCAGAATTGGAGTGTTATGAATAAAGCTATTCAGTTAGATTAGAAGCCAATGTTCAGCTTGTCAATATCTAAATTGGAATGTTCTGAAACAAAACCCAAAAACTAAACCAAATGGTCTAACTTAATGCTTATGACATATTATAGTAAGGCACTGCATGTGTTGTAGTCACCACAATTTGAATGTTTGTGATGTATTGAAAACATACATGTTTTATGCATTATGTCAACTCTCTTTGATCTCTTATAGGGACCATAATTTCTTCCTGAAAATTACTTAAAGCTGACAGCTTTCTGGAGAACAAACCATTATTGCACACAAAGGATCACATACTATTGTTACTATATATATATATATATATATATATATATATTCAATAAAAGCATTTTCTAGTACTTCTTTCAAAAATCTAGCTAGATGATATAATGATGAAGCCAGTTTTTCCATAGATGGAGGAGAAAAAAACAAAAAAGATGGTGAATGGCCTAGAAGGGAAGACATATAAGAAGCAGCTGAGGTCACTTGGTCTGTTCAGCCTGGAAAAGAGGAGGCTGAGGGGAGACCTCATTGTGGTCTACAGCTTTCTCTTGGGGAGGAGTGGAAGGGCAGGTGCCTATCCATTCTCTTTAGTGACCAGCGATAGGATCCAAGGGAATGGAGTCAAGCTGTGACGAGGGATGTTCAGGCTGGATATCAAGAAAAGGTTCTTCACCGAGAGGGTGGTCGTGCACTGGAACAGGCTCCCCAGGAATGTAGTCATGGCACCAAGCCTGTCAGAGTTTAAGAAGAATTCAGACTATGCTCTCAGGCACATGGTCTGAATTTTTAGGTAGACCTATGTGGTGCCAGGAGTTGTACTCAATGATCATCGTGGGTCCCTTCCAACTCAGGATATTCTATGATTCTGTGAAACAAACAAATAAAAACATTCAGGTGGGACTTGTCTCACCTAGATTTAGATATCCATGGAGTAGAAATATACACCTGAGTCAGATAACTAGAGTTCATTTGTTGTTAGTGGTGAAAAACAGGTACCAGTACAATGTGATTCATCTCATTGTAAAGTGGACATCCAGAAGAGGCCAGATTACACACATTCCAGAAGATAAATGAGAGAAATCCCAGCCCTACTGACTTGAACAGTAGTTTCACTGAATTATGTGACTCATAGCTCACATAGTCATGAGCTCACTGAGTATTGAGCCTACCTCATTTCTGTGAAAGAATTAGAATCTAATATTGTGGAAGCTTTCATTTTAGCCTCATGTAATCAAGTAAATACCACCTACTCACATGTAAACCAGTGTTATTCCATAAAGCAATAAAAGATTTAGTGAAACCTAATACAGAGCTAAGATCCTTGCAACTGCATCTAGCATCTCTATGTTACTTTCAGAATTTCCTAGCTGTCTTCTGTTTACGTGTCTGTAAAAGCTTCCCTCATTTAAGAAACTCAGTGACTATCTGTTTCCTAACTAGACAGTAGACTGAACTCTCTTGCAAAGCCCAGACTGGTCTGAAACATATTGACGGGGTTTGCCATCTCATAAACTCTGTGGGTAGCAATATTTTTAGAGCATGTGGAGAGGGAGGATCACATTTCCATCTCTCCTCAGAAGGCTAATACATTATTGTCCACTGATATGGCCACTTCAGCTGCAAGAAAAAAGTTTTCTTTCTATTCTCTGTTACTTCAGATAACTCGTACAGTTTTTCTGGCTAGCTGAATCATTTTTTAATCTACAATATAAAGGGAATGGAAGTCACCTTCAGATTTATCAGAAATTTGGTTTGATAGAACAGTTTTGTGAGAGATTTCTAAGAGTTTCAGGAAAGTAGTCAATCCTTATCTTCCACTTCTGAATCAAACAAACTTCTATGAAGCATAAGTACATTTTATTTTTTTGTCTGAAAAAAAAAAAAAAAAGCCTTTTTTATTTTGGAAAGAAGAGACACAAGGCTCGTTCATAGGAAAAGATTTTGAGTTGTTCATCTGAGCTAAATTAATATAAACACCAAATTAAATACTCATAGAGAAAAGGTTTTAAGGGATAACCCTTTTCATCCACACTGGGTCATTCATAAGCACGTTCATCTCTTGGAGGAAGTGAACCCTTACAAGTGATTTAGACTGGTTTCCATCTACTAGGCAAGCTCCCTTTAGGGAGCATCAGCTATTTCCATTCTATATAGCCCTTTGGCTTAGCTTTTCTCTGGGGAATGCATGTGGCATTCAAATAATACTAACATCATAACTTTTTTTTTGTTTGTTTTCATTTTTATTTTGTGTTTCAATACCTAAGAGTTGAAATAATTTGAAGGTTGTACTTCAGCTACCCAGAGTGATATTTGTATACCATGAAACACAAAACAGAACCTCTAGATTAAATGGAAGGACAAAGCTTTCTGCAATACCTTTGGAAATTATCTGATAAATCATATATGCTCTGGAATCTGTAGACATACGCTCCTGAAAGGGCATATAACTGCAGGAGAGTAGATTTCTGCTGTGTACAGGATGGACCGATCTGTGCCCATAACATTAAAAATTTTCAGACCCTCATTGGAAGATCTATATTTAAATATATATATATAAATATGTTATGTTATATTTTCAATCTTCTTTACATATTTTATGACACAACAAAACTTCTTGAGTGAATTATTGGCCAACATATGCATTTCAGTCATTTGTTATCAAGCCTACTATATTTTTCAATTTAGTATTTTTCTAGTGTTAATATTTCTATATTTGCCTCAGGCAGAAATATAAGGAAAGAAAGATCCCCCTTGGTTCTTCCATGTGAAAATTCTTTTAAGGTATCTGTAGCTCAAAAAAAGGACAATAGAACAATTTTGCTCAGGTTTTCAGTTTCACTCAAAGCTGCTTGGCTATACTGATACAGAAGGAAGAAGAGAGGATATTTGGTTAAAAAATTGTCCCAAGGCAAATTACACACACACAAAAAAAATGATTATTGCACTGGCACCTTGACTACAAATGTGATGAAGTACTTAGCACAGCCTATCTCTGTGCTGAGTATACTAAAAACAAGTGGAACCCCTGGGCATTGCAGAAAACACTGAAGCACACATCATTCATTATCATTTTTCTTCTGTAGTGTTGAAACTTTGTAAAACCTGGAAAAAAAACAGTAAGAAGAAAAGGCAGATAGGAAATTGATAATTGTCAAGGACAAAAGTAGTATTACTCTTCTTTAAAGATGTCAGAAAAAAAAAAAAAAAAAAAAGGAAAAAAAAAACACTCATGAGCTCCCTTTTTTTTTATTTATTTCTTTTTTTTTCCTTTTTTTTTTTTTTTAATTTACATTTTGACATTTTAAAAGCTCATGTCTAGGTTTTCAAGTGAGTTCTTTCCCCACTGGAATTAGAGCTTTATCTACCAGCACTGAAGGACAATAATCATAGAGATGGTCAGCTGGATCAGTTTACTCAAGATCTGAGTGTCTGTTTTCCAGCTTTTCAAAAAGTAGGTCATGTAGGTCATTTTTTTTTTTTTTTCTTCTCATGAAAGGATACTACAACATGTGTCTTAGAATATGCCAGTGAAGCTTTTAACACATGTTAAGACCTGAAAAATGTCAGAATGATCCCATGGTCTGCAATGAGTTCTTATTCTGTAGTATGCCTAACATCTCCTATTTCAATTCCAGCAGTCATCCCTGTAAACTGCAGAAGAATACAATGAAAAGAAAAACTCACATATATTCACAACCCAAGCAGTGGGTTTTGAACAGAGGTAACATACACACATCTATCTACATTTGTACATAGATTTTTCATGATTGCTGGAGTATGTATAGCTGAAATATCTCTGACACATAGCCATGGCTAAACATTGATTTTAACATTGACCCCTGCATTTATGGTGTGTGTATGTATATATATGTACACAGAGGATAAATTTCCCTTTTGACAACAGCTGGTAGCTAACAATAGTGGCCTTGACATTCTCATAACACCAAAAGAAACTTAGTTCCCTTGCTCATAATTTGTAGTCACTGTTTACCTCATATATGAACAGAAAAGCAAAGAAAGCTTCCTTTTTGATAGCTTTAGACAGTCATTTACTAGCCTGTAATCAAGAGACTGAAATCTATTCTTTAATTTTTCAAAATGTTTTCAAAATTAAGGAAATCTTGGAGAGCTGGATAGCCTCTCTAGCAAGTATAATAAGCAGCAGTATATAGAGTCATAGCCAATTGCTGGCAGACACTTGGTTGCTCTTCCAAAGTGCTGTGAAGGTTGCATTGAGCCAGCTTGAGTCTGGTGGTTTGTAGACAAAGCACCACAGAACCATACCCATGTTGTCAAGCTAATCTGTGCATGAGACTGTTAGCACCTAGTCCTGTATATATGTTCTAACTTGCTACTTCTGTTCTTTTTTTATTATTCTTTATAATTTGAATTAGATTTGAAAAGACAAAATATCCCATCTAAATATACCATACGTATTATGCTGAATACTACTGTGTACTTCATTGTTTAGAAGAACCTCATTCAAATTCCCCCAGTGAGAAGAGGAAATTAAACATATGTTCTTGTATCTGAATGACAGTTTTGCTTTTATTATCTTCTTAAGAAGGTAATGGCACTACAGCTGGCAGCTGTATCTTGCATGTGGGATAGTGAATTCAGCAGTCTTGTTTTAGGAACATCTACTAGACCAGGAATGGATGAGACAGGAAGATAAATATTTAGTTTGTAGTTCCCTACAGATTTGTAGCATAAGGTAATCTATCAAGTTATTAAGCACTGTCAAAACTTCTGGACATGTCTAGAAGCATACTTTTTGGATGCCAAGACAATTTTAATATTGAGGACTTAAGTCCCTTAAGTATACATTGGATAGCAATTAAGTGCATATTTTGGTCAAGTCTGCAATATATTTCATAATTAGATATTGGTGATACATGATAAATCTGTATTCTGTATACTCTGAGTATCAGCTCCCTGCCTGTAAGCTAGATGTAAACACTTCATTAGCTATGGAATATTCAGTTAACATAGTCATGGAGGTGGGGAACAAGCAATCATATAAATAAATTATATATAATATAGAAACAGAGTCATAAGGGGTATTGGACATTGTAATTGAAGCATAAAATTAGAACTGTGGTATTCAAATTTGATCAACACTAGTTTTTCAAAGGCTTTACAAACATTTTGACTATATTTGTACCAAAAACTTTTTTTCTGATATAACACATACTTTATTATAATTATTATTATATCTTTACATTTTTATACCAATCAAATCATTGTAGTTATATAGAGAAAACTTTTTTTTTCCTGACATTGTTTATATCACTAGAGTACTGACATAAGCTATGCAGGCAAATTAAACTCTTGCTGCTTGAGGAATGACAGCAAAACTAAGAGGAAGTACCATTACAGTTTAATTGACAAACATTTTATTTGATGGTGTAGAGCTAAGTCTTTTCCACCTGATTAAGGTACAAGAGTGTTTTGTGTATTGTGGTGTGATGGCATAGTACTGATTTGTTCATGAATGCAGCATCCCAGAGCTATCTTTTGAGTGCTTATGTGGCCCCTGATAATTTCTGAAGACGTTTTTGTTTGCCTCATTTGTTTAACTTTAATCACAATTTTTCCTCTAGGAGTTGACACTTTTTCAGTGGATAGTTAGCACTAAGGTTTTGCTTTGTCTGTGTTCTAGAAACAGGTGAAAGTTTTACAGTATGCAGACAGATCAAGAATTTGGATGCAGTACATTCACTAGCTGCTTGCTAAATTTTGATTTTTGGAGCAATTTGAATTGTAACCATCTTTGGAGTTTTGCAAACAAGATAAAATTATATATATATATATAACTTTATATATATATATATATATATAGGAGATAAGTTAAGCTGTTCTTGGAAACTAAATAGCAAGGTAATAATAGCAATAACAATTATGATAACAGTTCTGATTACAGTACACTCTTGAGTATCGGTATCAAAATATTGTGCAGTAATATCAAATAACTCAAAGGAAGATTTCCATCCTTGACCTCTCCCTAATCAGATACTTCAGCATGTATAAAATAAATAAATAAATAAATTCCTCCATTCTATCTTCCTGACTTTTCAGCTGAGGGGAAAAAGGAAAGATTAGGAATGAAGTTTAGGTGCCTAGGGTATATTTTTTTGCTTTTGTACATGTGTGAGATCAAGATCTTCTTATTGATCTTCATGAAACAGCAAATAAAATACACTAAATTATACCAGTCAACATAACAAAGTAGAAGCTCTTAATCTTGTTTCTGCAATTTCATTCATGAAAGAAATTTGAATTCTGGGAATTTCAAGTTCTCAGAATTTTAGTCTTCAGGAATTTATATCTGTTGATTTTTTTCTCTTGTCGTACACTGCATTTTATCTATGAGAAAACAAAGTACTATTTTCCTGCAGATCGATGTTGTAACATTAGACCTAATCTTTGTATGCATGTAAGCTCATGGAGCACATTATCTTGAGTGTCATCATGCAGCACTTGCAGGGCAAGCAGGCGATCAGGCCCAGTCAGCATGGGTTTATGAAGGGCAGGTCCTACTTGACGAACCTGATATCCTTTTATGATAAAGTGACACCCTTCGTAGAGGAGTAAAAGGCTGTGGATGTGGTCTATCTTGACTTGAGTAAGGCTTTTGACACCATTTCCCACAGCATTCTCCGCAAGAAACTGGCTGCTCTTGGCTTGGACTGGCGTACTCTTCATTGGGTTAGAAACTGACTGGATAGCAGGGCCCAAAGAGACATGGTGAATGGAGTTAAATCCAGTTGGAGGCCGGTCACTAGTGGAGTCCCCCAGGGTGCAGTACTACAGCCAGTTCTCTTTAATGTCTTTATTGATGATCTGGATGCGGGGATCGAGTGCAACCTCAGTAAGTTTGCAGATGATACCAAGTCAGGTGCATGTGTCGATCTACTTGAGGGTAGAAAGGCTCTGCAGGAGGATCTGGATAGGCTGGACCATTGGGCTGAGGCCAACTGAAGTTCCACAAGACCAGGTGCCGGGTCCTGCACAACAACCCCAAGCAGCACTACAGGCTGGGAGATGAGTGGTTAGAAAGCTTCCAGTCAGAGAAGGACGTGGGATTATTGGTTGATAGTCTGCTGAATATGCACCAGTAGTGTGCTCAGGTGGCCAAGAAGGCCAACAGCATCCTGGCCTGTATAAGAAATAGTGTGGCCAGCAGGACTGGGGAAGTGATTGTTCCCCTGTACTCGGCTCTGGTGAGGCCGCACCTCAAGTATTGTATTCAGTTTTGGGCCCCTCGCTACAAGAAAGATATTGAGGTGCTCGAGCGAGTCCAGAGAATGGCAATGAAGCTGGTGAGAAGTCTGGAGACCAAGTCTTATGAGGAGTGGCTGAGGGAGCTGGGATTGTTCAGTTTGGAGAAGAGAAAGCTCGGGGGCAATGTTATCACACTCTACAGGTACCTTAAAGGAGGATGTATCGAGGTGGGGGTTGCTGTATTCTCCCATGTGCCTGGTGACAGGATGAGGGGGAATGGGCTAAAGTTGTTCCAGGGGAGGTTTAGGTTGGATATTAGGAAGAACTTATTGACTGAAAGGATTGTTAGACACTGGAATGGGCTGCCCAGGGAAGTGGTTGAGTCACCATCCCTGGAGGTCTTTAAAAGACGTTTAGATGTAGAGCTTAGTGATATGATTTAGTGGAGGACTTGCTAGAAGTTGGACTCGGTGGTCTTGGAGGTTTCTTCCAACCTAGACAATTCTGTGATTCTGTGATTCTCTAAGTAGTCATATAGTTTTCAAGATGATGACATAACACCTGTAAGATGATTCCTCATTATATACTTCCTGTGAATTTTTATTTTTATATTTTCCCCCAAGGCAGGTTTGGAGTTTATTACACATTTTTTCTTTATTTTGGGATCACATAGTTAAAATGAGTGTAAAACTGAGTAGATTTTTTGACACACTCTTACCCTCCCATGGTGTCTTATGTTCTGTAAGAATGGACAATTTCCCCACATGCAGGCTAGAAAAGTCCTTCTCTACAGTAGCATCATTGTTGTTTTACTCTGGTGGTTTCAAAGGAGCAAAAGTTAAAGGATTTGCGTAGAACTGGATGATTTGCTGCTATAAAGTCATGGGGTCAGATTCCTCATTGAGGTGAACTGCAGCAACTTATTGCATATACAGTAATGACTCTGAAGCAACTATTTTATTGACTAGGAAAGTGAACATTGAGGCCTCTGGGAGGCCTCAAACTGGCCTCAAACTGGCCTTACCTCTAGATCTGAGAACTGCTTAATTTAGCGTAATCATAATTTATATTTCTTCTAAATTTCTTATATGAATTTCTTGTATTAATAGTTTAGTAAAAAAAAAAAAATCAATGGAAGGTGCAAGAAGGAAGACAGAGGTCATATCTAATTTTCTTCAGGTTTTAGAACTGATCAATTTTCTGTAAAAGATATTGTTATTTGTCTTACTTCTAACAATAACTATAAAATTTTGAGATCCAGAACAGGAACAAGAGTTTTAAATGAATCTAGAGTGACAGAGAGACTTATATCCCATGTGACAATGCTAATTAATACAATATTCTTTTTTCTAATATACATGTTCCTTAAATACACACAATTTTCAATTTCACTACTAGGTCAGTTCTGATTTGTTTAGCTACCAATATAGACAAGGATGTTTAACTCAGCAGTCCTAGAAATAAGATGCCATAACACAGCAAATCTTCACAATCTTTAAAGTTTTATCTTAAGAACAATAAATATTGCAGGGAAGTAAATATAATGAAGGCATTGATGTAATGTCAAATAGAAAATTTTGCTATTCATTAACAGTGAATGAATTACCTCTGTTATTAATTGGATAGATTCATAGAATCATGGAATAGTTTATGTTAGAAGGATTGGAAGGGACAGGGATTATCTAATTCCACCCATCCCGCCACTAGTAGGGACACCTTCAACTAGACCAGGTTTCTTAAAGCCCCATTCAGCCTGGCTTTCAGCACTTCCAGGTTGGAAGTGTGGATGGGGAATCCACAACCTGTTCCAGTGCCTTACCTCACAGTAAATAATTTCTTCCTTTTATCTAATCTATTGATGTGTTTCTGGAGTAGTAAATTGATATAAATAGTAAGTCAGCAGTTCTGAAGAAGTTCCAAATTATTATGAAAGACATTAACTATTTATACAACTATATTTTTTTGCTAGTAATGTAGCAAGAAATTAGAGCATGTAGACACATTTTGGATTAATTTACAGAGGTGTAAATCTCAGATAACACTGTAGTAAATCTATTAAAACCTGTGCTTTTTATTCCACAAAGAACAATGATGTTACCCACAGTTTGCCTTGGTGGAACTGGAATTAGAATATAGTCTATATTGTAATAAGGAACAAAATATTTGTCAGAAATCACCTTGCTGAGGAAAAGGCTCTTAATTTTTTCCTCTGAAACATAGCTCAGAGACCAAATAAGAGTAAAGCTGCTTGCCTAATCCCATGATGAACTAAGTAAAGTTATACTACATTCTTTTCACAGAGTTATTCATCGCTAGTGGCAAATTCACTTGTGTGTACTTCTAGGAGTCTGCCTAATTCATAGACCATTTAAAACAGAACCACTGTTGATAGCTGTAATTAGTTACATAGCAACTCTTCCTCCTGCTGCTACTTGATCAACACTGCTAGCAAAGTTTTATAACTGACATGTACCAATTAGTATTGCCCAAACCAAGTCCAACAATTTTTAAAATGAATGAATAATGGTTGAGGAACTGAGATTACTTTTCTATTTGACATTAAAGGTATTCCACTTGCAATCTGATTGCAAATGTCAGCTGTGGAAAAGATGTTGCATTTTGTTTTGGTCCTTCTGAGTTAGGATTTAAATAGAATCATAGAATCTTAAAATTATTAAGGTTGGAAAAGACCTCCAAGATCATCTGGTCCAACCGTCCCCAAAAACACTTTCAGTTTTGTAAACAAAACAAAACAAAACAAACAAACAAACAAAAAGACTAAAGGTTTTAAGCTACTTTTCTGGCTTCATCTGCAATACTTTTTCACACTACTTTTAAGAAAAGACACTACCCATACAGTTTTACTCCATGAATTACAACAGTGTTTGAAAAGCCTAGAAAACCAGTCTGCATCAATTGACAAGTGAAGACTGACCAATGCCATCTAGATGGGATTATGCAAGGCTTTTATCATGGTTCTACATGACATCCTGATCTCTAAATTGGAAAGATATGGAATTGAAGGGTGGATAATGCAGCAGATAAGGAACTGGCTAGAACACTGCACCCAGACAGTGGTGGTTCTATGTCCAGACAGAGGCTGGTGATGAGTGGTGTTCCTAAGGAGTCAGCCTTGAGACTGGTACTGTTTAATATCCTTATGAGAGACATAGACAGTGAGATCAAGTGCACCCTCAACAAGTTTGCAGATGACACCAATCTGTGTGGTGCAGTTGATAAAACAGAAAGAAGGGATGACATCCAGTGCATGCTTGAAGCTCAGAAGGCCAACTGCCTCCTGGGATGCATCAAAAGGGGAGTGGCCAACAGCTCAAGGGAGATGACTGTCCCCCTCTACTCTGCCTTTGTAAAGCCCCACTGGTGTCCAAGTCAGGTGTACCCAGCACAAGAAGAATGTGAATCTGTTAGACAGGGTCCAAAGGAAAGCCATGAAGATTATCAGAGGGCTGAAGCACCTCTTCTATGAAGAGAGGCTGAGAGAGCTGGTGATGCTCAGCTTGAAGAAGAGAAGGCTCTGGGTATGACCTAATTTCAGCTTTTGAATACTTAAAGGGGTCTTATAAAAAGGATGGAGAGAAACTCTGTACTAGCATAGATAATGATAGAACAAGGAAGTTCTTCACTCAGAGGGTGGTAAGGCACTGGAACTGATGAAGCCCAGAGAGGTTGTAGATGCCCCATCTCTGAAGGTGTTCAAGTCCAAGCCGGATGAGGCCTTGGTCAACCTGATCGAGTGGGTGGCATACCTGTCTATGGCTGGGGGGTGAACTAGATGATCTTTTTGGTCCCTTACAATCCAAGCCATTTTATGATTCTATAACTTTATGATTTTAAAATAATTTTCTGCATTTTGTGTTGTCAAAAGGTGTTGCATCTAATCCATGCAATCTGTATGAGATGGTGCTTTGAAGATTTTCAGAGGTAACCCACGCACACATAAGGTGTCTAGCACAGGTTTGTAAATCAGATGATTGGGATATCTCCCTTGTCCTTAGGAATTTATGAACATTAAGTATACGTTGCCAATCTAGATATAATATGAACTAATATTCCCAAAATCTTGTGTAGAATGGACACTTGGTCCTCACAGAAATTGGTTGGCTATACATATCTGCTCATTAATTTCCACTATTAACATAAGGCAGCTATCTCCCTCACAGATTTCATGTGCATCTAAAAAGTGCAAGTCACTCTTAGTATACATTCAAGTTTCTTAGAAAGAATGAATGCAAACAATGTAGTATGAAGGTGAAAGTTAGTGTGTCTGCAGTCTGGGACAAGTGAAAGACTTTAATTTTTGTGTATTTCTTACCATGTTCCAATTATCAGTTTGGTGGCTATATCACCACATATCAAGTGCTGAGGAGAAGGGTTTTGGTGAACAGAGACGGTATGCTTGTGATATGTGTAGGCAAACTTGTGTCACCCTCATAGGGCTTGCTTGTCATGAGCATGTCAAAAGAATGAAGTTAGTATAATTTCATACAGTTACGACAGAATATATTTTTTTCCTTGTTTTTATGTTTTGTTCTGTTTTTTTGTTGTTGTTTGTTTGTTTTGTTTCTATATATGATGTACCTTTTGTGACATAGCAGATATAAAACTATATTTGAAAGAATACTGTTGAGCAGAAACATGCATATTGTGTGTGATGTACACCAAAGTACTGCTAGTGGAAAGCACTTGAAAAATGTGAATGTAGTTAATGACTGAGCTAGCACATTTCTATGTACTCCTTCTTGGTTAAAAACAAGATAGAATTCCTAGTGAACATGCTAATTACACAAAACAGCTCCCCCTTTGTCTACTCCCCACCACCCAAAAGACCCCCACACTTTCATGTACAAAAACTTGGAATCCTAATACTGTCATTACAAAAAGGTGGTATATTTCCTGAATCTAAGGCATTTGACATTGGGGTCACTTTCTTTAATCATGGACAGAGTGGGGAGTGGGTCCCACCTGGAGAGAGAAAAGAAATAGTCATCCCAGATTGTTCAAGCATATTGCTGATACAGCAATGTTATTGACAAGCAGCAGCTGTGGAGGAGTCTCTTGTTATTCCTGTATCTTCTCTTGCAAAGAAATCCACAAAGATAGTACTGTGATTTTCAGTAAATAAAGTATGACAAAAACGGACTCATCTTACTTAACATATGAAAGGACTGTCCTTTATATAGCAGGAATTTTCATTTAAATATATGGAAATTGTTATGTTTTCTTTCTACAGATGAAAAAGAATAAGAACTTTTCATATAGAAAGAATTATATTTTGAAATGGCATAACTTTCAGAAAGCAGTTTAGGAAAAATAAACAATAACAGCTACCCTTGCACTTGAAAAAAACAAACAAACAAACAAACAAAAAAAAACAATGAATGCATGTAGAGAGAAATGTGGCTAGCAAAAGAAGTGTTCTCCTTACAATAGGAAAAAGAAAGGAAAAAAAAGATGGAAAAGAACAACTACATATTATGCATAATGAAGCTGTTCAGACTGTTTTCTAAACTCAGGTACAGACAAATTCTATTAATCAATGAAATGATCACTTTCTGAAATTCTGGTACAAACATCTAAGGAGAGGAGACTGAAATGAAAAAAAAAAAATCACTGAAATCTCTGAGAGCAGGATCAAATGTGGTAGCAAGCACACACTATTATGGCTTGCTGTCAGGAAAATTGCCTTGGCTCTGGTTTGTTGTGTTTCCTACCTTATTTTAGCTTTCCTTTCTAGGACAGAAAATGTGGGGAGGAGGGGATGGGGAGGGGAAGATTTTTTTAATTCAGGCTAGCTGGGGGGGGACTCTTATTAATGAACAGTATGTTATTGTCCAATCCTGTTCTACATCTTAAACATTTCTTCATTTCTTAGGAATACTGCTGGTGCAGAAAGTACATCTAGCAGCTCTTTCATCAAGCTCGGAAAGTTTGCAAAGGTTTTGTTTCCACCATCAGTTTATTACTAAAAGACGAAATATATATATATATGTTCATTGAAGATAGACTCCAAGAAGATTTAGCTACTAAAAAATGGGATTCCATGCTCAATGTATGTAGCTTGTCAGTCTCATCCAATTAGGTGGATTTCCACAAGCCTGTGCCTTCTCATATTCCAAAATTAAGGAACACAGGAAAATAATTTTAAGCACTATTTTTAAATGTGTTTTTGTTGTTGTTGTTGTTTGTTGGTTTGTTTGATTGATTCATAAATCAAATAAGAAAACAGAAACACAGCAGGTGGTCACACTTCGGAAAACTGTTTTTAATGTACACAAAGTAAAATCCCAGTCTTGAAGATAAATCCTGATCCAACTCTTTTTCTTTAATGTAGTTAAATATCGCTTCATATCTTCATAAATGTATTTTCATGGTATACAGAGAATAACAGAACTACAAATACACACACTGACATGTTCACATTTTATTTATGCTGAAATACTTGTTAGTTTAAATACATGCAATTCTTTCAAATTTAACATACCTGTACTGATTTACACAATCTGAAGATTTGATCAACATAAGTTTTTCAGTTGTTGTTTTTGTTGTTGTTATTTTTTTAATGCGGTCTTAAAAAGAATGGAAGTAGTTGCACTTGTAGTGGAAAATATTATTCCCATTTTCTTCATGATAGTCACATGTGTTAGGTATTGCTCGTAACTGAAAAACCCTGATGGTAATTTATTGCCCATGTACAACTTCCACATGGTAAATGTAAACAACTCTTTGAGTTAGTGCAACTCCCAGGTGCAAACAGTCAATAAGAAAATATTTCCTAAGTGGATGAGTTTGGCAAATCAAATATGTTAATAAAAATTTTCCAGAGTTCAACCTTACTGTTCCCAATACAGGGTGCACAAACTCATTCATGGTACTCAGTCTTGGATATTCAGTAATGGATATTTATATTTTGTATTCTGTGGTCCTAGGAAATATGTGTGCTCTGCCACCTTCCCTCCAAACATTCCTCCAATATATAGAAAATAATTTTCTTTTAAAAGAAGTGTCAATATCAAATCTAATCTTGTATAAACATATATTTATATATTAATTTACATGAAGAAGTGGTCATCAATATCAACATGATAAAATAAAAAATTTTTCCTTCTCCCTAAGTAACAGCTACGTGATTTCTTGAGAAAGTAGCCTGTGGCACTTCAGTCAGAGAGGGATATAGAAATCCAAATATTGACATAGCATCACTTTGTGTCTCCAACACCCTAGAGCCAATATGTAAGGTCAGAAAGTTAGAGAGAAAACATAGCACAGCCATTAATGATACTGCAATAGGAAAACAGCAGACACATTTAAGGAAGGAAATTTAAGCATACTGCTAAATTCACACTTGCAGGAGAAGGTCTGAAATATTAAATAAACATATATTCTCTATTTTGGGAAAGAAGTGGAATGATACAATGTTGTTTTGGTTTCACCTCAGTAGGCAGTTCAGCTCCATACAGTCACTCACTCACTTCATAAGATGGCAGAAGAGAATTAGAAAGGTAAGACTAAGAAAACTCATGAGCTGAGATAAAAAGAGTTTACTAGGTAAAGCAAAAGCTGTGCATGCAAGCAAAGAAAAACAAGGAATTCAGTCACTACTTCCCATCAACAGGCAGATGTTCAGACACTTACAGGAAGGCAGGGCTCGTTATGCATGATGGTTTCTTGGGAGGAAAAATGTCATCACTCTAAACATCCCCCTAGTTGTATTGTTGATCATGATGTCATAGGATATAGAATATCCCTTTGGATAGTTGGAATCTACTGTCCTGGCTGTGTGTCCTCCCAGTTTCTGGTGCACTCCCAGACTCCTCACTGGCAAGGCAGCATGAGAAAATAAAAAGTCCTTAACTCTGTAAGCACTGCTCAGAAACAACTAAAACATCAGTATTTTCATCCCAAACATGGCACCATATTGGCTATTGTGAAGGCAAATAACTCTATCCCTGCCAAAACAAGGACAGAGGGAAACCCACAAATCTCCCCTCTTATGTGTCTAAGCATGCATGCCGTGGGCATTTTGTAGTGGATAAGAAAGTTTTAAATATACAGGACCAAAGCACAGAGAGGAGAAAGTATTCATTGTTAATCAAGAATTTGAGGAATTAGAGTCAGTGTTGTCTACTAAAGACACTAAAGTGTTGTTGTACTGGACAACACTGACTCTACAAGAGTTTCTCATACTCTTGATTTAAATCAAGGTTTAAGTCAATTCCTCAAATTCTTGATCAAATCCACTCTGAAGAATCCAATCTAAAAAAACTGATTTATTTAATAACAGAGGTAAAGCCATTAATACATTCCAAAATTAATTAATCTTTTATAAAACATATTTTATCAAACTCAACTATTCAAAATAAAAAAGTAAGACATTAAGCTTCCTAATATCTTTGACAATGTTTACAATATCTCTTTTCCTGTCATATATATAAGCAAGCTGGTGGCAAATCTTATGTACTTGTTCTGCGTTATTTTCAGTCTGGCATGTGAATACTGTTATTAAAAGAACAGACAATATTATAAATAACAGGCGTTTCATTTTTAGGTTTCAGAAGACTGAGCAGTTAATATTTGGTGCTTATAGTCTCATTTTCCAAATGAGTCAGGTGTTGTACTATAGTTGCAATGTTGTTGACAAATGAATAATAGTCCAAACACAGTCTAATAATAACATAAGCCCAATACTGAAAACGTAAGACTTATGGGAAAAAAAAAAAAAAAAAAGAACCTCAAAAGATATGTACAGCTCTCACATAATTGTTAATCTGTATTGAATTTATCTCTAATTTACCCAATATTAAATCTATATTGTGATGATAAGTGGAATATGCACACATACTCAATTTATACCCGTTCTTCTGGAGAAACTATGTGTTGTAAATTATTACTTAAGGAATTTTCTTCCTTTTTATATTTCCAGGAAAGAAGCTCAGATTCGACAAATACATTTGGCTGGATTTTTAAGATGAAAATAGAAAACTGAAGCATTGATGAAGCAGATAAGAGGAATTTTTTTTGGGACAGAAATAACATTGTAGAATAAACTACTGTTTTTAGGCTTTGTATGGAAAGGAAGATAATTACATGTAAAAGCCAAAGTTCACAAAACCGACCAAATAGAAAACAAAGTAACTAAAGTAATCCTAACCTTTAGTAAAACTAGTAATTTAGTACATGGTCACTTACCCTATTCCAGAAGAAAGATTTCCATGACAACATAACAGAAAACAATTTTAGAAATTACTCAACTTCAGATTAGTATTTGACATGAAACTCTCCTAAGCGGACTCACTTTTGAAATCAGTTAGTATGGAAAGTAGAAGCTCCTAAATAAAATTAAATCACCCATTGCATCAAAGATCAATAGAGTCACTTGGGTCTGGTCTTGAAAAGCTGCATTGTAACATGTTCTCACAATACCTGTCAAGTTACTCTTCACATCTTTAAAATGTTCATGGCTTAAAGACTAGCTATTCTGGTATTTACCTTCAACAACAAAATAAATTTATTTCTGGCATAATAGAGAAAGTGAATTCCTTCTTATCAGGCTGGCCAGGACTTCTGGCCAGGACTTGCCTGGCCAGACAGGCAAGGACTTCTGAAGGAAGCATCATTCTCTCCATGCTCTGAATGTTCACTATGGAATGGGCTTTGGTACTCTCAGGTTCAAAAGTTACTTGACATCCAACTAATTTTGATATCAATGTGTTATAGCTATTAGATTGGAAAGTAAACCTGACCAGGGTGAAAAGCTTTTCAAAATTCACAGTTCTAGTAATGAGTAGCAAAATATCCTATTGAAAATTAATTTGGGGCTTGAAAAGAATCATCATTGTCAGTTCTTGATAAGTTTAAAGACAATATAAAACATTATCTGAGAAAATGATACATTTTTTCATTTGGAATAATCAAGGAATTTTGAAAATCGTGCAATTGACTGTCATAATGTAACTGTGCTTTAGGATACCTATTCATATTTTTCTCATTTTAGAAGAGGAAGACACTGTATATTAGAGAAAGTCCATGCAAGCAACACTGTTTGAAATATTTATATATTTTTAACCTGTAACATTTACAGTTTCACCAAAGTCTTTCTTCCACAAACTTCTAAAATACTGACTGTGCAGTTTTAGCAAGTGTTAAACTATATTGGCTGTATGCTTAAACCAGTTCAGCAGTACTCTGAGGCAAGGAGTCATAATTAATAAAACTACATACAACAATTGCTACTGTGCTTGTAGACAGCACTCTGCTTATGGGGGATGGGAACATAATCCAATAGAGCATTTTTTACCTTTTGCTTTGTTTCCTTAGCCATTCATTCTTTTAATATAAGGTACTAAAATTTTCATTATGTGTGTGTTTTCTGAAACAGAATAAGTATTATTTCAGAGGTGAACTACTAGAAACAGTCATCTCATATAAAATTTCTCATTTTTTTTTCTTTTTTTTTTTTTTTTTTTTTCATCAAGACAAGCTAGACAACCAATTTCTCTTTCACATCTTTGGTTTTATGACCATTAATTATTGTCTCACCAGTGATGAGTATAGGTAGTAAATCAGTTCCCTAGTACTGCTGGCCTCAATATTTCTTTTACAAGCCAGGATGCCACTGGGTATATACCCATTGTACACTGCTGTTTCATATTCAGGTGTCTCTTAACCAATACTCCCAGGCCTTTTTTCCTACAGTCAAGTTTCCAGTCACTCTTCCCCAGGCCTATACCACTACATATAGTTGTTATGACCCAATTGCAGCACCCAGCATATAGCTATGTTGAATGCCATGTGAGTAGACACAGCCCATTGATCTAACCTATCCAGATCCCTCTGCAAAGCTTTCCTAGCCTTAAACAGATCAACACTGCTACCCAACTTGGTGTCATCTAAAAACTTACTGAGGATGTATCCAATCCCCTCATCAAGATTGTTGATAAAAATAAATAAATAAATAAACAAAACTAACCCCAGTACTGAGCCAGGGCAGTTAAAGTCCCCTCTATGGACCACACATGTAAATATGAGGCTTCTTCAGCTTTTCTGAAGAAGCGTAATCTACTTCTGCCTGATCAGACAGTCTGTAGTAGAAAAGCGCTGGAGCAAAATTCATAGTGATCTGCCCCCTAATCTTGATCCATAGACTCTTGACCAGCTCCTGACACATTCCAAGGCTTCCTGCTTCCTGCATTCCAATACATTCCTGCTTCTTTCTCACAGAAAGGACCAATCACTCTCCTGGTCTTTCCAGCATAAACAGCCTGTACCTACCCAATTCAGCAGTCCAGTTGTGAATGACATTTATAAATATATATATATATATATATATATATATATATTTTCTACCAGAAAGAAAAGAGTGTTGGAATTTCTCGCAGAACTTCAAAGTCTAGCAAACTGCTGATGCCTTTCGACTAAACTACTTCATGTTATTTATCCAAAACAAAAGAAAGCCAAAGGCAACAGTGGACAATCATTTTATAGGAAATTTGCAAATTTATTGTTTGTTTCCAGAAATAAAGACTCAAATGGCATTAGTGTAGCATCAGGACTAGAAAGATTTCTGAATTCCATCCTTCTCTTTGGGTTTATTTCAAATTATGTTAATAATAACTAAATTAATTGTGACAGCTAACTCTAATTTTAAAAGATCATGAAACCATCTGTGCAAGGGGGTTTCTTTCATTTGTTATAAACACATCTTAATTTGAAACACCAAACTTCTTCCTGGGAAGCTTGCTAAAAAACTCATTAGGCCATTAGGCATATACATAAAGAGAGATCATTTTATGAAGTGGTACAGTGAAGAAATCTCTTTACCAGACATAGGATAGAGGAAAAATAAAATATTGAAGATTTAATTAACTCAGGCTAATAGTTACCTTCCTTTCAAAACAAAAATAATGAATCTGTTAGAATACATATTATTGAGTTGTCCATTTTGTAGAATGAATCATTGACTTGCAGTGACTTTTTTATTTTCTATTTTTTTAATCTATGATGAGAAAAAATTAAGAGGGTAACTAGTAGTATGGCAGTTTATCAGAACTAGTCATAGAATGGCTTGGGTTGGAAGGGATTTTAAAGAGCATCTAGTTCAAGCCCCAGCTCTCTCAACCTTTCTTCATAGGAAAGGTCAGGTCCTTCAGCCATCTGAAGAGGGCCTCCAGTCCTCCAGTCTAAGAGGTTATCAGTATGTAGAAACTAAGTTTCTCTTCCACCCTCCCTCCCTCCCTCCCTCTCTCTCTCTACACACACACACACACCCTTATTATGACAGTCTGTTATATACTCCTAAAGCATTTCTCTGTTCCCTATTGCAGATACATAGGATAGCAATTTTTGGAGAGCCTGCTCACAACACACAGTTCAGGACTAAATTTAAAAATAAACAGTACTTTCAAATGAGCTCGTATCTCAAATAATGTGAAGTTATTTTCACCCTTTATTCAAATTAAGAATAAGATAAGAAAAGGAAAATAAATAAATGAATCATACCACCGTTATGTTAGATAACTTGAGGAGTAAAACATTTTCATATATATTGCAGCATCGGCATAATAGTAAACACTCTTTACAGTTCTGCCTTTTAGAAAGCTATCTTACTTCTTGCAGGTAATGTATGTCATGTAAACTGTGATTTTCAGAGAGATAATTAGGAGATTAATTAATTTATTATTATCTTCCATAATGGCCAAGCAGAAATGAGACACATTTCAGTTCAAAGTGTTGCCTCCATCGACAAACCTTGTTTGAATTTATTCCACTGATTCAAAGTATAACTGCTATATTTCCAATAGTATATATTCTGGAAGACTTTTGGAAATATGTGAATGCTTAGAGAGGTGATTGCAGCCATCGTTGTAAAAATATATGAAATCACTAAACATAAACTTTCCCACTGTATTTATATATGTGTATGTTTTTATATATGTATATATCACGCACAGAAATGTGTGATATATACATGACTAGACTATCATAAGACCATCCTTACAGAAACATAAGACTATCCTTACAGAAAACTGAGCTCAGAAAACAGACTGATTCATGTTAGCTTTGGCTGGTGATTTGATTTAGTGATTTGGCATATAGATTCTCATTGTCAGTGAGAATCTTTTTTATTTACTTATGGAAACACCTTAGAATACTATACATAATGATTTTAATTACAAAAACTTATTTCTTTGGCAAGATCTCATCAGAAAGAAGAGACATAAATCTAGGTCACTCACAAACAGAAAGTTTTTTTCTGTTACTACTGGAACCTGAAATGCAGGTTTGGATTTAGCAGAACTCCAGAAAAAAATCTATATAGCATATGGGAGTAGTACTAATGTTATAATTGATTTCTTCAGTTACATATCTACCCTAGCCAGGCAGATTAAGAAAGAGCAGAAACATCAATGTGACTTTAAGAAATAGAACTGAGAAAACAGTATGATCATCTTGTATATAACATTAGCCTAGAGAAACTTTCCCAGTCTTCTGATTAACCTTAGAAACTATGGATGAAAAAAAAAAAAAAAAAAACAAAAGAATGGAAAAATGACCCTTATAGGATGTCAAATATTAATCCACAGGAGAAGGAATAAACACTTCAGCACTTTCTTAACAGTTTTAGTATATAGAATAAACATGGTGATGTTGCCTTGAGGTTCAGATATTTGAGGTATTTGATAAATACTGGAAAGGAATAACAATGACAACAAATGAAAAGACAAATAACAACAACAACATAAACCATTGGGCTTGTCAAATATAACATCACTGGGAACCCTATATGCTGGGAAAAAAAAAAAAAAAAAAAAAAAAAAAAAAAAAAAAAACTTTTTATTTCAACCACAAATCTGTATTAAGATACAGGACAAGATTCATGACTGAGAAGTGTGCATGTATCAGAAGAGACAATCCGGAATGCTGAGTTTTTCTGTTTATCTTCAAAGGACAGAAATAGACAAACACCAAAGACCTTGTTCACATACATAATATGCTGAGCTCTGGAATTTCTAACATAAAGATTAAGCCTTATTACAAATATAGCCAGTGGCTGAAGGAGAAAAGGAAATAACAAAGACTGAAAATAGCATGGTTGCTTTTGCTAGAGTGTAAAAGATTTCACCTAAATGTGAAAGAGTTGCTACATTTATTTTAGAACTAGAGAAAATAATTTGTAAATGTTATCATATGATACTCGTATGTGGCATAATATCCACATCTGTAAAAGCATTGTTAAGAAAACATCTATGAGGCAAGGTTTATTAGTGTAGGTATGGAGCTATTTCTTACTGTACTCCTTTGAGGAGCAAGTAACTGTCTTTTGTGCCAATTTGCTCTGCATCAAGTGAAAGTACCACCCCAGGTGAACTCAGACTGGGCTCCATTACAGGGTCTAAACATGCCTCAAGTAACTTTTGAACATTTCAAGGTTTTACCTAAGGTCATCAAAAAACTTTGCTGTTGGGAATTTATTTAAATTGCTACAACTGAAGTTTTGCTTTGAAAATCTATTTCCTTAGTTCCAGCTAGTAAAAAATATTAAATGCTTGAATATATACAAGTCCACACATAATCATGGGCTATTCCTATTATCTGTTACACATACAAAAAATTATTATATCTGACACCAAATTACTGGATACAAAATATCATTTTGTTCTTAGAAAAAAAAAAAAAAAAAAAAAAAACCAGTAGTGACTCTCCAGTCACTACTTATAGCCATTCTTACAATCATGCCTCTGTTGCCTTCAGAATATGGGACTGAACCCTATATATGATTGAAATAGACAAAGACTTTATACAGTTCTGCGACAGATCTTTTCTTTCTATTTTAAAGGCTAATCCAGATCACAACTGAAAGTGAACATGTTATATAGAGGAATTTATATGGATTTGTTAAGTTAGTACAGTGGTTACTACAATACTGAGAGTATTGCAAAATAGTAAAATAAGTGCCAGTATTATGATTAGTCTTTCCTGGGTTGCTCTCTGGGGATGTGTAGAGTAGTGTTGTGAGCTTATGAATATAAAAGATGTCTGAACATAAATTCAAAGTACTTTAAGAAAAAGCAGTTTAATCTTAGACACAGTATATAACAAAATGATCTTTCGTATAAGATAAACAGTATAAGATAAACTTTACTCATAATCAGAGTTGTACTTGCTAGTGCTTTTACAGGATTATTTTTTTGCCACAATATTATGCAAAATTATGAATTTATTTCTCTGTGAGCATGTGATTTGAATAAGCTAGGGAAAACAGTCTTATGTACTGAGCAAGAGCACCGTATACATTTAAGCAGTGTTATGCTAAAAACTCACTTAAAACACACTTTGTTTTGATTTACATTGATCCTTAAATTTAGGCATGTTCTTAGGAGTTTTTATAATACTATAGCCACAATTAAAGACAATAAAAGTTCATTAGGCTTTCTGGAAATTATTCATGCAATTCAGTTGCTGGACTAATTACTATGTGAGGCTTGCAATTTTTTTAGCCTTACTTCTTAATTTCTTTTTCACAGAAGCAGTGAAACAATTTGATTTAAACAATCAAACTTATTTAAGATCATTGTATAAGTTTTAAAAGATGTCTGATAAAGCAGAAGATCTTTCATTAGTTACTTAAATATAAATGCTAGTGTATCTGCCCAACAGACTTGTGAGAAAGGATCTGTAGACAAGAAAGGTATGCTTGATGCAACAGTTTCAAAGTTGTGGCTTCTCTATGCATGTATTGCTTTTGTGTTGCCAAAATAACATATCAGATCTCACAAGAATATCAATTTCAGATGTGGTTGTAGACTTGCATACACATTGTTTTGGATGTGTTCCACCTATTACAGAGTAACTATTTCCACACAAAGTGTCATTTGGCCCTTGTGCTTCTGGTAGACTTTGTATAATTGCCCAGGATCATTTACTTTTATTTGTATATTATTGATGACTTTCAAAGAGTCAGAAGTAGAGTGAAGTTTACATTGCGACTTACCAAAGTGACTTGATATTTACAACATATAGAAAAACATATTTAATATATATGCATTAGAACCTATGAACGTATGCTACAGGCTTATATGTTATATATGAATATTCATATGCAGGGGTGATATATAAAACAGATGACAGAAGATGTTATATAGTGTGAAACTGAGAGTGTGTATTGCCTGTCCTGGGATGGGTGACATGAGACCATGTGGGAACTGGAGAGTGCAAAGCTCTTGAAGATAGTGTTGGAGGACTATGTGCAACAAAGAAAGCCTAATCTGCATATTTCCTGTATGTTATACATGTTGCCTATTAAGAGGGATTCCTGGAGTAAGGTACCCCCAGAAGTGTTCTCGGAGGTTGCACTGGAGTAGTTGGTCAGGAGGAGAGCTAATCATCAGGTTATGTAAGTGATGGTGGTCTGATGCTCAGACTTAATTATCATTATTTGAAAGTGTAGCTATAAAAGTCCTAATGAACTCCTTTATGATTCATACATCCAAGTCACATAAATTTATTATACACCATAGGTGCCACCCAGTATGCACATTTGATTTCTTCCTATGGAACACTGAAGTAGGGACAGGGACGAGGTCTGCAAAACAAGGATGGCTCTGGGATGCATCCAAATCTGGACACAGAGAGTCTGTCTCAGAGCAGAGGCCATCAAGGAGGCTGGAAGTAACTGTGAGGTTACTGGCTTTGAGACCTGAGGTACAGTGAACATTTCCAATCTGTAAACTGGTACTATGAATAAAAATATCTCACCATCTTTAGTGATGATTTACAATGGCACCATAATAGCTATATAACAACACCTTATGTTTATTATATATTTTCCTTCATGTCTAAAGGGATTGGTTGACATTTGTTACATTCTGGTTTTGCCTACATGTGGTGCTGAATTAACTAAAAATAATATTAGTAGGAAATACCTTTTTTTTTTCCTTTTTTTTTTTCCAAACTGAGGATTCAATCTAAAGATATATTTTATTACATATTTTTTTCAAAGATAAAATACATTTAAAAACCTTTCAAAAAGAAATAGAAATAAATATACTCATTTATAGGTAAGAAAAACTATTCCCCATAAAATTAAGCTAACTATATTATTCTTTAAAGTCATCTGTCCTGGGGTTTGGATTGTTCTTGTTTGGTAAATATCTAAATAACTAATAATTTCACATGTGTAATACAAATAAGTTGAAAGCAGGCTTATATTGATTAGAAATCTTTTAGCCTAGGCAAAATTATACTTAGTTTGCAATATGAATTATTTAATTTTAAGATATTTCCTGTTATAGAATTTTAATAATATTGTCTCATAAATCTGTAACATCTCTATGAAATAGAGATGAAAACACTTTGCTATAGTTTACTTTGGTACTAATTAGATTATTAAGCTGATATAAACAAACAAAATACAAATTCTCTGGCAAAAGATACAGAGCTCACTTCTGTGTTGACATAAAATTTGACTTCATGGCATTTTGACTTAAGAAAGGATTTTAGTTTTGGGCTTCACATAAGGTAAGGTAAAAGTAAATTAATTCTTCAAGATGTGAATCATATATTTTCAATGTGATATCGTGGAAGAATGCACAAGTCTGTTTTGATACTTTCTCGCTGGGGCAACTGGGGCTATTTATATTACATTTCAGATTTTTTTTCTAAGATTTTATTAAATCTTTATTTTTTTATTTTTATAAAACTTTCAATTTAAAGAACATTTTTGTAATCCTTAAATCATGTATAATTCTAATTCTTAATAGTGAGTTTTCTCTAAATTTCATCATCTTGCTACTTACACTATTTCACATCTGTATCCATCCTGGAGTTATTTATACATTTTAGAACTCCAAATTTATATAATTAACCTATTTTGCACATTGTTTAAGTGAAAATTCTGCTTGGAAGCATGTCATACTTGGGATATTTTGTATAAGTCTTTTAAATGCACAGGTCTGGATTTGAGACATTTTGTTACCTATAGTTACCGCTTTCTTGGTAAAGAGATCTAAGTTTATAAATTTACCTCTTTTTATGCTTCATATTCAATATGACCAAGGCAATGAATAAATAAATAAGTCTTGAATATATAACATCTGTGCAGAACCAAAGCACAAACTAACCTGATTAAAATACTTATTATTTATATATACATGTAAAATACAAAAATATTGCATTTTTTCAACAAGAATATGTATGCAGCAATCATGTAATTAGCATGCCTTGGGAAAATTCGTATAAGAAAAAGTTGAATGTAATTTTGTAATCATTCAGAAGAATTGCTTCTTTTTTTTTTTTTTTTTTTTTTTCCCATATTATGCTAGTATGTAAAACAAAGAATAGCAAAAGGAGACATAAATAAATTCAAGGACTTCAGCTACTTGTCATTTCTTCCTATCCTTTTTTTTTAAAGTACTTTTTTTTTTTTTTTTAGAGTTCAATTTAGAACTCGTTTTTGAATGTGATTTACTTTTCTTTTGTAACTCTTGTTGTAAGCACAAGCAGAGGCTTCTCTGCAATGCAAGAGCCTGTCCATTCCTAAAGAGAGTGAGACAAGAGCTGGCAGAACAAGAGAGAGCTGAGAATTGAAAAGAGGTATCTGTAGAGAAAAGAAACAAAAAAGAGAAAGGAAACAAGACTGACAAAGTACAGACACAAAGAGAAGACAAACATTTCTGTAGGGATGACCCTTGCCTTTAAGCTGACTGAGCTAGGGAAAAGAGCAAACACCTTTGCAAGGAAGATATTCAGGACCTAATCAAA
>CM021731.1:148655519-148699298 GCA_011075105.1 Heteronetta atricapilla
AGGAGAGGAGAGGAGAGGAGAGGAGAGGAGAGGAGAGAAGAGGAGATTGACATAACTGATAATCCCTGTCATGGTTTCTGAATGTTTTTTTTTTTTTTTTTTTTTTCTCTCTCTCTCTCAGATTTTGTTTTTAAAATCTTATTTCTTAAGTGCTAAGTGTGAACAGATTTGATGGTCAAATTAACATATTTTTTGCATATCTGTTTAATGTATTCAAGGGACTGAATATTTGTCTAAATCTGACATCTTAGAATTCCGACATAATAAATACTATTCACGACACCATTCAGGTGAAATACACTAGGTACCTACTTGGGATGAATTAAGTGTATTCTGGAGCTGTTTATAATATCTTATCATTGTCTCTAATAGCATTAGATGATTACCACATATATATCTTTGACTGTGTTCATGTCCTATTTTAGTCAAATAAATTTTGCTCCCTCAATCTTATTTCAAAATATATGGAAGGAAAAATAACACAGAAAATGAACTTCAAATCTTTATTCTTCAATGAGTTTCCTGAATTGTTATATTTACAAATTTACCTACTAAATCTAATTAATTGTTTTATAATTATTGCATCTGTAGAACGAAAATATTCAAAGTAAAGAAACATCTATATGAATTCATTATGATTAAATTAGTGTTGATTCAGTGTTCATATAAAGATGATCCAATGTTTGACTGAAGTTGAAACATCACAAAAATGCTCATGATAAGATCTCATTATTAATCTCTAAAAAAAAAAAAAAAAAAAAAAGAAGAAGACCCTTTCTGATAACCAGTCATATTATGTGAGTCCTGTTCAAAGCTTTAAAATTAAAATGAAATAGAAAAGTGTAACCTTCAAAGTTTAGATCACTTGAAAACTAAAATGACATAAGACTGAAATAAATGAATACCTCTTACACGATCTACTAAATAAATATTATATAAATTACATATATATATTAATAGATTTTCTCTATTGATTTTTATTCAACTGTTTATTTTTCTTTGTTCCACTTATTTAATTAAATAATAAGTAATTAATAAGTTGATTAAGCATATGATCACCACACTTTGACCTTCAGTTTTATACCAGAAAGAAATCTACTCAAAATATACTATGTGAAAATTCTCAGAAGCAGCAATCATGGTCTTAGAATGATGGAAAACAATTTTTCGATATAATTTCATTAAAAGTTAAAGTTTCTTTTGACATACGATTTATTATTATTTATTACATTTTCTTCATCTCTCACAGATTTGTTGCCACTTCGCACTCCAACTATTGCCTCCTAGGTTCCTGTTCCCATTCTCCTAATCTCTCATGGCACTTTTCATTCCCAAAACTCTTGTTGCTGTCCTTAATTCTCCTTGCCTCATCTGTGTTTTCACTAGAGCCTCTCCAGTTGCTGTCTGATTTGGGGTACAAACTGCCTCTCTTTTTGCCTTTAACATCCATTTGTCACAACTCTCAATTCATAATCTTTTTAAGAAACTGGGTTTTGCACTATGTCTCATTTTGAAGGTTGATATGTCTAGGTGTCTACTTTGGGTTATGGAGGGACCAACACTTTGCTGAAAAAAACAAAACAGCTGATACAGTTCAAATACACTAAAGTGTCAGAAGGAACATGACAAGAAAATATAGTGGGGGAGACAGTGGTGGTAATCCGACTCTAGAAAAGTTAGATTAGAAAAGAAACCAAAGACCTTGAGTAACATTTTATAAACTGAGTTCTGTGATATTTTTCCTTTCAATCAATCAAAGAAAAAAAAAATGTTGAAGCAAATGCTTCTCAAATTACTTGAGCGACTGGAAAAAAAAAAAAAAAAAATAAAAAAAAAAAAAACAAGAGCTTGTCCAAGTAGTTTTAATCACAAACTTTCAGCTAGACCTAATAGTTAACTACTAGAGTATATTATCAGTACAACAGTCTCCCTCATTAGAAGTTTTACAGTGAGGATTGGATGCCTTGGCTAAGCCTGACTGATGAAAGGAGGAACACTTGCTGAACTTATTTGCAGTAGAAAGGGTTGAGCTTAATTAAAAGTATTTTGGCCTTGACATCCGCAATAATTATTTTGGTTATGTTATTTTCCTCTTATATTCTTTATTTCAAATTTGTTTCTGTGTCTGACTGCTCTGGAGATTTAAATCAGAATTACCTTTTAAACATTCTTAAGTTTACTGGGTTTATTTTTTGGAAGAGTAAATATTTTCGTCTGCTCCAAATGCAGGAGATGATGACATCTCTCATTGATGACCTGTCACTATTCAGAAACTATAATCAAAACAGACATGAATATGTGTAATAAAATTTTCTTGAAAGTATAAAAATCGATAAAAGACACCTTTTAAAAATATTTAATAATGTTGCCAGACTTGTCTTCTCTTTAAAAATAAAATGATTTATCTTTACCATTTTTTCTCATGTAAACAACATAGGATTCTACTTAGTCTAAGAATAAAGAGGCTTAAATCATGTATCAGAAGAAATTGAGAGACTCTTGACTTAGCCCTTAGCAGCAGAAAGATAACAGAGACGTAAAGAAATATTCTATCATGAAAATTAATTGGTGTGATGGTTCTTCTCAAGGGAATTGCAATGAAAAAAAAAAAAAAAAAAAAGAAAAATAAAAAAAAACAACAAAAATACAAACCACCACAAACAAAACCTTCAAAATAACAGAAATATCTACAAAACTTGTCACATAGCAACAAGTAACTAGTAATAAGTAACGTAGTAACTAGTAAACATAGATTGCAGACATTATGTAAGAGGAGACTCTTAAGATCTGTCTGCTTTATCTTCAAAATGACATCACTCCACTAGCATCAAACAGGTCATCAGCAGTAAAGACAACTTCTGTTACTAGAAGTGTTCTTTCCAAATGAGATAAAGAGATCTCTGCCCCTACCTTGTCCTCCCCAAAATGGGAAATATCAGAGTACACTGTCTGTGTCCTGTATGAATCTGGGGTAAGTCTTCTTAGAGGTAAAGGGTGTTAAGATGATCAGCTATTCCTTGGCTATACAATGATGCTAAGGCATTTACATGTTCATTGAAAAGCCTGTCCCTACTTCTCCAGTAGGGATGACATAGTTTTTTGTAACCACAGATACCTACAAGTCATGCACCAAATAACCAGAATAACCACCAGTTTGGGCCTCTGAAAATCATATAAGGATAGAATAGAATAGAATAGAATAGAATAGAATAGAATAGAATAGAATAGAATAGAATAGAATAGAATAGAATAGAATAGTTCAGTTGGAAGGGACCTCCAAAGATCATATAGTCCAAGAGTCTGACCTCTTCAGGTCTAACCAAAAGTATTGTTGCAAAATGCATGTGACTTTTTTTCAGCACTGATTATACCAAAAAGATAAGTGTGAAGCACTTTTACCTATTTATGGGAACTACTTATGGGAATCTTTATTTCCTTTCTCAGTACACCCATAAAAATTTCTCAGTATTAGTCTCCTCCTTATCCCTCTACATCAAAGGAAATGTAAGTGTGATCAATAGAAATCAGAAGTCCAATATACAATGTGATGCATATTGCAGAGACCAATATGTATATGCATATGGAACACAAGGAACACAGTGAAATACGCTAACTTAAGAAAAAAACAAATACAGCTCTCAGGGAAAAATATAACTATTTTTTATATACAAAAATTTCAATTCTCAAGTATATGTATTTTTCTTTAAAAATGAAGGCAAACACTTTGCATTAGTCTAGTTATTTATTTACGTGGTTAGACTATAGCTTTCTATTAGAAACTATTTAGGTATAAAAGTTCAGCCTTCTTCCCTTTTGGACCTTATCCTTCAGAATTATTCTATTTCTATTACAATCCACTGTTTTCTTCCACAGAAGTTTGTATAATTAAACCTCTTTGCCTGAAGATATGTCGTCTTTGCTTCTGTGCCTCCAGATAACAGTTTTGTTCTCTATAAACTTGCTTATCAAAAAATAAGACCATGATGCATTTTTCTGAGAAGTGCAGATAGAATTGTCAAGCTGTCAAGTAGTGTTTAACTTTCAAGGCAGTGTGACTTCTCTGTTTAATCCTTTAGACTGAGTTTATTTTATTTAAGTATTTCACTTTCTCCCTTATATGTATATTCTTTCCATCCTTCCATCTTCCTTCCTTCCTTCCTTCCTCCCTTTCTTTCTTCCTTCAACTTAATAAGCTTCTTCCTCATTAATCTCTACTTAAAAAGTAAAGTATCTCTAAAAAAGTAAAGTATCCTTTAAAGCTTATTTCACGTAAGATTTGTCTGCAATTATGTGAATAGTCAGAATATATAGAGTACACCAGACAAGAATGTGTAAAATTACATTAATCCTTGTCTTCTTTATTGTACTTATATAAGTATACTAGAAACTCAGACTATGGAATGGAACTCAGAGTGAATCAATTTGGTTTCTTCCTAACACTGAAGGAATTTAAAAGCAATTTCAAACAAACTCTTAAAAAATTTCTCCATCACATGACAATATATGGTTATGAGAAACTTCTGCAAGAAGAAACTTATGAGAAACTTAACCAAATTCTCTACTGGGTCTTATTTATCACCCAATTTATTATAAGCATATGTCACGTAAAAACTAACAAGTTGATTGCAACATGTTGCAACACTATTTTAAAAGGAAACAAAAGGAATGAACCTGTGACTATCTCTTATAAAATATCCTATTGATTAGAAAATCTGACAAGAAAATTCATGTCAGGGTGCTCCTAGACAGAGTTAGACTCATGTCTCACTTTCCATATTTCCTCCTCCCCAGTGTTCTGTATAACTATGAACTCTGATTAATTTCTACCACCAAGAAATTTTTTCACATTTAAAAACTAGATGGAATAAAGATACCTGCTTGTAAGCCTGTACAAACCCCTGCATTTTTTTTTCCAATTAAAAAAAAAAAATGATAATAATAATCAAAACTTTTTTTTTTTTTTTTTTTTTTTTTTTCTGCATAGTGACTAGAGTGAGAAAAATAGTTGTAATAACTATTTGGAATATAATACTAGTCTTCATATATCTTCCCTCCCTGCTTCTCCATTCCTCAAGATAAAAATTAAAATAGAAAGAGGTGAAGAGAATGGTAAATAAATAAAAACTCAAGTAGGTTTATCTTTGGGTTTGTATTTAACCCAAGTAATATTTAGTTTCTAAATCTTTTCTTTGTAAAACTGACCATTATATATTTGCTCAGAAAGCTTCTTGCCACCTAGCTATTACTTATTTACTTTGCCCTTTGTTCAGCAGACCATTTACAGATTGTAACGATAGTTATTATAAAGAAATATACTACCTGTGGTCTGAAAATATCAGGTCTTGACATTGGAAGTATTTTTGGTAGCATATGATCATATTCTGTCATATTCAGACCTTGTGTTTATGATAGGAAATGTTAAAAATTCAATCATTAATATATGCACAATCCTTCCTTACATTAAATTTCAGGTAGTGAAAGATTTGTGTGGGAGTTTCAAAGTTTTGAAATGTTAATATAGGAACTATATGTGTGTGTGTGTGTTTCTCCCTGTTGTGCCACCTTGTATAGCCCTCTGACTAAAACCTGTTATTAGTTTTTTAAGCTAGTAATGATGAGGTAGCAAGGAGAAGTCCAAGGGCAATCAAAAGGGACTTTAGGGCTTTGGGGTGACTGGTTAAAGGATCAGGGGCACAGGATGTGTTTGCCTCTGTCCTTCCAGTAGCAGGGATCGATGTTGACAGGCAGACTCCACTCATAAATACATGGCTCCGAGACTGGTTCCTCTGGTAGAACTTTGGATTTCATGATTGCAGGAAGGAATACATGACCTGTTGGACCAATTGGGATGCATCTCTCTCAGAAGGAGGAAAAAAAATGCCCAGGAGTTATCAGGGCAGATAGATAGGGCTTTAAACTAGAGTCAAAGGGTGAAAGGGATAAAACCAATTGCTGCGCAGGGAACTAGCTAGTAAGGTCCCCTAGGAAACTGGTTTTGAAGGCATTGGCATCCATCAGTGTTGGTCAGTCTTTAAGCACTGCCTCCTAAAAGCACAGGATCAGGCAATTCCAAAATATCGGAAGTCAAGCAGGAGGGGCAGAAGATTGGCTTGACTGACCAGAGATCTTCTTCTGGAGCTTAAGCACAAAAAGAAAGTGTAAGGCTGCTGGAAGCAGGATCAGGCAATGTGGAAGGACTACAGGGACTATGTTCACATTTATAGGGAGAAAATTTATGCAGCCAAAGTCCAATTAGAGTTGAAGCTGGCCAAGTCTGTGGAAGGCAATAAAAAGTCTTCCTTTTTTAAAAAAAATAATAATATGTGAACACAAAATGAGGACAAAGAAAACATAGATCCATTAGTTGATGGGGAAAGTCACCTCACAGACAAGGACATAGGCAAAGCAGAGATGTTAAATTCCTTCTTTTCCTCTGTCTTCAATGCTGATGATGGGCTTTGGGACATTAAGTGCCCTGAACTGGAGCACCATGACAGTGGGAATGATAAACTCCCAGCCAACCCTGAACGTGTGAAGAATTTGCTGTTCCAGCTGGATCCATAGAAGTCCATGGGTCCGGGTGGGTTTCATCCCAGAGTGCTCAGGGAGCTGGCTGATGTCATTGTGGGACCTGGGAAGCTGACAAATGTCATGCCCATCTTCAAGAATGACAAGAAAGAACAACCTGGTAACTACAGGCCTGTGAGTCTTATGTCAATGCCTGGTAAAATCATGGAGAAAATTATCCTGAGAGTTATTGAAGTGCATCTGGGGGACAATGCAGTCATAGGTCACAGCCAATATGGGTTCATGAGGGGTAGATCCTGTTTAACAAACTTGATTTCCTATTATGAGAAGACCACCCATCTAGTCAATTGAGAAAAGCCAGCTGATGCAGTCTTTTTGGACTTCAGTACAGCCTTTGGTAAAGTTTCTCTTAGTATCCTACCGGAAAAATTGTCCAACACACAGCTAGATAAAAGCATCATAGAATGGGTGGACAACTGATAATGGGAAGGGCTTAAAGGGTTATGGTAAATGGGGTTACATCAGGCTGTACACAGTACAAAAAGGATGTGAAACTGTTGGAGAGTGTCCAGAGAAGGGCTGCTAAGATGGTGAAGGGCCTAGAGGGGAAGACATATGAGGAGTGGCTAAGGTCACTTGGCCTGTTCAGCTTAGAAAAGAGGAGGCTGAGGAGAGATGTCATCTCAGTCTGCAGCTTTCTTACGAGGGGGAGTGGAGGCAAAGGCACTGATTTATTCTCTTCAGTGACCAGTGATTGGACCCAAGGGAATGGAGTCAAGTTGCGATGGGGGAGGTTCAGAATGCATATCAGGAAAAGGTTCTTCACCAAGAGAGTGGTCACGTGCTGGAACAGGCTCCCCAAGGACATAGTCATGGCACCAAGCCAGTCAGAGTTTAATAAACATTTGGACTGTGCACATGATCTGAATTTTGGGGTAGACCTGTGTGTTGCCAGCAGTTGAACTGAATGATCCTTGTGGGTCCCTCCCAACTCGGGATATTATATAATTCTGTGATTCCTTTATTTATTAGAGCTACTAATATTTTTACATTTGTCTTGCTGTGAAAAATTCTTGTTATCAATGAAATTGTTTTTTACAATAAAATCTAAAGCTTAGAGACAGTGGTGTTCTCTGCTTTTGAGTTTCAGGGTTTTGTTTGCTTGTTTGTTTTAATATGTTTGTTATTGTTGCTGTTTTGGTGGTTTCTTTTACTAACAAAAAAAAAAAAAAAAAAAAAAAACATATAAATTCAAGTTTTCCACTGAAAATGAAGTGTGGTGGAAGTTTTTAGTCAGTTCTACTGTTTTTATATTTGAAAGACCAATAGTTCTTACAACATTAAAGAGAATATTCATTCACAAAATGAATATTCAGTCAAAACCCTCTGTTCTTCCCATATTCAAAGTGGGGAATTTTGTCCATTGAAAATGTACAGTGTACAGTGTTTATGGAAGAACATTGAATTCATGGGTGGGTAAGCTAGTGGACATTCAACCTTATTAATAAGTATTTTATATGCATCCCAAATGTCACACAAAGTTGAGTGGAGACTACATTAGAAAGTAAGAAGGTGGAAACATTGTTTTAAAAAGGAAATGCAGTAAGTCTCTTTGTGGTCTCAGTTACTACCACACTGTTTAAGCTGAAGTAAAAAAAACTCAAAATATTTTTCTTGATCTGTGCTTAGCTAAGACAGCAGACATAATTAAATTATTTGTTAAAAATACGGCATATGAAAAGATGTGGATCCTCCAGAAAATATTAAAAGTGATTCAGGATTTTCTTGTGGTGAGCAGGAAATCCACCTCTTCCTATTGATATACTAAGGAATGTTTTGAAACAGGCAAAAAGAAAATGAAATTTAATTAGATACGTTAAGGTTAGACTACACAGAAGGCAGATAAATAAATATATAATGCACTCATTAAAAATAACTAAAGGACACTAAACCAGACACATTTATACAAATTTACTGTTTAGATGCAGCTTTTAAGTATTCCATGATTATTATTTTTAGACAGTCAGAATCAAATTTTGTAAACTCAGCTAAGCTAAGTTAAATGGGCATGAAACAGATATACATGTGTGTAATATAATAGTAGATACTTCAAGGTTAGTATTAGCAGCTATAAAATATATCAAACCATGATTCTACAGAATAGAGGTTTTAGCTTTGTCAGCAGAAGTGATCTGAATGTTTATTCCACTTTTCACTAAAATCTTTAGAACTGTCAGTTTAAATCACTGCTGGATATCAATCTCCTCATTCTGAAATATGCATTTTGCTTCGATAAATAGAATGACATTTAGTGACCATCATTTTTATTCATTAAATTCAACTGGCAATATTTCAAAATAATTTTGATGATATAATTGACTTCATGATTTTGTATTTTTCTATAGTACTGTGGCAAAGTGCAGATCTACCAGTTCCTCATGATAAACCAATCATAATATTAATTTTCCCTATTTTATATTAAGAATTTTAGTGTTATTTATTTAAATTAGGAAATTATTCCATATCTCCACAATTTCTTTTGAAGAATCTTAAAGTGTTATAGTGTTACAGCATTGTTATTGTATTACAGAGGTTTTTTGTTTGTTTGTTTGTTTGTTTATGAGATCTTTCTGGCCCACCTGCAATTCTCTGCTTTTTTCTTAGCATTTGTATTGTTCATAATTTCATAAAACAGTACTTTTTTATAGTAAGACTGAGTTCCACTGCAACGATAATCAGTGGAAAGATTCTTATTGGAGAATAGATCAGAAAATCTCTTATTGTGCACATTTTGGCAGCTGCTAAATTAATAAGGGAAAAATCTCAAGTATATTTTTAATATACTTGGTTTGCTCCAGTAATGAACCAACATAATTAATTTTGTAGATGTTTTAATAGCTGGAGTTTTGGCAGCATTTTGATTCTATCTGTAACTAAAAATGCACATTTAAACCAGGTGGAATTTTGAAGACAAGTAAAAAAAAAAAAAAAAAAAAAAAAAAAAAAAAAAAGAAAATTTAATTGCAACTGTTTTTTAATTAACCCATTCAATGCTGTGAGAGAAGTAAGAACTGTCACTGGAACAGTTTTGGCTTGGCAAGACAGGGCAGCTGGCAGCACAGAGTTTGTTTTGTAAAAGGATGAAGATGTCTGGATTTGGTAATGTTCATTAGTGAAGATGTGTGTGTTTTGTTTTTCATTTAGTTCTCTAGTCTTTACTGATGGTGTAATCTAGTTTTTCTCTTCAAAGACATTAAATAAGAAACTCCTTTTTGCCACTCTTGTTATGTACTAAACTAATACAAAATGCTTAATATAAATATAATAGACAATTAACTACTGTTGGCATCCAATATCCCCTTACAAATGTCTATTAATGATACTTCAAATTAAGTAAAGAAGTTTTTGTTTTTTTTTTTTTTTTTTCTGATATATATATATTTTTCTTCTGATATATGAACATGTTTTGGGAAAAGGGAGAGGGAAAGGGAAAGAAAGAGGGAAAAAGAAAGGGAAAGTGAAAGGGAAAGCAAAAGGGAAAAGGTTATAAACAATGGAAACCTCACAGGCATAAATAAAAGTCAAACAGAAGTTTATAACATAACTAATCAACATAAAATGTTTAAAAAAAAAACCACAGCCAACTAATCTATTTTAGAGTACATTCATTGTTTTTCAGATAAAAGTTACTGCTGTGGCACAAAGTAGCTAAATTCATTCACTGCTGGAGTTTAATACAATTGTAAACTTTTATGTAAAAATTTATTGGAAACCTAAACATGCCTAGAACCACTGGCACTTTTACTAGCTTGTTAATACCTGAATTTGTTTTTTAATATTCATCAGATGTTTCCAGTTACTCTTTGTATTGCTGCTGCTATTTAGTTTCTTTTCTTTCTGTCCTAACTCTAATTCCAAGTGAGCACCAATGGAGATTCAAAATTTTCAAAGTCTTCAAAGTCTTTTCAGTTGAATGGAGTTCTACAAGATAAATATACAAGCACCCTACTTCACACCCACTACTCCTTCTCTCTCACTTTTTAAAAATGTGAAGGATAGTACAGGTGGTATGAGAAGTATGACTAATTCTCAGAGTAGCCATTGTAAAGATATCAAAAGCAGAGAGTTACAAGCAATCTGATCTTACCTCTGACTGATCATCAGAGGTAAGCAAATTTATCTCCTTACCATGCACGTGTTACATAGGAAGGCAAGATGAACATTGTCAGGTTCAGGCGAGTATAGGAATATCCAGGATTTATACAGATCAATCTTAAATTTCTTATGCTGCTTGTTTTGTTGGTTGGATTTTTCTCTCCATGTTGACAATGTTTGTTTATAAACTGATAAAAAAGAGAAGTGTGTAGGAATTTCAGAGGAACTAAAATCTGACCATAAAAAAAGCCATGTGGAAATACAAGGTCAGATACATTTCTGAAGAAATCTATAAGAATTATATGATATCCTTCTTCCTTTAAAGTGTTCAGGATGCCCGACAGCATTCAGGTCTGTGTCTCTAAGCTCAAGTTTCCCCTATCGCAACTTCTGTCAATGTCTGTCACTCCCTAGTTTATACGTTCCACAAGGCATATTTAATAGTATCAGTATTTTAAACACAAATTTTACTCATACGGCATAGCCAGATAAATAGGTATGAAACAAACATCCTTCACCTCTCTGGGAAACTAATTTTAGAGATATGTTTAAACTTAGAAGGTTAAACCTTGTTATCTTGTGACAGACATTTGCCTGTTTTCCATCTCAGACTCCTTTACTATCCAGACTAGCAGACCTTTAGGAATGCTGCAAAAAAAAAGTGACCCACCAAGGCTATTTCTAATTCCATTTTTTTTTTTTTTTTTTTTTTTTTTATGCATTAATATATTATATAGGAGATATAAAGCTGTGGTCTGTCTTCACAATATTGTTTTTGTTCTTTATCCTAACATGGTCCAAATGATAAATACTCAAGCCATATTCCCTCTTTAATCCCTCCCCCTTCTTAACCTTATTATTAATTTCATATTTTTGTCATGGGCAAAAAGAGAAACAAACGCACTACATTAAGACAAGAATTTATCATCATTGTAATCAGCTATTACTAGTCCAGTTGCAATAATACTAGCATACTTACAGTCTACATTATCTTGTATAAAACAAGTCACATTAATCGTATTACAACTAAAATTTGTTATACATGACAAAGTCTTTTGATGTGACTTGTCAGTTACCCTTTCCCTTCTGCTGCTCCTCTGGATTTTAAATTCTACAGTTTTGGTCAAGTTTGGGAATGCTGGTGGAAGTATCCTGAATCCTTCATCAGAAGGCCTGAAATGGTAAAATTAGATGGTTCTTCCTCCTGTTTTTTTTTTTTTTTTTTTTTTTTTTTCTGGGGGGGGGGGGCCCCCCCGCACTCCGATGATGATTTAGATTTTTTTTTTTTTTTTCTTTGTCTGTTTTGGATCATATTTATCAAAACTATGTTCTTTAACTTTATACATTTTTCTTTCTATGTTGCACTATAACTCCATGATACATCTGAATATGCTCTGTTGCATTCTATTGTTAGGTACTCCTTCCTTGTCTTTTCTGTTGCTACTAAAATCAGTTTTGCCCAGCTCCAATGTTTGCATCACCAAAAGTAGCTTAACAATGGTAAGTCATTTGGTACTTGTTTTCGAGGTCTCTGGCATTGCCCTTTAAGGCCTAAGTGTCTATACCCTCCTTTATGCAGAACATCCTCCTTTATGTAGAATATCATTATTTGGGAGTTATAGATATTTCACTTTAAAAAACATGATTAGTTGCTATTCCTCTCTATATTGAAATTGCTAACAGTAGATGTTCTAGTTCACAGTTATATACAACTAACTAAAACCAAGCTAGCTAAGGTAATAGATTCATGTTAATTACAAAATTGCTGTTAAAGTAAACAAGATAAAAATAAGATAAAAATAAGCTCTAATCAAAGATAATATCTGACAAAGTAACCCTTCTCTTTTTTGTTTTCTACTGAATTTGTGTCATGTATCCTTTTTTTCTACAAGGCTGTATTGTTATTCTTCTGCATTTAACTTCACTCCTGGGGCCCATCAAGAAGGTACTCTTGTACAATGTAGAACACAACTCCCAAAGACTGAGATCTTTCTAGAATTCATCTCCTATACTCTGCACAATTGTTCTGATCACATCATGAAAAATGTAATAGCTGTTGACATATACTGCTGTTGCCATACTTATATTTAAAAATGTTCATCTTTAAATGATTATCCTTAGAATGGTTGGGAGGACTGGATGTGCATATCTTAAGTTTTTCTGTTCGTTCTCTACATAGTCTCTGGAGAATGATGGTTATCTTATGTAGGTGGGCTGCCCCGCTAAAACTCCTTCAGTAATCCTCCTTTTTCCAAATTGTTTCACAGGAAGCATTCAGGAAAGATGAATTACCCTTCCTAATGTTTACCTGCACTTGCAAATTAGGGAGGTTACCAAACTGGGTGCATGCACTAGAAGAGCATTTTTTTTTTCTATGGTTGTGCTGGGTCTGGCTGGGATGGAGTTAACAGCAGTCCTTACCATGTTGTGCTCTGCACTTGTAGCTAGAACAGCACTCGTGTCACACCAGTGTTGTGTCTATTGCTGTACAATACTGGCACCACATCAGGACTCCCTCCAAGCCCCCAAGAGCCAGCAGGCTGGGCAAGTGGTGGGGAGGGAACATCACCAAGGCAGCTGACCTAAACCAACCAAAGGGATATTCCATGTCATATGATTTCACCCTCAGCACTAAAAGGGGAAGGAGAGGGGGAAGGTTCTCATTGTGGAAGTGTCTATCCTCCTGAAAAAACGCTACACATATTGAGGCCCTACTTCTCAGGACATCGCTCACTGATGGGAATTAGAGTAACTGTTTTTCTCTCTGTGCTTCCATGCAGCCTTTTTGCCTTTTTTTTTTTTTTTTTTTTTTTCCTCTTCCTATTCCCTTTGATTAAATCTGTTGGAACAGTTTGTTCTGGATGGACCTCCAAGCAATTAGAATCCAGGCAATTAGAAGAGAAGAATGTTATGAGGAGTAGTCAGCACAGATTCAGCAAAGGGAAGTCATGCTCGACCAACCTTGTTGCCTTCTACGATGGTATCACCAGCTGGGCAGATTCAGGGAGAGCGGTGGATGTCACCTACCTTGACTTTAGCAAGGCTTTCAATACTGTCTCCCATGACATCCTGATAGCAAATCTGAGAAAGTGTGGGGTAGAGGAGTGGACAGTAAGGTGGGTTGAGAACTGGCTGTCTGGCTGAGCTTGGAGGGTGGTGATCAGTGGCACAGAATCCGGCTGGAGACCTGTGACTAGCAGTGTTCCCCAGGGGGCGGTGTTGGGTCTGGTCTTGTTCAACATCATCGACAACCTTGATGAGGGAATAGTGTTTGCCCTCAGCAAGGATGCCAACGACACAAAGCTGGGAGGAGTGGCTGACATGCCAGAAGGCTGTGCTGCCATTCAGTAAGACCTGGACAGGCTGGAAAGATGAGCAGGAAGAAACCAAATGCTGTTTAATAAGAGCAAGTATAGTCCTGCATCTGGGAAGGAACAACCGGAAGTATCAGTACAGGCTGGGGGACAACCTGCTGGAGAGAGCTCTGAGGAGAAGGACCTGGGGGTGCTGGTGGATGACAGGTTGACCATGAGCCAGCAGTATGCCCTGGTGACCAAAAGGGCCAATGGGATCCTGGTGTGCATTAAAAGGAGCATGGCCAATAGGTCAAGGGAGATGATCCTCCCCCTCTACTCTGCCCTGGCCAGGCCTCATCTGTCCATGTGTCCAGTTCTGGGCTCCCTGGTGCAAAAAAGACAGGGATCTCCTGGAAAGAATCCAGCGGAGGGCCAGTAAGATGATAGAAAGCCTGGAGCATCTTCCTTATGAAGAAAGGCTGAGAGACTTGGGTCTGTTCAGCCTTGAGAAAAGAAGACTGAGAGGGGGTCTCATCAATGTGTATAAATACCTGAGGTGTGGGAGACAGAGGGATTTGTCCAACCTCTTTTCAGTGGTTTGTGGGGACAGGACAAGGGCCACAAGATGGAGCACAGGAAGTTCCACACCAACATGTGAAAGAACATCTTCATGGTGAGGGTGATGGAGCACTGGATCAGGCTGCCCAGGGAGGTTGTGGAGTCTCCTCTGCAGGTATTCAAGGCCTGTCTGGATGCCTACCTGGGCAGCCTGACCTAGGGAGCCTGCTTTGGCAGGGGGTTTGGATCTGATCATCTTTCAAGGTCCCTTCCAACCCCTTCAATTCTGTGATCCTGTGATTCTGTGAAATCATCCTTATCTCAAACCTTGAGCCCTTTGTGTCATATTTTCTCCCCTTTCTCTTTGAGGAGGGTGAGTGAGAAAGCAGCCATGGTGGAACTCGGATGCCTACCTGAGTAAAACCACCTCAACCAACAACTCAGTTAAGGAGACAAAATAATAATTATAATCATAATCATCTTAAGAATAACTTCGTAGTATTTTTGACTAAAGCTTCTATTTTTTTTTTTTTTTTTACTTCCTTTTAGAACTGACATTGGTTTTTGTATTGATAAGGCATTATAATGTTGTATGCAAGACAGACATTTGAGTCCTACTGGAGCAAATTTGATTAGTTAGCATTCAACCACAGAACAAGACTATAATACCTAGGCAATAACTATAGGATGCCCCTACCTCTAACTTCTTTATTATACGCTTATTTGAAATTCTTTCTTACTTCCAATAAAACAAAACTAACTTGTTTCAGCCAAAGAGTTATAAACATTATGATCCTCCATCATGAAAAGGAGGTGCTTTTAATATAACATTTAGTTTATCACGTATATTCAAATGTATATTCACATGTATATTCAAAATTAATAGAAGGAAGTGCACAGGTAACAAATGTAGGGAACATACTGCTTAAAGAATATTTCTTACTAGCCCAAAATGGAGTTACTTCAGGTCTTCAAACAGAGTGTTTTGTATTCCTTCTACATTTTTTAGTCTAATACATATTATAGATTTTCTTATTTTCTGCATGAATGGCCACTGTTTTATCTTAATTACAATAAGTTCAATGTTAATTTAAGGTAGAAAATCACAATGGCTAAACTTTATCAAATTTTATCATATTTAAACTTGGTGTCTTTTAAGGCTGTTAAAGCTGTCTCTTTGATTTTATGTTATATGAAAAGGTAAATGTTATTCATCTTTTCATACTTATTGTGTTCTATGGCTCGTGTGTTATCTATTCAACTTATAAAAACAAAAACTAAAAAAAAAAAAAAATGTGGAATCTCCCTGCCTTTTCAGTATTGATCTGAGTTCTTGGGCACTATCACTTTTTTTCTAATTGACGTGTAAAGTACAGAAGAGAAAGAGTCTTATGATGCATGCATGTTCCCGGTGATTCCCAAAGTATATAATACATTAATAAAAAGAAATTGCCTCCACCACCACCACAATGCTTCCCAAATAAATGTATGTATAATCAACTTGAAAAGGTCTCTATATTTGATTTGAGAAAACAAACAAACAATAACAAACAAAACCTGCTTCATATATTTCAATAAAATAACAAACACATTTCTGATGGCATCTGTATTACCTCTACTGAATAAAAGGTCAACAGTTTTATCACATATTTTAAGTTTGAAGCTGTTTCACGGTTTTTAATAGTTGCATATCAATTTTTAGACAGCAAATACAAATTTATGACAGGTGACCTTATCCGTGTCAGAAAGAGACATGCTTTAGAGCTGTGCATCAAAATGAAATATATTCTTCATAGTTCTGTCACTATTGCTAGGGTAAAACAGCATATCCTCATATAATATCTGTCTTTGAAAACTGAATGAAGTGAAAGTGAAAATAAATAATACAATAAAAATATTATATAGCAGCATTACTTTTTTAAGATAAAACTTAGAATTTGTTTCAAATAAGATCATTTTTCAGTACTTGGGCTTAAAAATTTTGACAGACTATTCTCAAATATAATCTTAAATGTGTTCTCAAATGTACATAGGCTATTTTCCACTTTTATTCTTGCTCTACTTATCCGATGAAGAAAAAAAGCAATGTTTAGTTTTAGTTGGAATTCAAGGTCAGGTCTAGAAAATTATGTATATTTATTAAAAAGGAGAAGGTATAATACTATGCCGTACTTATCAGAATATTCAACCCTTATCCAAAATACCCTATTTTACTGTACTCAAATTTATCTACCTGTACCATATTCAAATTCCTTTTTGAAGCATATTCTTATAAAATTTTGGCTTTGACTTTTTTTTTTTTTTTTTTCCATTTGAATGTAATATTATATGATTCACCTGTTTATAGCTTTATTTGATGAAGTTAAGACTTTTAAAAACACATGCTTTATTTTATGACCAGATTGACTTTATATTTAAAAAAAATACAAAAAAATAAATACATATTATTTTTTGAATCACTGAAAAATTGGATGAGTCAACAAGCTTAAAAAATGTTAACTAATGAAACGTGTTGCAGCAATGGTGTCTAGCTCTGAACAAAAAGCATTTGCTTCACCGTTTAAGTTATTTTGATTTTCTAGTTACACTCACTTTTGTTGCAGCACAGTGCACACCTATTTCTGGAGATGGAACAAATGTGTAACCAAAAATTTGAGTGACCACTAGCATTACTCCAACCTCCAAAATGACAAAGAAATTTTATATTTGATGGGTTTTTATATTCACTGTCTTGCTTTAACACACAAGTATCTGTTGAAGTCCCCCCCAAAAACCTTCTTCCCAGGAAGAGTCAAAACTTCAGACCTTGTGACTGGACTTCATTTAAAGTATAAGTAGAAAGCATCTCCCCAGTGCAGAGGAATAGTTTGATGGCACAATACAGCAGGCATGTTTTATATATATTTATTTAAACACCTATCACCATATTGATAAACTCTTCAGAACCACTCTGACAGCAGGGTTAAGAAAAGGATTTGGCCTGTTAGTACCTCAGCACACACACACACACACACACACACACACACACACAAAAAAAAAAAAAAAAAAAAAAAAAAGACTCACAAGACTCATCTACCAGCCTGGATGGATGGTGTGTTGGGTCTGTCTGGGATGGAGTCACAGCAGCCCACACCAGTCCCTGCAGCAGCCCACACCATGCTGTGCTCTGCACTCATAGCTGGAACAGCATTGGTATCACTCCAGTGTTGTATCTATTGCTGCATAGTACTGGCACAGCATCCTCCAAGCCCCCCGGAGCCAGCAGGCTGCGGGTGGGCAATTGATGGGGAGGGAATATCATCAGGGCAGCTGGCCTAAACCAACCAAAGTGATATTCCATAACACCTGATGTCACACTCAGCAATAAAAGGGGGCTCTTGTGGAAGAGGGGCCCTCCTGAACAACCGGTATGCGTTCTGAGGCCCTGCTTCCCAGGATGTGGCCAAACATCGCTTGTTGATGGGAAGTAGAGAATAACTTGTGTTCCTTTCTCTCTGTGCTTCCGTGCAGCCTTGTTGTTTCTTTTGTTTCTTTTGTTTCTTTTTCTCCCCATTCCCCTTTCCCTTTAATTAATTCATTCTCATCTCAAACCTCGAGCTCTTTGTGTTGTCTTTTTCTCCCCCTTCCTTTTTGAGGAGGGGAGGAGTGAGAGAGCAATCGTGGTGGAGCTCAGCTGCCCACTCGAGTAAAACCATCACAGATGGATGGTGTTTAATAATGGATTTAATGGGTCTCCCCCCAACAGGGTTAGAGGGAGATACATTGTGAATGGCAACAGTTTGCACTTATTCTTGGACTGGACTCCAGTAACAAGTCTACACTGTGGCCCAGTTATAATGTCCTTTACAAAGACATCAAGGGTAAATGTGGAACTTACAATTTCATTGTATTTTTTCACTGTTTTCAGATAAGTGTATCTTGGACACCTGGTCTAAATGCATTAGGATTTTTCTGTATTTTTTAATTGTGACTCCTCTTTGATAACTAATCATATATCAGAGATTCTAAATTATATTACAGTGTAAACTAAGCATTCAGAATGGGATACTCACAGTATTTAAAGGAAACTATCAGTTGATTTTCCTCAAGAAAAGATATTTCAATATAGTAAGATAAGTGGCCTTGTAAAACTTCTAAAATCCAATATGTAGTTTGAAATTTTAAACAAGATTACTCAGCTATAATTAAAGTTACTGCTTCAGATATTTATTATTCATAGATTGCATTTCAGAAGTCACATTCTTCTATGAACTAACATTCTTTTTGGCATGCAGCAAATGTTCACTGAAAAGATAATTAGTAAGACAGAAGTCTGGAAGGATACAACAGACACAGCTTGCGACACTCATTTTCTACCTGTTGAGAATGATGCAACTATGCTCTTTCCTTGCTGTGTTCTGAACCACATAAGCTAAAGGTAATTGAAAGCTGAAGGACTAAGAAGATGAACAATGACACATACCTGAGGACATTAGACATAACACCAATCTCAGTCAGCCTAGAAATAGATGTCGAAACACAATGATGTAGGATTCATAGTTACAATATTGTCTTATGAACAGAGATATACCAGTTTTTTTGTTTGTTTTTGTTTTATTTTATTTTAGTTCCTCACTATTTAAATCCTTCTTTCTTGCTTTATACCACTAACAGAAACTATTAGTTAGAGACAACACTATGCTCCTTTAAATATATGTATATATATATTATTGTCTAACTTAGGAAAGGAAGGGAAGCAAAGGGAAAGGAAAACATTCTAGATATTTAACAAGGGAAAAAGAGGAGGAGAAAAAAAAAAAAAAAAGGAGCAAAAACCAAAGCAAACATAAACATTTCCTGCATAAAAATAAATAGCAAATACTTTTACTCACTATATAGGATGAAAAATTAAGCTGAGATAGATTACATAGACTGTCAGCCATAAAATTTACTGAGTTGCTTTACTTATACATATAAAATGGTAAACAATAGTAATGCAGCCCCACAAATTCTTTGTGTTTCAAGAAGATAAATAATATACTTACACATTTTTTGACATACTTCAGTGATTTACTTGTAGCAGCAGCTGATGTTTCTTAAACAGTAAGATATAATAATTTGTGATATAGTAAATACAGATATAGGTGTTTTAATATAAACATAGACATGCGAACTGTAAAAATAAATGTGAGTAGTAAGAATAAATACAATCAGAGAATACATATGTATTGTAAGTATTTTGTAATGAGAGTAAGGAAGGACTGGGAGCATACAGTGACCATTTGAAAATCTAACAATTCAAATGTTAACTTGTGTGTAGGAGTTAATCCCAATTAGAACCCAGAGCTGGGCATTCCTACACTTCAGAATTCCACAATTTCCTTCAGAGTATTTACCAAATATTCCTCAGTCAGGTTCTGCACCAAACTTAATTTTTGGGTAAAGAATCAGAAACAATTCTGTAAACAGGAATAATATACTTTACGTTTTTACACAAGTTTATGATCAACTTGTTGTTCTTATTTATTTTCATACTGGTCTTATTTCAATAATCTTGAAGCAAATAATAGGTTTGCTGTCTCTTTAGTGCTTTAGTATGCAGTGGATACTCTATCTCAGATCTACAAATATGAGGTCAGTGGAAGATAGCTCCAAAAATCTACCCTTAGAGCAGAAGATACATAATGACATAATGAGAGAAAACTGTAAATACTAGAAGCTAATGTAAGAGGTAGGTCCTAATTTCTTTTGGTCCTTTCTTCTGCTCTTATTCCTTGTATTGAAATTTGACATCCTTTGCAGGTGCTGGGGTTCCCAGTATAACTATTGCTCAGGTTGTCTTTGTATGCAGCATTCTCCAAAGCTGAGATTTTGAATCAGCTGATGGCAGGCTATGAAAAATGTCAAAGTTATTGCAAGATTTGTGGCAACTACATAACTGGAAGCAAGGAGCAGTAGTGTAACAGGAACCAAATGTTTTGGTAGTGAGAAGTCATTGGACTTAAATTTTACAAGTGACTCAGCTAAGATAATGAAAAAAAAAAGTTATAGAGCAAGAAAAAATAAAACAGAGAAGCTTTGTTCTGAGTTTCCCTCTTTAACAACATGATTTCTGTTTCTCAAAGTAATAAAATCTTAAGTGTGCCAGAATTTTTATGTGCTGTGTTTTATTGTACATCTGTGTGCCATACAGAGTTTTAATAAGGCATCATACCCTTTATGTCTCAGAAAGTAGTATCCCAAGCAGTCTACATATCTGTTTCAGCTTCATAATGAGAAGTGGAACAGGAAAGGCAAATTTATAGATAGATATAGATATAGATTATAGATACAGATATTCATTAGGAGAAAGATGAAGATCTCATTCAAATGTCACATTTCTCATGAGCAATATCTCATAATAAATCATCACACATTGTTTCTAGATCAGTTAGGGCATTTCAGAAAAATAAGTCATATTAGAAAAAAAAAATGGAGGAATAAATGAAATCTGTAAAACCTACTAGATAGTGGGCATGGGTTATTTAGAAGAAATCAGAATAGACAAAATTGTTCTCAGTTTTGTGCCAGTTCTCCAAATCTGAGCTTGTGTTTGTTGATTAAAAATTCAAACCAACTCTGAATAGTGACCCTTTTTTTTTTTTTTTTCCTACTGTTTTATTTTATGCGGGTTCATTTTGATATGATTTTGTTTTCAATTTTTCACTCAAAAAAAAAAAAAGTACAGACAAGAAAAGTAACGTTAAAAATTCTTAACACTAATTATACTGGAGACTGAGTCCCACACCCAAACACTCCTGAGCAATAGGACAGTAAGTGTAGAGCTGTTACTTCTGACTCATCTAGAGTACAACAGTGCTAGTGCTGTTTTAGAAGCTCATTTCATAATTCCATTTCTTTCATCTAAGTATACATCTACTAAGAGGGGAGGGCTTATTGGTAGCAAACTTTACTCTCACTAGGCAGTCTCTGATGCTGAAAACTGTGGGTAATGGAGAGGAAGGCTTCAAAGAGAACATCAAGACATTCTGAGAGCAACAAGGGCAAATTTAAGAGAGTTAATTGACACTGCCATAAAAATGGGAAACACCTGAGCAAATACATCACAGATCAAAAGAGAGAGAAATGGCCTACAGAAAATCAGAAGAAAAAGGAAAATGAAGTGTATTCCAAAACCTAAGAAACTCTGTATGTAGCTTTTTTATATTAGCTATAGAGGTGCAATTAAGCTGCAAAAATCATATTTTGTACACCTTATAGTTCAGTTCATTATTAATTGTAATATTTTGATTCACACCCTTTTATACTTGATAGTGCAAGCTTACTTGCATAAAAATAAATGACTATGCTTTCTGGACACTAAAATGTTACCACTGAAGACTTTTGTCCCTAATATTCTAAAAATAAAAATACGTTTTCCTCACTCAGTAGAGGATATGTATAAACTTTGATTATTATTTCCATTACCTTTTCCTTCTAAAATGCTTAGAGGTTGGTTCTAGCTACATTTAAAGTATGCCTATCGATGACAACATTTTTTTATAATATGTATAATTATTTTGTCGGTGAGCAATAAAAGTATGAAATTTCTCTGTCCCTCCCCACCACTAAAAAAATAAATTATGATTTATTTATTTTATGTTATTTGATTTTATTTAGAAGCCTTAGGAAGTTACATTCTTAAAATCTTAAGAGTGTGAAAAGAAGTATTCAAATTAGAAGTAATGTCACAGGACAAAGAGACAGATGCTGAAAAAAATCTTGATATGATACAGTAAAATGCTTTGCAGGTGTCTGTGCATATATATCTTTAACTGAATTTATACTCTCAATTGCTTTCAGTCACATTCTCTTCTCCTCCCTTTACCTTCATTTTACCTATTTAATTATCTGATATTCAGCACACTGAGCTTGTTTTCATCATTACTATAAAGCACCTACCACCTTTACAGTGCTTTAAAAATACTAGTAAGTGAAGCATTATTTCTGGGAAGTGATTGATTTCCGAATAATATGTCACCCAGTAGTCACTTCCTAACTAGTGATTACACAGCTGCTTTCGTAAACAGAGGTACCTCCAAAACATTGTGGTTAAACATGTGATATTTTTTCATTGTTGTTAATACAGCAACTCTTAAACAGCTCAGCTGATTTTTCTTTTTTTTTTTTTTTTCTTTTTTCTTTTTTTCTTTTTATATATTTTGGCTAATTACAATGCTAATTATTATGCTTTCTATAGTGTAAAATTCTTAGTTATGATAACTGTCGAGTTAAAAATTTTGTGTGACTTAAAGAGTGTATTACTGGGAAGTCCCTGCTGACTGGAAGCAAAGTAATACTATACCAACCTACATGAAGGACATAAGGGAAGACCCAGGAAACTGCAGACCTGTTAGTCTAATCTTAGTACCTGGAAAAGTTATGGAAAGGATTATTCTAGGTGCTACTAAAAAGCTTTTAAAGCATAGTCAACATGGGTTCATGAAGGGAAAGTCCTACCATAGTAATTTGATCTTCTTCAATAATAAGAACACCTGCTTAGCAGATGCAGGGAATGTGGTGGAAGTAATCTTGCTGGATTTTAGCAAGGCTTTTGATACTGTCCCTCACAGCATCCTTCTGAACAAATTGTCAATCCGTAAGATGAGCTGTTTCAAGCTATAGTGAGTGATAAACTAATTAAATAACATACTCGTTTTCTTTCTTATCATCATAGAATCATTAAGGTTGAAAAAGACCTCCAAAATCTGGTCCAACTCTCCCCCCACTACCAATGTGAACCACTAAACCATGTCCCTAAGCACAACACCCAACCTTTCCTTAAACACTCCGAGGGACGGTGACTCCACAACCCATCTGGGCAACCCGTTCCAATGCCTGACCACTCTTTCTGAGAAGAAATGTCTCCTAACTGAACCTCCCCTGGTGCAACTTCAGGCCTTTCCCCTTAGTCTAAGATAACTACTGATAGGGCAAAGCTGACCCACAGCTTCCCACAATTTTATTTCAGGTAGAGAGCAATAATGTCTCCCCTGAGCCCCCTCTTCTCCAAACTAAGAAGCTCCCTCAGCCACTCCTCATAAGACTTGTGCTCCAGACCCCTCACCAGTTCTGTTGCCCTTCTCTGGACATGCTCCAGGGCCTCAATGTCTTTTTTGTAGTGAGGGGCCCAAAACTGAACACAGTACTTGAGGCATGACCTCACCAAAGCCAAGTACAGGGGGATGTACTCCCTACTCCTGCTGGCTACACTATTCCTGATACAAGCCAGGGTGCCATTGGCCTTCTTGGCCACCTGGACACTGTCAGCTCATGTTCAGCTGAGCATTGATCAACACTCCCAGGTCCTTTTCCGCTTCACTGTCTTCTAGCCACTCTGCCCCAAGCCTATAGCACTGCATGGGGTTATTGTGGCCAAAGTGCAGGACCCAGCACTTGGCCTTGTTAAGCTTCATCCCATTCACCTCAGCCCAGCAATCCAGCTTAATCACGAAAAGGAGGACTAAGGAGAATCTTCACCCTTTACTGGATGTGGGGGGAAACTTAGTTACCAGAGATGAGGAAAAAGCCGAGGTGCTTAATGCCTTCTTTGCTTCAGTCTATAGCAGCAAAACCAGTTGTTCTCTGGACACCCAGTACCCTGAGCTGGTGGAAGGGGATGAGGAGCAGATTGTGGCCCCCATAATCCACGAGGAAATGGTTGGCGACCTGCAACAGCATTTGGATGTAAACAAGTCGATGGGGCTGGATGGGATCCACCCAAGGGTATTGAGAGAACTAGCGGAAGAGCTGGCCAAGCCACTTTCCATCATTTATCGGCAGTCTTGGCTATCAGGGGAGGTCCCACTTGACTGGCAGCTAGCAAACGTAACGCCCATCTACAAGAAGGGCCAGAAGGCAGACCCAGAGAACTATAGGCCTGTTAATTTGACCTCAGTGCCAGGGAAGCTCATGGAGCAGATTATCTTGAGCGCATCATGCAGCACTTGCAGGGCAATCAGGCAATCAGGCCCAGTCAGCATGGGTTTATGAAGGGCAGGTCCTGCTTGACGAACCTGATCTCCTTCTATGACAAGATGACACGCTTAGTGGATGAGAGAAAAGCTGTGGATGTGGTATACCTTGACTTCAATAAGGCTTTTGACACCATTCCCCACAGCGTTGTCTTCAGGAAACTGGTTGCTCATGGCTTGGACTGGCATACGCTTCATTGGGTTAAGAGCTGGCTGGATGGCCAGGCCCAGAGAGTTGTGGTGAATGGAGCCAAATCCAGTTGGAGGCCGATCACTAGTGGAGTCCCCCAGGGCTCGGTACTGGGGCCAGTACTCTTTAACATATTTATCAATGATCTAGATGAGAGGATTGAATGCACCCTCAGTAAGAAAGCTGCCTGGCAGAGAAGGACCTGGGAGTATTGGTTGATAGTCGGCTGAATATGAGCCAGCAGTGTGCTCAGGTGGCCAAGAAGGCCAACGGCATCCTGGCTTGTATCAGAAACAGCGTGGCCAGCAGGGCTAGGGAAGTGATTGTCCCCTTGTACTCGGCTCTGGTGAGGCCGCACCTCGAGTACTGTGTTCAGTTTTGGGCCCTTCACTACAAGAAAGACATGGAGGTGCTTGAGCGATTCCAGAGAAGGGCTACAAAGCAGGTGAACGGTCTGGAGAACAAGTCTTACAAGGAGCAGCTGAGGGAACTGGGACTGTTCAGCCTGGAGAAGAGTTGGCTCAGGGGTGATCTTATCACACTCTACAGGTACCTTAAAGGAGGCTGTAATGAGGTGGTGGTTGGTCTATTCTCCCATGTGGCTGGTGACAGGATGAGGGGGAATGGGCTAAAATTGTGCGAGGGGAGATTTAGGTTGGATATTAGGAAACACTTCTTTACGGAAAGGGTTGTTAGTCACTGGAATAGGCTGCCCCGCAAAGTGGTTGAGTCACCATCCCTGGAAGTCTTTAAAAGACGTTTAGATGTAGAGCTTAGGGATATGGTTTAGTGGAGGACTTGTTAGTATTAGGTCAGAGGTTGGACTCGGTGATCTCGTAGGTCTCTTCCAACCTAGACTGTTCTGTGATTCTGTGAATCTGTGATTATCTAGATCCCTCTGAAGGGTCACCCTACCCTCAAGCAGATCGACACTACCTTCCAGATTGCTGTTGTCTGTGAATTTATTGAGGGTACACTCAATCCCTTCATCTGGGCCTTCAATAAATATATAGCACAATATAGATCCCAGTACCAACCGCTGGGGAACACCCCTTCTAACGGTATGCCAGCAGGACTTAAACCCTTTAACCACAACCCACTGGTCATGGCCCTCCAACCTGTTCTTGACCCAGAGAAGAGTATACTAGTCCAGGCCATGGGCAGCCATTTTCCCCAGGAGAATATTGTGGGAAACCATGTCAAAAGCTTTGCTGAAATCTAAGTAGACTACATCAATAGCTATTACCTCATCTACCAGTCTAGTTAGATGGTCTTAGAAGACAAGGCTGGACAAGCATGGCCTACCTTTCATGAACTCATGCTGGCTAGGCCTGATTCCCTGAATGCCACACACTTTCCATGTGATCTCACCCAAGATGATTTGCTCCATAACTTTCCCTGGAACTAAGGTCAGGATGATAGGCTTCTGGTTCCCCAGATTTGCCTTACAGTCCTTCTTGTAGATGGGAGTCATGTCAGCAAGTCTCATATCCTCTGGGACTTTTCCGGATAACCAGGAATGTTGATAGATAGTGGAAAGCATCTTGGAAATCACATCCGCCAGCTCCATCAACACCCTAGGGTGGAGCTCATGGTCCCATGGACTTGTGGCTTTCCAGATGGAGGAGCAGGTCTCTAACTGTCTCCTCCTGGATCACAGGGGGTGATTTTCTACCTGAATCACAGGGGACATCGAGGTCAGGTCATAAAGTACCCAGAGGACAACTGATCTGACTATTAAAGACAAATGTAAAGAAGCCATTAAGAACCTCAGCCTTATCCTTATCCTCATTTCCTGCTGCATCAAGTAAAGGATGGAAATTTTCCTTGGTTCTTCTCTTGCTCTTAATATATTTGTCAAAGGATTTCTTGTTCTCTTCTACTGCAGTGACCAACCTGTCTAACTTCCTCTCTGCATATCTTAGCAACTTCCTTGTAGTTGCCCCAAGTAGCTTGTCCCTTCTTCCAGTGGACGCAGACTCTCTGTTTCTCCCAGAGTCTCAACAAAAGTTCCCTGTTCATCCATGGCAGTCTTCTTCCCCTCCAACTTGCCTTACGGGACTCAGGAACAGCTTGCTCCTGTGACTTTAAAATTTCCATCTTGAGGAGCATCCAGGCTTCCTGGACCCATTTGCCCTTCAAGCCTGAGTCCCAAGGGACCCCTGCAACAAGTGTCCTGAATAGGTCAAAGTCTGCTATCCAGAAGTTCAAGATAGCAGTTTTGCTAGTTACCTTTCTGTCATCACCAAGAATAGAAAACTCTAAAATTTTATGGTCACTCTGCCCGAGACAGTCCCCAACTTTCACATCTCTCACCAGTCCTTTTCTGTTAGTGAAAAGCAGGTCTAGTGGGGCACCTCCCCTGGTAGGTTCTTGAACCAGCTGTTTCCGGAAGCTATCTTCCACACACTCTAGAAACCTCCTGGACTGCTTCCTCAGTATAGTATTATATTTCCAGAACTTCCAGAACATATCAGGGAATTTGAACTCTCCCGTGAGAATGAGTGCTGGCAATCATATAACTTTTGCAAGCTGTTCAAATAGAATGCTTCATCCACTTCTTCATCCTGATTAGGCTATAATAGACCCCCACCAAGATGTCACCCGTACAGGCCTTCCCCCTGATTCTTATCCATAGACACTCAATTTTATCATTCCCAACTTCAAGCTCTTCAACATCAAAAAACTTTTTAATATAAAGAGCCACACCACCACCCTTCCTTCCTTATCTATCCCTTCTGAAGAGCTTGTAGCCATCCATCACAGTACTCCAGTAGTGGGAGTGATACCACCATGTTTCAGTTATGGCAACTAGGTCATAGTTAGCCTGTCACACAATCACTTACACCTCCTCCTGTTTGTTGCCTATGCTGCATGCATTGCTGTAGATGCTCTTCAGAAGAAATGTCTGCCTCATCCCCAGCTTCAGCATTGTTCCCCTAGGTACTTCTCTGGTGAGCCCTGTTTTATCCCCTTCCTCTGTCATAGCTAGTTTAAAACTCTCTCGACGAGTCCCACTAGCTCTTTTCAGTTCCACTTGCAGAGCCTCATAACTTTTATGCAAGGGCACCTGGAGTAGTCATGAGATAAGCCTGCTGTGCCACACAGGAACTTGTCACAGTTGCCACTTATCATTTAGGTTACTGTGTTTATCCAGTTGGAGTAAGAATAGGGAATCCTCCATATCATGTGTCCTCTCTGCCTATTGGGCCTGTACCAGGGAAGATAAGGAACAATTCCATTAGTCTTTCTCCATTTCTGACTCTTTGATACTCCTCAGCCTACTCATTTCTCCCTGTAGCTCTGTCACTACGTGGAGGAAGGCCTCCACATGAGTACACATCCCACAGGTGTGGTCAGTACTGCCATACTGTGCTGGTGTAAGAATAGGACACACCCTGAAGCTGACACTTGGGCAGCAACATGTTCCTACCAGAGCTCTGTCTGGGAAGATGCATCTGTCTGCAGAGCTCAGAGAGGCTGTGGCCTTCTGCCAGGTAGATACTATTGCTCCCTAGTCAAGCTGGCAAAGCTTCAGTACCCTTCCTCTACCATGAAAACTGCCTTAAAAACTGCCCTGTCACTCCCTGGCTGCTGCTCCATGCTCCATTTGCCCACAGCAGTACACCATGCTTCTAGTTGCTCATGCTCTCTAGGGGCTTCCATTGAACCCTAAGGTTCATTGTAGGTCCCTTCCAACTGAACTATCTAGCCTAGTCTAGTCCAGTCTAGTCTAGTCTATCCTAGTCTATTCTATTCTGGTCTACTCTATTCTACTCTATTCTATGTTATTCTGTTCTTCCATTCCATTCTATCACAGAAAGATGTATTTGAACTTATGAGAGAGAAAATGCCCATCAGTTCTCTCCTTTGGTCATATAATATAAATGGGGACAAAAGGAGCTTTTTGTTCAAATCTTTCTCCACAGAAATTCTGTAGAGATTTTTCTACGTAGTACAGTAAATGTTAGGATTATGTAGTCATAATATCCAGATTCCTGGTGATGTGTGCAGAAGCTTGCAATTTTAATAGAAATCAAGAACATTTAAGTATTCATCCTCCATTGTTGCAAGGACTTAAAAAAAATGGTCTGTTTATATCATCACATTAAAGTGAATAAGTAGGGGAACAAGTATTGATAGAGAAAACATTGGCTCTAACACTCTGTGTATTTTAGCTATCTGCTACTCATTTATTAAGAGACAAAACTTTGTGTATACTCTTTTTAATTCCTTATGTCGCAGACAATGACAAGTTATATAAGATATGAGCCATGAATTCTGCTATCTGATTATCAAAAAACATGAAGTAAGGAATTAAAAATCACTCTGTCATGAACTGTCATTAGTCCACAGAAATGAAACTGTACACACACTCTATTATAGAACTAAAATACATCAGTTATGACTCAGGAGTTAAAAATAAGATTGTCTCTTGAAAATAAAATACAAAATATCAAGAAGTCCACCCAGTTTTGAAAATCTTCTTTCTAGTAAATAAAAATGAGACCAGAAGTGACATCAAAGTTTAAAAAAGAAAAAAAAATATTTTCACTTAACTAAATACATTGATAATGCTTAATCTGACTAGCCATATGCAAATAGTGGCTTTTAACATATCCTTCTAGAGCATTCATATGATCTGTCAGATAGGACAGAGGAATTATAGGAGACTTGTGCTACTTGAGAGCAATTTATGGCAGCCAGGCAGCATAACAACTAGAGAAGAGAACATGCTTCAGTTAAATAAATAATTTAATATTTTAATTATTTACTTATTTACTACTTTATTTACTTACATGTATCTGTACTTACATGTATGTACACATGTCTCTATATTTGCAGATAATTCTAGTTCTACAGGTAATTCTAATATGTAGATAATTGTAGTACATATGTATTTATACATACATATATATGTATACATTGATATAATTTCATATTAATGTAAAAATTAAAGACAAAATTAAATATTCAAATTCTTTGAACTTAGTTAAAACAGGTTGTCAGATTACATGTGTAGAGATAAGTCTGTTTACAGAAAAAGAACAGTATCCTGAAATATATTTATTACATCAGATTCAGATTATTTTTTCTTTATATTTCTGTGTTGTGGTTTAACCCGGCTGGCTGCTAAACACCACACAGCCGCTCGCTCACCCTCCTCCCTCCCTCTCTGGGATGGGGGAGAGAAACAGGAAAGTGAAGACTGTGGGTTGAGATAAAGACAGTTTATTAAGATAGATAATAATAATAATAATAATATGTACAAACAAGTGATGCATAATGCAATTGCTCACCACCCGCTGACCAATGCCCAGCCCAATCCCGAGCAGCTGCCCCCCCCCCCCCCCCCCCCAGCTAGCCACCCCTTTATATTCTTCAGCATGACGTCAGATGGTATGGAATACCTCTTTGGCCAGTTTGGGTCAGCTGTCTTGGGTCTGTCCCCTTCTAGCTCTTGCTGCACCCCCAACCTGCCCTCTGGCAGGACAGAGAGAGGAGCTGAAAAGTCCTTGGCTTAGTGTAAGCATTGCTCTGCAACAAATAAAACATCAGCATGTTATCTGCACTCTTCTCATCCTAATCCAAAACATAGCACCCTACCAGCTACTAGGAGGAAAAATAACTCTGTCTAACTGAAACCAGGACATTCTATCTTGTACTACACACATTGCCAGTGCTTAACATTTACCACAAAAGAAAAAAAAATAATCTCTAGAGCTGGAATAGGAATACCTAATATCTAACTAGCAAAAATCCAGGTATTTAGTCAAAACTGCAGACAAACTATGAAACAGAATAAAATCATAATGCACGAGTACCATGTGATATCATCTAGGATGTCATAGTCATGAAAGCCTCCTGTTGTTACTGATTGACTTCATCAAATCTGTACTCACTAATATTAGTAATTGCATTACTTATATGCAAAAATGAAGTTTCAGATCTCTGTTCCTCACCAAAATCTAGCCAAATCTCAGACTGTAAATCCATTTCCCCAAAATGCATCTCCCCAAAAAACAAATACTCATCTCACATTGCAAAAGCAAGCTGAGAACCTGGTCTTGGCTATGTCTGACTCTTGCATACATAAACACAACTTATCTGTTGAGCATAAACCTGATTAAGGAATGTAACAGTAGTCTATCAGTAGAAATTCAGAGCCTGTCTCACCTTTTGCAATTCATTAGTAGCCTAGCTTAAGTGTTTGTACCTAGAGTGTCATCTGAATGTCATCCTATGAATTCACTGTGTTTTAAGAAAGGAAGGAAATTAAACTGTTTTGCCGTGTTATCTGCTAATGCATTTAACATTAGATTTAACCTAATGTAGAAGCTGAGAGTATCTTAATGCATCAAGTACAAAACTTTACCATCATAGATATTATGTTATATAGTTTATTTCATGATTATATTTCCTCTGTCTTATAATTAGTTCAGACCCTTTTTAACTACTGCTACTTCTGTTGTGAGGATATTGAGTTGAGGGTGAGATACATAGGAGAAAAACAGGAAACATTCATAGGTGTCATATGGAATCTAATCCAGGAAATCACTGGCATTTGTTCTACGAGAAAGGACACCCAAGGGGCCCACATTTGTTTTTAGGTCTCTTAGTAATCTTGTCATTTACAATAAATTTATCTTAGATTATACTGTATTTTAGATCTTAGATTGTATCATAAAAATTAACTTCAGAAATAGGAAATAGGTTTAGTTTGCTCATTTCAGGAAAAAAGGATAAGTGTAATTCTTCCTAAGGACTCTGGGTCTTAGGGGCTCAGGGTCTTAATATCACTAATAATTTTAATTGGTACCAGATATACCTGATATATGTTATTTTGGAAACACATTTTTCAGCTACATATTATATTCATCCTGTGATACCCAGAATATGCAACTTCTTCCTTAGCAAAAATTCTTATTATTAGTCCTTGTATTTTGTACAGTTATATTTCAACATTTCATCAGCTGGTATAATCTAGAGCATTAGCACAACCAGGTCTTTATGGACAGCTCAGAATCCCCCAAAATTTTCATCAGTGCCCATCTTCCTACGCGGGAACACTATGCCTTAGTGTCAGGATCTTCATGTCAACCTTCATTCCAGAAAGTTGTTTCCCAGGAATGCAGAAGGAGCCCTCTCTGAAAAAGAAAAAATCAAGTCTTTATTCTTGCATCCCAATGTTCAAACATCCTTAGCTCTCATAGCTATCCTAACATCCCTCTCATAGCTCTAATGTATGGTCTGGCTTTTTATCTTCAAAAACTCTCTATTTCTGTGCCACTAAGAAGTCTCCCAGGCTTCATTTCTACATCTGGGTATACTCACATTTTTCTTGCTACAGTGCCAGTTATCCTCTGACCAAGCAGTTCAATGTCATTTTCCACACTGTTATAAACATTTCAACCTTAAGTGTACCTTAGAAAGATGCATCACCTTGCTCTTGGCAGACATCAGAAAGTTCAATTTCCTGAATTAGCTATAGTGTCAGACTGTTAATTTTTCATAACATGTAGACTTAAGTAATGTAAATTTGATTCTTCCTGATATGGATATGACTTTGTTATCTTTTTTCTTCTGATCTTTTACAAGATCGTTCTGTCTTCTGCTCTATTTTATTTCAAGCTTGCTTCTACTGGGTGTAATTTCTTGCTATTATTGCTATACATTTTTATTTTGTGGAGTAGCCATTTGTTTCTTTATACATTGGCTTTCTCTTTCTTACATTTTCTGTTTGTTTGTTTCCTTTCAACTTTAGATATTTAATATTTATATACTTTTTTTTTTCCAATATTGACCTTTTTCTTCTTTTTCTTTTCTACTTTTTTATTATTATTTTTCTCCTTTTTGCTCTCTTGTTCATGGCACTATTTTACTTTTTATGTTAAACATTTAACAAAAATAACAGGGTCTTATGGGACATTTTAGATAGGAAAAAATAAATGACAAAATGGTTAATAGTTGTTGATGAAATCCTATTAATATACTAATGAAGTTAGTATAATACATAATAATAATAATACATAATTCTCTTTCATTGGAAACAGTGGAAATTTTAGGAAATTAATGTTTTTAGTGTCTCTGACCTAAGCTGTAGCTGTACTTTGCAGAAGTTAATGTTACACAGTACAAATCATTTCAAAATTGGACAACGAATCCTTTCCCAGATCCTTGGATTATATCAACATAGTAGGCAAAAAGCAGGAGAGTCCTGAGCCTCTTTTAACTGGCTGTTATCCCCCAAAGCGATCTTGCAGTGCTGTTGTCTGAGCTGCAGGCTCCCAGGACTTTCACCAGTACTGCTCTGGCATCCACTGTCAGACATATCCCAAGCTCATTCATAACAAGTTATTTACCTGTGAAATGGGTTCCACTTAATAAAAGGCTTTGTCTTTGTTTTGGAAAAGAACCAAATGTACTTATCCAAAATACTTAAGGATTTTCTTCTCCATTCTTTACTTTCTTTAGTGCTGTCTACCTGTCCAAACTTTTACTTTTTCCTAAAGTAGTTTTGAGGCAGAACAAGCAATTTAGGAACAGAGATTCTTTCTGAATGTTTAATGTATGCTTCTGTCTACTGAAATGGAGACAGACAACTCAAAATGGCATTCCAGTTTTGACAAAACTGAAAATAAACTTCTTGTAATAGGAACAGAGTCATAGAAAACATTTAACTTCTCTGTGTGTCTGAAGACATAAACTGTTTTTAATTTCATTCTGTTTTTCAGACCGAATTCCTGATTTCTGTTTTGGAAACAAATAAGAATCAAATTTCAGATTGACAGCTGTGAGCTTATTACAGACAATTGGTAAATATATATATATATTTGTTTATTTATTCAAAGATTTTAGATAAACCATTCTCTTATCTACATTATTTATCTACAAGATATGGGCTGAGAAGCATACTGTTTCTTAGACCTCTGAAGCAGCCTTTTGACGGTATCAGATGATCACATAAGCCAAAAGGCATCACTATGATTTGTCATGAGCCTTTCATGGGAGTGAAAACTTCCAGGGGAGGTTTTCCTTCTATTTTTACCTCAATTTGCTGATCCTATGAACCAGTGTTAATCACAGCATTGATTAAATAATAAAAGCTATTGGCAATTAATGGCAAGTCAGTTTACTGAGTTTGTTTTTCCTAAAGACAAAAGGTAAGGTCAAGGTGAACTCTCTAGGCTTTTAACAGTCTTCTGAGAAACCTGCTTTCAATAAACAAATAGCTAAACATTTACAGACTAGTCCAGTTTTCCTCAATATGTAATATAGAATGTAAAGGATGTAAATAGTAAAGTAAAGGATGTGGCCTTGATTCCAGTTTGTGTTTCTAAGAGAAAAATCTAGAAACATCTTGCAGACCCACAGACAGTGACATGTTTTAGATTCATGTGTTATTTGAAGAAAAGATGTTTTTCAGTTTCTTATCATCAGTTTACATGTTAACCTCAAACAGCAGCAGCCAGTGGGATCACTTGGTAATTCTTGTTTTTAAAAGAAAATGACTGTCTCTGAAAAATTACTTTAAATAAAAATAAAAGTATTGCTACTTCCTGCCTTTGTGCAGAGAAGGTAAGCAGGAGAATAGTATAGTTATATTTTTTAAAAATATATATAAAATATGTAACAGCATTTAATCCAAACTAGTGATGCTGAAAGATAGTTCACGCATCTATTTGCAAGCACGATTAGGTTTCAACACATCTTTTTTCCTTGGATGTGTGTTACTTTGTCACAGATAAAACAGTATTAAATTACACAGAAGTCCCACTTTCCAGAATTGTTTTAATATGTTTTAATACAACACAATTATTATATTCATCAGTAGCTGTCTCTTCAAAATGACTGAAATTACAAAATTAAATCCTTAAGAAAACTGATCATTTGTAATTTTGAACAGTAAAGAAAAAATATTTATTTATTTCCACAGTTAATAAAATCTGTTCCGTGCACCTAAGAAACAGCAATAAACTATTGCAGGTTTTTTTTTTGTTTGTTTGTTTTTTAATGTCTTTTTATTTAATCAGCTAGAATTTATTTAGTCAAGCTAGAGAATAACTTGGCACAAATAATCTTAAAATCATGGACAACTCTCTAATATTCAACAAAGAGGCTCATTTCAAAAAGAAATGATAATTATTCTCCTTTTACAAGCTAGACAGTTGTATTTCTGAAACACCAAGGCGTTTAAATGGGAGCTAAATTAATCTTTATTAATCCTTGTTATCATGATTGCATAATGTCTGGATTTAAATGTCTGATGTACAGCTCTCTGTTTCCGTATTCTCTGGCAATCAGAAGTGTGAAAATAAACCTTACACTTTAAAAGAAACACTTGCTTTGAAAAAAAAAAAAAAAAAAAAAAAAAAGATATAATCATCTGTACTATTTTAAAAAAGAGTTTTACTTCACACATGAATAAATATACAGCATGTCAGAGTTTCAAACGTGCTATTTTATGTTAAAATATGCACTGCTACATGTCAGAGCTGTGAAAATGGGAGGTAAAACAAGAAGGCAGTTAGCCAAATAGGTATGGCAAGATTTGTTTTCCATTAAGATTTTTATTTTTTAAGAATATTGCTCCTACAACTTAATTACAGCATTTAAAACACCCTCTAAAATGGTCTCTGTGTGCCCTATTGACACTTCAAACTGTTCTAATAAGTGATTAGATCAGAGTCAAAAAAAAAAAAAAAAAAAGTTTTGACTTTGGTTCTTTTTGTGTGTGTGTGGTGCTTTTTTTTTTTTTTTACAAGTTTCTATGCTACAGAAATGAGCTATAATTCAAACAACCAATTTCAAAAAACAGACTCAGTGTATAATGCCATTTAAAATACTTTCTACAGACACATCATTAGTTTAGAGTTCGGTTTACATTAACTTCACCACAGCAAATCTAATTGTAGAGGAGAAGGGTTCTAACCTTACTGCAGACATGTTCTGCATGAAAAAGCTTAAAGAGAGCACTCAGAATATATTTCTTATGTAAATACATTTATTCTCAGAAATAAATACATAGTTTAAGCTTAAAAAAATAATACTCTCAAAAACATGTTTTCCCAACCAATGTTTGGGCTTTTAAAACAATAGTGAAAGCTGATTAAAATTATTTTAGATTAAATTCCATTTGGATGTATGAAGTTAATACACTGAGTAACAAAAGCATATTTGTCTCACTTGAAGGTTTTGGTTTTTTTTATTTGCTTGCTTGTTTTTAATTAGTGATGCTTTGAGAAGTCAATTCAAACTACAGTTTTACACCATATGGATGAAATGTACAATATCAAGCTGAAGTCATTCCAGATGAAAGAATTAACTACCATTTAGATGGTAAGGTCATACAAGATTTTCACTAACTCAAGTGCAATGTGCTGTGGAAAAATGTACTGTTTAAATGAGAATACAGAACTTGTGCAGAATACAGAACTTGCCATATGTATCCAGTGGTTCTTTCATGATCAATAATTGATTAAAGTTTCTCTAATAAATGACTGCCCTTTGAAGGTTGACATAAAATATTGGATGAGACTAACTACATCTAAACTGATATAACAAGCTACCTAGCTTAGATTACTTGCAAGCCCGCTTCATTTCTATTTTCTTCATGTTGTCTCAACTACTGTTGAGAAGGACAACCTTGAGAATGGGACTTGTATTGTCTTTAGTCAAAACCACAGGAGATCCCTCCAGCATCTACAAAACAACATATGACCTAAGATCTTCTTAGCATCAATCTGCATATCATTCTGCAACATGCTTTGCAAACTCCACAGAGTTTGTAGATACAGAGCCTTTAAAGCTTTAACTATCCTCATGTTTCATGTTTTTGAAGCATAAAGCAAGAAAAATTCTCACAGAAAAAAAAAAATGAAATAAAATAAAATAAAATCTTCTGAGATATCAGAAAGCATGTTCGCGTCTTGTTGAAACAAGAGTCTCATATGTTGTCTCATATGTAGGGGAAAAAAATGAAAAAAATATCTATTTATTACTGAAAACTTATGACTACTAAGAGGGTGTTATTGCATTTCCTCACAAACTATGTTCCTCACAAGAGTATAGCATGGTAAACTCTTGATCCTAAACTCAAGCATTGTAATTAAAACACCATTATCATTCCCACCCAGCTTTATCTATTCTTCCTGTACTTCTTAGGAACATTTCTTCTGTTTTCCACTACTGTTTATATGAATCCCCATAAAAAGATGCTTTAAGAAGTTAATACTTGTTATCTTTTGTTGTTGTTGTTACAAACTTCTGAGAAGCTGAGAAAGAGCATTCTTCTCCGAGGTATCCTAGTTATCCTCGAAGTTAAATAAGTTTAAACCTTTCTCAGGGTACTGAAAATCCATATGAAGTTAGAAGCCAATTAATCTGAGAGGTAGACATCAACAACTTGAGACATATTTTCTAAACTGTTTCTCAGAAGTAACTGTTGATGTAAATAACTATAATCCATTTTGGTGTGAAGACAAATAGTCTACATTAAACCAAATATACAGATGTTATACAGCACTCTGGTCTGAATTTGTTGTAAGAACACTGGAAGTGTTCATACAGTGATTACATAGGATCTCAGGCAAGAAACCAAATCACTGAATTTAAAACCCACAAATAGCATGTTCAATGTCAAGAGTTGGATTTTGTTTTATATGTTGCCAGACCCAAATTCCTCATGCTATGTTTTGGCTTTAGTACATGCTAGTGACCAATATTTTTATGCAACATATGTTTGAATATTAATGCAGACTCTCAACTAAATTAAAATTATGATTTAGTCATAGCTTTACGTATTTTTACTATAAAATAATAAAAGCTTTCATTCCTTAGATAACATTTTTTCCATGTCATTGATAATTCATATTACTTTATTATGGATTATTATACTTTAAAAATAGTACTAAAAAGTCATATTGACTTAAAAACTTATTAGGGCATCTAAAAATTTATTAATATACTGGAAAATTATTAACACTTCTGCATGTGATTATATCTCTCTCTCTCTCTCTATATATATATATTTCTTCTTCTCAAGAATCTGAGATTTCCAACTCATTTTCATTTTAGGGGGAAGTCATTAATGGGATTTTACATTAGTAAACTGCAAAGTTGTTTCAGAGTACAATGGATGTACTCACATGTCACACACACACACACACACACACACACTAAAATAAAAAAAGGAAAAATTGATTAAAATATCATCACATTCCTTTTGTAGATTTTTTTTCTACCGTGAGTCAGTACAGTCCAAAGTCAAGGTTTTATAAACTTGCATTTGTTTTATTGAGGCTAACTTTGGTGTAGAAAAAGACTAGAGAAAACTCAGTTAAATAGGAGATCATGAATGTAGGACGTGTTTTATTGTAAGAAATACAGGAGCTTCTTTTCTAATGCTGGAAGCAATTAAACTCTAATTCATTATATTATTAAGAACTTTCTGATTCTTTCTCATATTCTGATTCAGAGAATCAAATATATGATCTTGAGAAAAAAATAAATAAATAAATAAAAGAATCAGAATCAGTACATATCTTCAGAATTTGAGGTCAGAATTTGGAAGACAATTTGGATGCTGCACCTTTAAGTATTACTGATTTTACTAAGTTCAAAATAATATATATGTATATATAAATAAAAAGCTACACAAGATCAACTTGTATCTTCCTTCTCCTTTGCTAAACTGGATTCTCTTCCTGCAGCTATGATATCATGTTGCATATTTGGAAACTTAACATATGTCACACTGGGGACAAGAAAATTAAAGTGTTTTTGTTTTCCAGTGTTCTCCTAACAATACTATATTGCCCCAAGACCCAAAATATGCAGCTTGCTCTTTGAACTTTGCAATGATTGATGTATTGCAAGTAAGCTTTGAACTCTGATTATTACAAGGTCATTTTGTTGTTGGCAGTAGCAGACCTGTGAGTCCTCTCTAAAATGAAATCCTATGGTTAAGTCACTGGACCATTAGTTGGCTGAAAACTATATCATCTGAATGACCATCCATGTCCTCCAATGCTGGAGGAAATAAAAACCTGGAAAAAAAAAAAAAAAAAGCAGTAAGATTGAAATGGGTATTCATTTCTAATGAAAATATTGACATGCTTAATAACCATTACTAAATATGTTCTCTATGCTACTCCAACCTTTTAAATAATAAATAAAATAAATAAAATAAAATAAAATAAAATAAAATAAAATAAAATAAAATAATAAAATAAAATAATAAAATAAAATAAAATAAAATAAAATAAAATAACATAAAATAAAATAAAATAAAATAAAATAAAATAAAATAAAATAAAATAAAATAAAATAAAAGGAAATTGCTGGGTTAGAAACCAGAATTCTCAGGATCTTTAAACAGGCCAGGTTGCTGACACCATTTTTTCCCCATCATATCCAATCTCTGCTGAGAGAGCAAAAGCCTGCCCTTGCAGTAGCTTTCATTTCCTCAGTGGGTAGTATCCTCATATGACGCAGGGAAGAGAAGTTCAAGCTTCTCCTCAGCTTTAGGTAGACCAAGAAAATCTGTGACTTTCACATCTCACTAAGTCATGTGAACATTGCAATTTGCAGGAACATCTTTGGTGAAATACATGCTTCTTTATTCATTAACTTCAGCCTCATATTTTCTCAGTACTTGAATCACAAATTTCAGGTTTTTTTTTTTTTAAGAAATAAAATGATCACTTTTTACCTTTCCAAATCTTAGCAGGAAGCCATAATAGTCTTGGTTTCCTCCAGTTTAGATTCACAACAAAAGCTCAGATATTTTGGATAACTTATTCAGAACTGCAGAGTAAACTCAATTACAAACTGATTATGAAACATGGAAAAAGGAGTCTGATTTACTTTTGGCTTTAATTCTAAACACTTAGAAGTTCAGATACTAATCCAAATTATCAGGGTCTGGAAGAAAGAGATGGCAGTTTCACCACATTAGACTTTCATAAATTATTTCTAGAATTTCATATTTTCAGATGAGCCTATTTAAAGATGAGAGCTGTCTAGTAATCCAGAAAAGTCAATAGAAGATTTGTAAGTCTTGAACATGAAAGAAAAGTTGGTAATGAATAGATGTAAAGAATTAATTATAAAATGTGTAGGTATAGATAGAGACATTGTAGAGAGGAATATAGAAACTGATTCCAAAATATTTATGAGAATACTAATATTAATAAATAAATATTAATAAATAAATTTTATAAATAAAATATTAATGAGAATACTGTTTTTTAAGGTGTTCATCTGTTACTGCATTATAGTTAGATTTGATTCAATGTCATCAAATTCATAAGCTTTCATATTGTTTCTTCAGTTTCTTCTAATATCCCCATGTCATAATTTTGTCCTTATTTTTAGTCATCTAAGATAAAACATATTAAAAAGAAAAAGAAAAACAGATTTCATATTTGTTTTCTAGCATTTCAAATAGAAGAAGACTAACATATTGTTGTGGTTTAACCTGGCCGGCAGCTAAACACCACACAGCCATTCACTCACCCTCCTCCCTCCCTCTCTGGGATGGGGGAGAGACACAGGAAAGTGAAGACTGTGGGTTGAGATAAAGACAGGTTATTAAGATAGGAAATAATAATAATAATAATAATAGTGTGTACAAAACAAGCAATGCACAATGAAATTGCTCACCACCCGCTGACCGATACCCAGCCCAACCCCAAGCAGCCGGCTGCCCACTCCAGCTAGCCACCCCTATATATTCTTCAGCATGACATCAGATGGTATGGAATACCTCTTTGGCCAATTTGGGTCAGCTGTCTTGGGTCTGTCCCCTTCCAGATCTTGCTGCATCCCCAGCTTACCCTCTGGCAGGACAGAACGAGAAGCTGAAAAGTCCTTGGCTTAGTGTAAGCATTTCTCTGCAGCAATTAAAACATCAGTATGTTATCAGCACTCTTCTCATCCTAATCCAAAACATAGCACCCTACCAGCTACTAGGAGGAAATATAATTCTGTCCTAACTGAAACCAGGACACATATCCACAGAAACTCTCTGAATCTTTACCACCTACAGATTTCCACAGACAGCTAAAACTCTAATTACTTAATAAAACTTATCATTAAGAGATAAGGTCTTAGAAAATAAAATAGATCTTCCTCAACTTTGAAGTAAACTTTCCTTTTTCCACTCACAGAAGATAATCCATTAGTTTTCACCATGCCTATAAAACGTAATTTCTTCTATACAACAATAGGAAGGCAATACAACATTTTACAGTGGCTTACAAAATCCAAACATTGTGCTGCCCTGCTTCCTTTCTAAAACAGGACTGTACATAAGAAATACAGAAAGTGCATACAGCCTGCACTTTTATATCATAATTTTTTTTCTTCATAAATTGATCACTACTTATTCCTGTTTGGGAATGAATGTCATGAAAAGGCATAACTTTGTACAGCTTGCTGATGTAATACTGTTGCACATAGCCTTCTCTTGGTTGTTACTTTTCCAGAAGTCTCTCAGGATGATTTGCATGAGATGTTTGAATGAAATGTTAGCTTTCACCTTCCATTACAAGACATTAGAGGAGCTATGCAGCCTCAGGTCGAAGAATAAAATTTTTATAAAACTGATTAATAAGGAGGAAAGAGAAGGAAAGAAAGAAGGAAAGAAAGAAAGAAAGAAAGAAAGAAAGAAAGAAAGAAAGAAAGAAAGAAAGAAAGAAAGAAAGAAAGAAAGAAAGGAGGAAAGAAAGAAAGAAAGAAAGAAAGAAGGAAAGGAGGAAAGGAAAAAAGGAAAGAAAGGAAGAAAGAAAGGAAGAAAGGAAGAAAGGAAGGAAGGAAGGAAGGAAGGAAGGAAGGAAGGAAGGAAGGAAGGAAGGAAGGAAGAAAGAAAGGAAGAAAGAAAGAAAGAAAGAAAGGAAGGAAGGAAGGAAGGAAGAAAGAAAGAAAGAAAGAAAGAAAGAAAGAAAGAAAGAAAGAGAAACTGGCTTTTCAGTGAAAATAGAGGAAGGAATTCATTATGGCACTGTGTGTTGTACTTGTTATGGACTTAGTCAATGTTTAAATACCATAGAACCTTTTTTTTTTTTTTTTTTTTTAAAAAAAATGTATTTTATGGACATCTTGTACTGTTTATTTAGTTTTCCCAAAGGTAACCCTGTCTCAGAGACTGATATACAACATTTTTTTTTTTGTTATGTTATGTAAGTTTATATGGGGCTGAGATACCTCTGGATGATTAAAAACTTGAAGGTGTAGCTCTGAATATTCTAGAGAATATGTTCAGGGGTTTATCTGAATAAATAAAGTAGATCCCCAGTTTCTGAAGACAATTATGTTTAGAGGAGAAACTAAAAGTTTTTATCAGAGAGTAAAAAGAAATTAAAGATCAGCCCTGGACTTCTAGAATAAATTCTCAGAGATCATCAACCTACTCACAACTTTCAGTAATGAGGACACTAGAGAAAATTAACAAGTATGTTCTTGCTTAAGAATATTCTCAGCAAATTCTGTAGCAAAATCATCCCATTTCCTATAAATTTCTACTTTGGCCATTGAAATGTTCCAGCATTTTATCTAAAATAGGAAAAAGTAAGGAAATAACTGTTCTGCTTGTTCAGAAAACTTATGAAAGTTAACATATTAGCTTTCCAAGACAAACCTTTACTGCCAAAAGAATACATTCATTATACTTATAGTGAAAGTTTTAATTATACTAAGATATTTTTAAATCTTTTCCCAATGTACTTAATGATTTTAATTTTTTTACTAATTAATTAAAATTAATTATTTTTTTACTAAAAAAAAACCACTAATTTATTATTTTTTAATTATTTTCAAGTATATCCCATGGATAATGTATTTTAATAATAATCAAGTACCCTCCTTAAAAAGAAAATATTTCTTCTATTACCAAAGTGGCATAGTTTTAATGTCTTTGTGGAAATTTTCCATGTTTCAGTTTCAACTTATTTAACTTTATCTACATATCCAATATTCACAGACTTGGCACTAGTCGGCTTGGCATATGCCAGACTTGGCATATTAGTCAGCTAAGACTGGCTAACACATCATTACTTGTTCCAAAATTATTTGAGATTGAACACTTATTTCATCTTTCTTTTCCTGTGTGCTGTTTCACTTTACACCTTTGCAAGAGCTATGCTACTATCTTGTTCACTTCAGTTTACAGCATCAGCTCTGACAGGAAGTTAAAGTTTTCAGTTCCATAACTTAGTACATGTAATGTTTCATGATTTATTTTTTTTTTGTCTGAAAGGAACATAAATATGATTTTTGTTTGCTTGTTTTTAATCTCCTAAAATAGTAAACAAACTTTTGAGGAAGTGAAAATTCTTTGTCCAGAGTTGAGAAAAGATTTTGACTTTTCCCATATGAATTTACTCAATGAAGGATTACATTGAACAATGACAAATAATTGTGCATCTACTGTTCATATACTGATATCAGAAGCTAGAATAAGGTAGTTGGAATTTTAATGCTAATAAGGACCAAAGACAATAGACATGCTAAAGCCAGGGTAGGCATTATTCCTTGTATATTAATAGTACAGTTAATTGTCAATTGCTGGTCATGTAATTTGAAATACTATCAAAGTATGTAAAACTAGATTTCATCTTACATATACGTATATATTAAATTATTTCCTCTATCTTACAATTTACAAAGAGTTTCATATCATCTGATCTCTTTGTGACTTAATGTTATCGTATGTTTCCTCTGTGACTTCCCAATGCAATTAAGAGTATAATTTTTTTTTTTTTTTTTTTGGGGGGGGGGGAGAGACACAGAATATTATGCCTTATGTGACTACTGTTACAGAGGCAATTTTCAGATAATTATATTATCTGTTGAGTTCAAGAAAAGGATTCACTAGTAAGTTTGGGTATAAATGTATTTTGAAGAGCTTCAAATACATTTTATGTTTATCTTGTCCAGCTAAGGAAGATCATCCTAAATCAAGGATAAATATTTGGTGCACAGACCTCTCAAGAAGAGGAGGTGTTTTCTTCCTTCCTTCCTTCCTTCCTTCCTTCCTTCCTTCCTTCCTTCCTTCCTT
>CM021731.1:148699308-148723611 GCA_011075105.1 Heteronetta atricapilla
CTTCCTTCCTTCCTTCCTTCCTTCCTTCCTTCCTTCCTTCCTTCCTTTCTTCATTTTGTTTTCTTTTCTTTCCTGCTTTTTTCTTGTTCTTTCTTTCTTTCTTTCTTCCTTTCTTTCTTTCTTTCTTTCTTTCTTTCTTTCTTTCTTTCTTTCTTTCTTTCTTTCAGGGAAGTAAGGAAAATCTTTTGTTGTTTAACAGTAGTGCTGGTTTTATTTTCAGTAGTCTGTGACAGCAGCAGCTTGACATAAATTAGAATTGACCTGTATATGTTCCAGTGGGATAGTTACGAACAGGAAAGTATAAAAACATACTTTAAAACATTTATATTAAACTACTACTATGACTTCTGTTCTTTGTCATTTACATAAATCTGGGGTTTTAGTTCCTTGTTTTTTATTATTATTATTATTTGTAGGGACTGATTAAATGACGTGAAAGGGGGAAAGAAAATTCCATTGTAGATTAATTCACCTTTTGTATAAATTGTTCTGTAAACTATAAATGAAAATCACATTAATGAAGTATGTCACTTAAGTTCATTTTCAACTAATGGCAGTTACTACAAAGAATTGATCCCATCCTACTTTATCCTGATAAGAAAAACTAAACCAAGGGAAAGAAAACAAACAAAGAAGCAAACTTATTTCAGCAAGTAAAATGGAAATTATAATTATCAATGAGGCAAAAGTGTTGAATCGGAAGCTCAGGACTGTTCCCCAAAATATCTATTAAAATATAGTGGAAACCTCAAATTTGTAGTTCCTTGATCTTCCTTTTGACATTTAACAGTTGTGGTTCCTTGACATTTCTCTTTGATAAATCTGTCTGCGAGCCAGACCTTCGCATCACCAGCTGACTGTAGTCCACCAGGATGCTCAGTTGAAACCAGCTGTGGTCAGTGGCTGATCACACCACCAGACTGTGATGCCACATATCCGAACACCTTTACAACTAATTTTAACTGACATTCTCAAAACATGTGGGTTCCCTGCTGTTGGGCTATTAGCTGAATCAGTTGTATACCTGCTGCAGTCCTCATTGTTGTTCTGGGCTGCAAGCACACACTATCAGATCATGATGATGATTATTATTATTATTATTTTCATCAGAACCCCCAAGTCTTTCTCCACGGGGCTGCTCTCAATGAATTCTTCTCTCAGGCTGTACTCATGTCTGGAATTGCCCCAGACTCGGTGCAGCACCTTGCACTTGGACTTGTTGAACTTCATGAGGTTCACATGGGCCCACTGCTTTAGATTGCCCTGGTTCCTTTGGATGACATCCCTTCCTTGTATCAACTGTATCACTCAGCTTGGTATAATCTGCAAACTTGTTGAGGGTGCACTTGATCTCAATGCCTATGTTATTGATAAAGGTATTAAATAGTACTAGTTCCCAGTACTCCAAAACCCCTGAGGACGCCTTGCCACCAGCCTCCACCTGAACACAGAGCCATTAACCACAACCCTCTGGGTGTGACTTTCAAGCCAATTCCTTATCCATTGAATGGTTCAAGGTATCTCTCCAATGTGGATAGCAGGATGTCATGTGGGACCATGTTTAACTTGCAGAAGTCCAGGTAGATGACACTGGGCGTGTAGTCTTCCTTTGTCAACTGATGCAGTCACTCCATAAGAGAAGGCTTCCAGTCTGGTTATGCATGATTTGCCCTTGGTGAATCCATGATGGCTGTCTCAGCTCACCTCCTTGTCCTGCATGTGTCTTAACAACGCTTCCAGGAGGATCTATACCATCATCTTCCCAGGCACAAAGGTAAGGATCACTAGTCCATAGTTCCCCAGGTCCTTCTTTCTACCCTTTCTAAAAATGGGCGTCCATCCTTTTTCCAGTCACCAGGGACTTTGCCTGACTGTAATGACTTTTCAAATATGATGGAGAGAGGTTTGGTGAATATGTCAGAAAATTTCCTCAGGACCCTGGGGTGCATGTCATCAGGTCCCATAGACTTGTACCTGTTTAGTTTCATCAGGTGGTCTCTAAATTGCTGTTCACTTACAGTGGGATGGACTTTGCTCCCCTCATCTACGGGTTCAGGGAAATGAGAAATATGGGGTGCCTGATTGGCAGTGTAGACTGAGGCAAAAAAATAATGATGTCCCACCATGTTTCCATGATAGCAATTAGGTCATAGTTTTCTAATTGCAACATGGTTTCCAACTATTCCTGCTTCAGCTGGTCTATTGGTCACATCACCTTTTCAGAGAAGCCCTTCCTAAGTCCTTTGGGACAATTCACAAGTATTTCTCTATTGCTTCCTAAAGTGTTCCCAGGTTCTCTTCCATCACACAGAGGTACATCCCCTTCCTCCAGTGAATCTAGGTTAAAACTATACTAATAAGTCTGGCCAGATTGCTGCCCAGAACACTCTTGCTTCATCCCAGGTGTGCCCCATCCAGTGTCAACAAGCCTGGTCTCTCAGAAATGCATCCAAAATCATAGAACCCAAGACCCTGACCATGGCACTAGCCATACAGACAACTGCACACTTGATCCATTTGTGTCCTTCTTGCTCTCTGCGTCCAACTGGGAAGATAGATGTGAACACTACTTGAGCTCCTGATCCCTTCAACATCTTTCTGAGGGCCATAAAATCCCTTTTGATATTTCTGTGTCTCTGTTGCAGACTTCTTTGACCTTATATGAAAGAGTAAGAATGTGTAGTAGACTTCTGGCCCCACCAGGCTTGGTAACCTGTTCATAATATCACGAATGTAGGTCCTATGCAGGCAGCAAACCTCTCTGCAGAAATTATCTGAAAGTAAAATGGGTGCCTCAGTGCCTCTCAGTGAGGAGTCTGCAATTACTAACAGCCTTTATTCATTTTTTTATGGCACTCATTTTGATGTAGGTGGTTGAATGGGCCAACCTCGTACAGTTGCCCTTTCCTAGGTCTTTACCATTACTCACACACTCTCCTCTTTCCAGTCCTAGAACATTGTATCTGTTCTGTACAGGCACTTCAGGGGCAAGGGAGATACTATTTCTGCTGCTCTGAGCAGAGACAAGGGTCCAGTCTCCCTTATCTTGCAAGTCAGTCAAGTTTATTGGTTCAGGGCTGATGCTAGCTTACTTTCCCCTTGCCAGAACTTAAATCAGGGTTGTTGCTGAGCCCGTCAGCTCATAATACCTTTTACCAATCACCCCCTTGGATTCCTGGATGCTAGGCTGCCTGGTGATCTCCTCTCTTAATATGTCAAGCTGCTTGAAAAAATAATTCAGCTGGTCACTCTTGCACCCATGACATGCACCTTTGCCTTCAGCAGATAGGGAAACTTCCAGATTCTGAAGTTCTCTGGAAATGAGGGTCTGGAAATATCTTTCTGTCCTTAGGAGGTTTGTTTGGATGTAGGCATCTGTCTGGGAAAGTAGTGCCCCTTCCATTTGGGTTTCAGATGCAGTCTGGCAGGGCAATAAGTGGATATCATTTTTGTTTCAGTAGAAGACTCTTTCTTGTTGCCCCTAGAACAGAAGAAAGCAATCCACCTTCTGTCCTGCCTCAGTGAACTGATGTGCAAACTGCCAGGCCACTCCCTGGCTGTCATACCTTACCTTGTTAACCTGCCCTTGTCCCACACTCCTTATCACCACACTCCCTAGGGGCAGCTTTTGTATGTGTGGGGACAGCAGGTGCTCCTGGCCAAGCCTCCTCAGCCACTCTTGCAAGGGTTTCTGGGTGTTGGAATCTCCCTCTGCTCTCTGAGGTTGCCTCAATGAAGGAACCCACTTGCATACCATGATCCCCTGTTCTGTTGCAGAACGTGCCTGCTTTGGAACCTATTGCCTCAGTAAGTGACTAGTGGTGATAATTGAAGAAGCACTTTCCACAAGATGAGATTGTGTCTACCCTACGCTGGCAGGTGTGGGTAATCCATTGAACCCCACCTGTTATGGGGATTATAAATATTCCCCGTGAAAGAGGAATTCCCAGTATGTGCAGGTCATAAGCTTGCACTGATTAAATCCCTACCCTTTGTACACACCTCCCTGTGCTACTACAGATTGGATGGTTTAGTGAGGTCTTCGAATAAGCCCAAGCCAGGTTGGCCATGTCGCTGTCAGAGTGTCAAGAAGGCAGTTAAACTTGACTATTTAGAGGAAGTAAAAGTTGTAACAAGGTTTCCATAGGTGAACCTGTGGAAGGATCATTTTTTGAGGGAATGGCCTCAAGTTGTGCCAGGGGAAGCTTAGGTTAGAAATTAGGAGACATTACTTCTCAGAAAGAGTAGTCAGGCTTTGGAACAGGTTGTCCAGGGAAGTGGTGGAGTCACTGTTCCTGGAGGTGTTCAAAGAAAGGTTGGACCTGGCTCTTAGGGACATGGTTTAGTGGGTGATATTAGTAGTAGGGTGATGGTTTGATCAGATGATCTTGAAGACCTTTTCCAACCTTAACGATTCTGTGATTGTATGACTCTATGATTCAAAGAGTCGGTATGAATGAGAACAGCTCATTGAAGAGGACAGCACAACTCCAGTGCCTTTGAAGTGTTCCTTTTACTTTGTTACAGTTATGGCTTTATGTTGACTTTTTGAATGGAAAATCATATAAGATGCTTATTGCATGACTGAAATGTTATTTCAACAGTGAAGTAGTACAGTTACTAGATCTGTCTGTAGCACAGGGAGGAAATGAAAGAAGTAGTTACAGGAAACTACTTGTGACCTACTCTCTTTGCTCCTAGTGAATCAGTTTACACATACTTATTCAGAAATCATTGCGATTGTAGCTCACACATTATGAATGATGGTGCAAGGAATGCTTGAACCTGACTGTGATTTCTCCAGACAAAGAATAGGGATATTAAGTACTTCTTGAAAGTTGTTATGACTCTGTCTAGACAAGTACATACCCAAGAAGTATTAAACTGCCACTTTAAAGTCAAAGAGATTCCTTATCTCTTTAAGGTTAAGCAGGTATCTGGGATATCTAGAGCATTACAATTTTTTGTTGTCAGCACTTAAGTTGCCTTTTCGGATGGAGACAGCTTTGCAGAATTTCTCTTGAACTTGTCCAAGTTAATAAGGATGTATCCCTGAAGTCAAGATTTGATTATATATATTTACCACTTTCAGAAATAAACATTTTTAAAAGTATATATTTTATACTTTCCATTGGCCTCCTATTTGGAGTCTAGTTATACTATCTTATTATTAAATTAACAAATATATATGTATAAATATATATACATACGATGCTAACATGTTAACATGCTAACATGAAGTGAAACGATAAAGCCCATAGGAAGAGGGTTTTTTTGGATTCTGTCCCTTTCTTTCAGAAAAGTATAAAAATGTATGAGGTTATATTTTGCTCAGTACCTTGTTCTGTTTTGAATTTTTTTTTTTGTTACAAATATGAGAGTACCACAAGAACATGTCAGTTTCAGGGTATTAAGTGTTCATATGTGGTTATTTACACTTCTTGTCTCATCAGTGGGAAGACATAAATACATGTACATAACTGTTTTTCTCACTTATTGTAACACAGAGACCTAAAACTGGGAGATTATATATCATTTAAGATTACTATCCTTTCCTCTCCATTAACCATTAACTAGGTAGTAGATGAAGGTAGCTTACTGAAGTTAACTGAAAGAAATCCAAGCTTGTCTATCAATAGTACAGTTTTAAGTCTTTGTGTGTGTGTGTGTGTTTTAAATACACAATAAATGATATATCATCTTTGAAAACAAAAAACAAAGCAAACAAAAAAAAAAATTACCTGGGTAATCTTAAAGCTAAATTGACTTGTTTCAAATACCTTGCATAACAGAAAATAAAACACTGATGTGTGATAATAGATTCCTTATTATGCTAGTACAAGATTGGATGCTCTTATACAATAACCTGGTTTAGCTGTTCGTACTTGTCTCTTCACTTCTACGTGAACAAGAACTTTTAAATAAATCTGAGAATTTTCCTACTGGAACTTTTAAAAATTGCATTTTGTATTTCATTTACAGTTTGGGGATTAACCTATCAATGATTCATGTATTCATCTATTTGGATAAAATTTGTCTTGTCAGCCAATGAATCTTGAATTCTCGTTTTATATGGCTTTATAGTCCATGTATCATTATGCATATTGTTTACAGAACAGCAAAAATAATGCTGCTGACACCAGCTGAATATTTGATGCATTTGTGTTTGTGGTATCAGGAGATTTGTATTTTGCATTTATTGATAAATATTTATATATAAAGTTCTTAATAAAAATGGAATTTGAAGACTGTTTAGTTAAGTTTGGACTTTATATATATAAACATATATATATGTATATATATATATAATATCAACATTTGTCAATTAAGAGCTAGAAAGACCAGATTTGCTGTTGAAATTATTTTAATTTTAAATTATACAGTTAAGTCTACTATTTCATAAAAACAAACAAGCAAACAAAATCCACTTATGTTTTACTTAAATACCTAAGTAAATATATCCATCATTAATTTGAATACTTCAATCCTGTACATAAATCTTACAGAAAAAAAAACCTGTGGTAATCATGTGACTGAGTTACAAACTTCTGAATCAACATCTTAATGAAAATGTTTTTTTTTCAGTCTGAACTATAGAAGAAAGAAGTTGCTGCTTTGGGTACTTAAATCAAAATTTCTTAAAGTTAAGGAACAAAGTCTTTTCACAAAGGAATAGTAGAGACTGAGATACAATGCTGCAGAAAGTCACAGTAATGAATGTAAATCTCATCTTCTCTCTCACTCACAAATACACAAATACTTACATACACAGTCCCCCTTCGCTTATATTCTGAAGAACTGTAAGCTTCTCTAAAGCTATTGATTTGCAGACTTTCTGAAATTAAACTGTCAAGTATCACTATGTTCTTGATATGCTATTGATTTTGTTAGGAATATTTTGGGGAAAAAAAAAAAAAAAATGTGACAGAGCTGTAGGACAAATGGAAGGTCTTAGTTTTATTTAGTAGATAACTTGATTAAGTAGCAATTGACCACAACATTTTTGCTTCTTTCCTCAGCTTTCCTTTGACAGTTGCTGCTAAAATGTTGGTATTTCAAGGGGTTAAAGTATCCTCCTGAATCATCAAATGTTTACTAACCTGATGTGCAAAGGTTCTGAGCCCCCAGGACAGCAGATTTCTACCTGCTGCTTTAAGGTAGTTCTGATTTTCCTTTACATCTTTCAGAGAGGGGGAAAACAACAACAAAGCCAAGCATTAAAAGACAGAACAATAAAACCACCATAGATATGACTTCTGCTTATAGGCATTGTGCAATTCACTGTCTGAAACTGAACTGTCTCACTCATCTGTAGTTCTTATGGCCACCTTTATAAAAAGATGAAGATTTTCTTAACCAGTTTACTGATAAGTATCACTGATTCCAAATGGATTGCATATTTCTGTTAGTTGCAACAGAATCATTCTTTCAGAATTTACATTTTTCTGCTAAGGAACTTGTAATTTTACAAATTTTATTCCACTAAAATTCACTTTGAAGCCTCTAGCTTATGTTCTTATGACAGCACTTTATCTTCATTACTAGAAATTCAAAGAGTTTGACTAGACCTTTACTTTTGCATTCTCTGGTGAAGCATGCTATGTGAGAATGAACACATATGTTTTGATATTAACAAGTGTCTAGACTTCACTTAGTTTAAACAGTAAGCATCTTGCTATGCATAAAGTAAAGGACTATAAATGCTTTACGTGTTTGTAGCGTAAAGCAAGGACTATAAAAAACTTGTGGGAAGTTAAATTATTAATGATATGGAATGGGGAGAGAGAACAGGATGTTCTTACAGTTATGTAACTTAAACATTTTTCTTTTCATTTATTACAAATAATTTACTTTTTGACATTTTATCAATAATTCCTAGTCAAAAAGCTGTTTGCTGCTTTCAGTTTTAACAGATTTACCTCATGTACAATTATATTCCCCATCATAGCTGATATCTATGTTTCTGATACTATAAATCACTTCTACTATTGATTTGTTACAATTAATAACTTTTTTTTTTTTTTTTTTTTTTCCGGATTTCCTTGTAATTTTATATCCTTTACTTTTTGCTCTATGATTTTCTTTATTACAGGTTGAATAAAAACAGCCATAGCTATTTTGCCTTCTGAGAGTATGCCTTTCTTCTTGACCTATTGTTCTGCTTAATGTTAGCTGATATTATCCTTTTAATCCTTTTTTTTATTTTAAAATGTTGGTGTGAAGAAGGACAGAAGATTTCTTTTGGAGTGAGTGATTCCTACTTCCTGCAAAGTAGTAAAAAGTAGTAAACCCTCTGATGTGTTAGGTTCTGGCTGGTCTTAGGTTAGTGTTCTGGCTGAACAGAGAGTTGTGGCTTGAGCTTAGGAGAAAAAAGAGGGTTTATCATCTTTGGAAAAGAGGGTGGGCCACTCAGAAGGATTATAAAGATGTTGTGAAGCTGTGCAGGGACAAAATTAGAAAGGCGAAAGCTCATCTGGAGCTCAGTCTAGCTACTGCCGTTAAAGATAACAAAAAATGCTTTTATAAATACATCAACACAAAAAGGAGGACTAAACAGAATCTCCATCCTTTACTGGATGTGGGGGGAAACTTAGTTACAAGAGATGAGGAAAAGGCTGAGGTGCTTAATGCCGTCTTTGTCTCAGTCTTTACTAGGAAGACTAGTTGTTCTCTGGATACCCAGTACCCTGAGCTGGTGGAAGGGGATGGGGAGCAGGATGTGGACCTCACAATCCACAAGGAAATGGTTGGCGACCTGCTACAACACTTGGATGTATGCAAGTCGATGGGGCCAGATGGTATCCACCTGAGGGTACTGCGAGAACTGGCAGAGGAGCTGGCCAAGCCACTTTCCATCATTTATTGCCAGTTTTGGCTATCAGGGGAGGTCCCACTTGACTGGCAGCTAGCAAACGTAACGCCCATAAGGGCGAGAGGGTAGACATGGGGAACTATAGGCCTGTTAGTTTGACCTCAGTGCCAGGGAAGCTCATGGAGTAGATTATCTGGCTCCATCACACAGCACTTACAGGGCAACCAGGTGATCAGGCCCAGTCAGCATGGGATTATGAAAGGCAGGTCCTGCTTGATGAATCTGATCTCCTTCTATGACACGATGACACGCTTAGTGGATGAGGGAAAGGCTGTGGATGTGGTCTACCTTGACTTCAGCAAGGCTTTTGACACCGCATTCTCCTCAAGAAACTGGCTGCTCTTGGCTTGGACTGGCACACGCTTTGTTGGGTCAGAAACTGGCTGGATAGCCGGGCCCAAAGAGTTGTGGTGAATGGATTCAAATCCAGTTGGAGGCCAGTCACTAGTGGATTCTCCCAGGGCTCAGTACTTTGGCCAGTCCTCTTTAATATATTTATCAATAATCTGGATGAGGGGATCGAGTGCACCCTCAGTAAGTTTGCAGAGGACACTAAGTTAGGGGTGTGTGTCGATATGCTTGAGGGTAGGAAGGCTCTGCATCGGTCCATAGGCTGGACCGATGGGCCGACACCAACTGTATGAAGTTCAACAAGGCCAGGTGCCAGGTCCTGCACCTGGGGCACAACAACCCCAAGCAGCACTACAGGCTGGGAGATGAGTGGTTTGAAAGCTGCCTGTCAAAGAAAGACCTGGGAATATTGGTTGACAGATGGCTGAATATGAGCCAGCAGTGTGCTCAGGTGGCCAAGAAGGCCATCCCCATCCAGGCTTGTATAAGAAGCAGCATGGCCAGCAGGTCCAGGGAAGCGATTGTTCCCCTGTACTCGGCTCTGGTGAGTCTGCACCTCAAGTACTGTCTTCAGTTTTGGGCCCCTCGCTACAAGAAGGACATAGAGGTACTTGAGCAAGTCCAGAGAAGGGCAATGAAGCAGGTGAAGGGTCTGGAGAACAAGTCTTACAAAGAGTGGCTGAGGGAACTGGGACTGTTTAGCCTGGAGAAAGGGAGGCTCAGGGGTGATCTTATCACACTCTACAGGTACCTTAAAGGAGGCTGTAGCGAGGTGGGGGTTGCTGTATTTATTCTCCCATGTGCCTGGTGACAGGACGAGGGGCTATGGGCTAAAGTTGCACCAGGGGAGGTTTAGGTTGGATATTAGGAAGAACTTATTGACTGAAAGGGTTGTTAGTCACTGGAATAGGCTTCCCAGGGAAGTGGTTGAGTCACCATTCCTGGAGATCTTTAAAAGAAGTTTAGATGTATAGCTTAGTGTTATGGTTTAGTGGAGGACTTGTTAGTGTTAGGTCAGAGGTTGGACTCAGTGATCTTGGAGGTTTCTTCCAACCTAGATGATTCTGTGATTCTGTGATTCTGTGTCACTGATACTGAGTTTAATTATATTGTAAATGTTGTCTAAATTACTAAATTATTTTGATTTCACTGTACCATCAGTCTCTTATGGCTTCTAGTTTATTATAAAGAAAGTAGTTTGAAACTAAATACTTGAGATGACAGTTATATCCTACTACAGCAATTATATCATTTGTTTGGAGTTCTCTATGATACATTTGTGCCTCTTCTGTTATCATTTAAGGAGTCAAAAAAAAGGGGGGGGGGGAAGAAATAGGGAATGTTAGTGGGATTCACATCTGTATTTGAGAAAGAGTAGAAGTAAATATCACCTATTTCTTTCCAGAAATTAGTATCAGACAATGCTTTGAAGAAAATAGCTGGCTGAGCTTAGATTCAGAGAATGTTTACCTCCTTTTCTTTGATTATAAGTTTGTTTAACAACTACAAAGTCTTTGGGTGGTGTTGCAGTACTCAGTATTCCAAAACTTATTGCACTCAAAAAATAATACTTCAGCTCCTTTGTCAATACTGTAAATATCCTAACTCATACCAGATGAACACAAATATATCTAGCTCCTGCAGACTGGCTGTGAGTTTTTAAATTTTCCGCCAGTGTCATCTCTATTCACCTCTGTGTATGTATTTTCTTCACAATCTTTATAAAACCGCATCCAACTGCACCCAGAATTAAGCTGTTTCTTTGCTAGCGAAACATAAAAAATAATTATGATTCCACACAATGCTGCATTCAGTGAGTGTACAGTTGAACCCTGTCCTACAAAGTAGCTTATGCTGCCACTGCGATTGCCTAGAAAGTTTTCTACTAATAGTAATTTTGTGAAAGTTTAAGTATCTACTTGATGCATTAAACAAAGGCTAAAGGGAAAGCATAAAATTAAATCCAAAATGTTTACTAAAATTGAAAAGTGGTAGCAGATATGTAGATATTAATATCTTTTGAACGGTGATTTAACATTTTAGTTTTCTTTCTGCATATATGTCTACCTTATGGTACTTCATTTTCATAACTAGTTAGTGCTTTTTTTTTTTTTTTTTTTTTTTGGAAGGTCCTGTGCGTATACTTTGGTTTAAAAAATTCTGACATACTTGAATAAATTACCGTGCTTTCATGAAAAAATAAAAAAAAAAAATGAAAATGAAATACATATGGTTAATACTTAAAATTCCATTTTCAAAAGACTACATTATTAAAAGATTACACTGTGATGTCTTGTCAAGCCTTTCTATTTTATTTCATAATTTTAGTCAATTTAAAGTGACTGATAAATCTTACCAACATAACATTTTCCTCACTGTAAACAGTGATTTTAGAAGACAAATCAAGAATACTAAGTAGCTATCTAATGAAATCACCTAGCAAGTCAAATTTAGAAATAGTCTAAAATAATAAATATTAGTCAATAAATAAAATAATAGTCAAAAATGCTGTCCCTAAGTAGGATAAAGTTCCTGAATGTATTTAAAAATATATACTCTGAGTTTGATTTGTTTGAATTTAAAAGGTTAGTTGTTCACAAGTTTCTATCCACTTTATATGGAGGTAATGGCTTTCTTCTTTCTTAAAAACGAAACATGTAATGTGATGTTTATCTTAGGTTATTTTCCCGGCTGGTTCCAGTTTTATGAACTGATATCAGACAAAATATTTTTACACTTTAATTTTCCTATTTGCCTAACCACCTTGTAGAAACAGAACCAGTCTTAGAATGTTAAGGATCATTAAATTTATTTCATCATGTAAACCCTTTTAAACCAATTAATTCTCATATATTTTCATTCCTTTCCATGATGGTTGTCACCGATGATATACTTTTTAATATCAGAAATGTTGAGGATATAAAGATACATGACATACACATTTTAAAGCTATAGTTAATTCTTTAAATAACTGTTCTACATCAAGGCTTATTATTGTTTATAGAAAAATATCTCATTATCCAGCTAAATTAGATGTTGCAATTTGTTAAATATAAATTTTACTTAACTATTTGTCATGCTTATATTTGGTACATAAAGTTAATTTGCAACAGATTAGCTAAAACATTCTGACCAATCTCTTTGACTGCTAGTCATACTATAAAAAATACCAGCCATTCAATCTTTCTTCCAAGCTTATCATCTCTTGCTATTATCTATTTATTTCTTCTCACGCTTTTTTGAAAGGTCGGTTTTTGAAGTCAGATAAACAAAAAGAAGTCAGTCAATTTTATTCTTTTAGCAAAAAAGATTGATTACAGTTTTAGAATTTCAGATATATTTAACTAATTTATCCATGACTACATCAAAGGCATTCCATTTTCATTTCTTCAAAGAAAAGTACTGCAAAGAAAAAAGTTTATTTTTTAAGCATTATTGATCTGCTGATGATGGTAGAACTTGTAAGAATAATATGGGAGCAAAACCTACAAGTACAAACATCAAAAACAGAACTGATATTACATGATTGTCCTGCCCTTTATTTGGATAATAAAAACCTTCAATAAAATTCACTATGTATCCAGATATTCCAGCTTTCCTTTTCGTTTTTCCACTTTCTGACATTTGACCTAGTTTTAAAAGATTTGTTTATTTCTTTACATTTAATTTCTTTACATTTAATTTCTTTACATTTAATTTCTTCTGACATGTGGTGCTTGTTATGTTTGACTAATTCAGGTGCTTCAGAGATACTGGTTTGTTTCTATCAAAAACAAGGAGAAAAAAAAAGGTGGTTAAGCATGCTGAGGAAAGTTGGGGACATGATAGAATATTGTAACAACTTTTATTTTTTGTGGCCTAAGTGTTATGAGGTTAAGTTTAAATAACAATATATATATATAATATATATCTTTAAGAAGAGGAATGCATCTACTGTTTATGGCTCTTACAAGAGTCCATTAAAAATAAAAATAAATCCAATATTTAACTGAAATCCAAAACTTAAACCATACCCATTTGCCTTCTAATAATCAAACTGTACAAATAAACGAACAAACAAAAAATCAACTGTAATGGAGCACTGTATAAGGAAGGCTGTGTTATTGTTTTGCACATTAAGAATAACTTTAAATTTTAGAGACGTTGTAATGAGAAGAACAGAAATGACTATAAGGGAACTGTAACTATAGTATAAATTAAACTGGAGTGTAGTTTTTCTGATATAAAAATGATTAATAATTCTGCTGTGATTACAAAACATTTTATAAAACAAGCTTATTGACAGCTGACCTGAATAAAATGAGCACCAAAATGAAGAAGGCATAAAAGATGAATTGTGGTGTTGACAGAAAACATTTGTGGCAATTTAATGATCTCCTAGTGATTAGGTTACTGATACTACTCCTAACATATGAGCATGGCAACTTACAGGAACATTGACACTTTGTTTCCCCTCTCAAACAGTGATACATCATGACATAAGAAAAGAAGATGTTAATATATGACCACAGTAATTTAGTTGCAGTTCCATTCCTGTGAATCACAGTAAAGTAATTAGTCTTACCTGGGAGACAAGACTAGTGATATTACTAAGATATAGGAACAATAATAATTTTTATATAAGGAAGAGTTAGTACCTGCTTTAGAAGGAAGATTAATACAACAGCAGAAATATGGAGAAATGGAATTTTGCTATCAGTGTAACAAATGCTTAATTAATGGATATTGCTACTGTATAATACATGCACAGATGCAGAAACTGAACCTGGAAGAAAGTATACTAAATTTATAAGTGTTACAACAATGTGATTTGCAGATTTTTTTTTTTTTCTTTTTTGTATGATGCATGTATTCCATTCAGTTTAACTTTTTTTTCAATGTTTTGGAGATACATTCTACAGATAGGAATGCATCTGTTTTCCCCAAGACACATATTATTCTGATTAAATATTTGAAATTAAGATGGAGTGATTTTGTGTACTTGTTTTGATTGTTGTTTGGTTCAATGAAAAAAAAAAAAAGTAATCTCTTATAAGTCTTTCAAGTATCTAAAGTGGCATGACTTTGTGATTAAAATTGTTTAATTAGCATTTCCTGAAATACCAGGAATTAAACAAATAACAGGCTTTCTCCTAGGATTTTCTGGAAGCTTTACTCTCAATAATAATAATAATAATAATAATAATAATCTTATTTTTGTGCTTCTGTATCTGTACTACCTTTATCAGTGGGAGGCCAAAGCCTACATTTGGTAGTTACTTCTTCCTCTGTAAGTAAGGTAAATTTTCTTGTTAATTTGCAATGCGTGGTGATTCCTTAAGTGTTTGATGACTTCCCTGGGGAGCTTGTTCCAGTGTCCAGCCACCCTTTCACTGAGGAACCTTTTCCTAACATCCATCTTGAACATCCCCTGATACAGCTCTCCCATGGTTCTTATCACTGGTCACCAGAGAGAATAAATTAGTTCTTGGCACTCTTCTCCCCTTCATGAGTAAGCTGTAGGCTATCATAAGATCTGTCCTCAGTCTTCTCTATGCTGAACAATCTAAGTCACTTCAGTTGCTGAATCACAAACTCACAGAATCACAGAATGGCCAAGCTGGAAGGGACCTCTGAAGATCATCTAGTCCAGCCTCCTTGCCAAGAAGGATCACCTAGAGCACGTTGCAAAGGATGGCATGCAGGCAGGTCTTGAATATCTCCAGAGAAGGAGACTCCACAACTTCTCTGGGAAACATGTTCCAGTGCTCTGTCACCCTCACAGTAAAGAAATGGCCCCTCATATTCATCTGGATCTTCCTTTGTTTTGGTTTGTGTCCTTAGTCTCTCATCTTGTCACTGGGCACAGCTGAAAAGAGACTGGCTCCATCCACTTGACACACTCCCCTCAGATATTTATATACATTAATGAAATCTTTTATTTCTCATTCTTTTCTTTCAATCTTCTCTGCTTGGGGCTAATGAGGCCCAGTTCTCTCAGCCTGTTCTCATATGTCAGGTGCTCCAGTCTTCTAATTATCTCTGTAGCCCTCCTCTGGACTCACTCCAGTAGTTCTATGTCACTCTTGTACTAGGGAGCCCAGAACTGGACACAATACTCTATGTGTGGCCTCATCAGGGCTGAGTAGATTTGGAGGATCACCTCTCTGGATCTGCTGGCAACTGTCTTCCGAATGGACCTCAGGATACCATTGGCCTTTTTGGCCACGAGGGCACATTGCTGACTTGTGCTCAGCCTGCTGTCCACCAGGACTCCCAGGTCCTTCTCTGCAGAGCTGTACTCCATCAGGTCAGCCCCATCCTTTGTTCGCATTTGGGGTAATTCCTCCCCAGATGCAGGACCCTGCACTTGCCCTTGTAGAACTTCATGAAGTTCCTCTTGGCCCAACTCTCCAGCCTGTTGAAGTCTTTCTGAATGGCAGCACAGCCCTCTGGGGTATTGTGGGAAATACTCTTTTACCAATAACATAGGCTCAGGCAAGGACCTCAGTGAAGTAGCAATTTTATTCGCTATTGCAATGGCGGGCATCCCACAAGCAGGAGCATCTACTAGTTCCATAACGCAGTTTATATATTTCCCTTTTTTTTTTTTTTTTTTTTCCTCGATGTCCAGGACCCTCCCATGTTTCTCCATTGACTGGGTAATCCAGGTTCACAATCTATCCAGTGTTTCACAGACAATACATGGCTTTCAGTTGCCAGCCTGTTATAAGTCAAATTTCTTTTGACTTTTTTCCTCTTTGAGGTAGTAATGTTTCTTACACTGTGATTTCCTCCTAATTGCTCAAAGGATTTTGGTGGTCTGCATTTCACAAGGTCCTCTGTTAAGCTCTCTTATTACTGCAAGCATATCTCAATACCACATTCCTTCCCTTTAAACAATGTAACTCTGTGCAAAAACAACATTTTTGTTCCCACAGTATCAGCCACTCCTCTGAACTTTGTGTCATCAGCAAACTTGCTGAAGGTGCAGTGCATTCCATCATCCAGGTCATCGACGAGTAAGTTGAACAACACAGGACCCAGTCCTTGGGGGACACCGCTAGCTACAGGCTTCTAACTAGAATCCGCAGCACTAAGGCCAACCCTCTGAGCACTGCCATCCAGCCAATTGCCAATCTGCCTCACCGTCCACTTATCTAGGATGCACTTCATGAGTTTGTTTATGATGATGTTATGAGAGATAGTGTCAAAAGCCTTGCTGAAATCAAGGTAGATGACATCCACTGCTCTCCTCTTATCTACCCAACAAGTCATCTCATTGTAGAAGGGTATCAGACTGATCAAACATTATTTTCCCGTGGTGAATCTATGCTGACTATTTCTGATCAGCTTCTTATCCTCCACCTGCTTGGAGATGACCTCCAGGATGAGCTGTTCCATCACTTTTCCAGGGATGGAGGTGAGGCTGACTGAGCTGTAGTTGATTGCGTCCTTCTTCTTGTCCTTTTTGAAGGCTGACATGACATTGGCTTTCTTCCAGTCCTCTGATGTGGCATAAAGACCCACATGGAGGCCAGGGTTCTTTAAGGATCATAACTTCAACTTCTTTATTGATGACAATAACTTCAGCTCCTTCTATTGAGAACATAACTTCAACAAACTTTACTGAGGACAGGCTCCCTTCTTATACCATTAGCTCTACAGCAGTACTTTTCCACTAACTATTCATTAGTTAATATCTTTTCCTGGCAACAGCAAACACCCAGCAACTTCCATGTCTTAACGGCTGGAGAACAAGCAGTCTGAAACAGTCAGGAATCTCCTGAATCACCCTTCCTTTTTCCTTCTAAACTTTACATTCCTCATGGCCTCATCGTTAAGAGTCCAATGTTATCACCAGCCATGGGGCTTGTCAACCCTCATGGCCACACTCCCACACTCTGACATCTCTCCACAACTTTTCTCCACAACCTTTCAAGATGATAGAGAGTGACCTAGAAATAACATTGGTTCCTTCAGCACCTGCGGGTACATTCCATTGGGACCCTTTAATTTGTGTGTGTCAAGTTTGCTTAGATGATTTCTGACCCAAATCTCTTCAACCAAGGGAAAGTCCCCCTTTCTGTAGACTTCCTCTTCTGTGCCTCTAGCATCTGAGGTTCCTGAGGGCTGATTTTAGCAATAAAGACAGAAGCAAAAATATATTTAGCAACTCTGTCTTCTCTGTATCCTTTGTCAGCAGAGCAACCACCCCATTCAACAGAGTTGACATTTTTCACAGTATTTCTTTGTCTAATTATGTATTTGAAGAAGTCTTTTTTGTTGTGTTTTACATTCCTTGAAAGATCTAATTCCAAGTGGGCCTTGTCTTTCCTTGTTACATCCCTGCATAGTCTGTCAATGACCCTATATTCTTCCCAAGTGGTCTGTCCCTTTTTCCACATACTGTAGACTTCTTTCTTCCATCCAATCTTTTTCAGGAGCTCCCTGATCACACATGCATGTCTCCTGTCCCCTTTGTGTACCTTTTTACTCATAAGGATACACTGATCTCTTTGACACCTCATCACTGCCAACTTGAGAAAGCAATAAAGGATAATAATCAGAGAGATGTACCAGGTGAGTGACCAGGTGAGCTCTGAGTGACTTCTCTTACCCATGTTCTTCATACATCACTCCCTCTAGACCATCTTTATTGCCCTTCTTTGGATACTGTCTAAAAGTTTTATGTCCTTCTTATATTGTGGTACCCAAAACTGCACAACAATATTCAAGGTGAAGCCACACTAGCACAGAGTACAGCAGGAGAATACAGCAAGACAATCACTTCCCTTGAATTTCCTCGACTAGCAATGTTGTGCTTGATGCACCCAGGTTACAGCTGACACTGTTTGACACTGTTGACTCATATTCAACTTGCCCTTGACCAAAACCCCCAAATCTCTTTCCATGGGGCTGCTATCCAGCCTTTCATTCACCACTTTGTACATATAGTTAGGGTTTCCTCCACCTATGTGCAGAATCTGGCACTTGCTCTTGTTAAACTTCATGTTGTTGGTGATTGCCCAGCCTTGGGCAATGTCCACCTCTGAAGGAATCAACAACTTCTCCTAATTTAGTGTCATCTGCAAACTTGCTTAGGGTATTTTATATTTTACATCCAGGTAATTTATGAAAACATTAAAAAGAACTGGCATAAATGATTTTGTTAAGCAAAACAAAGTAAAACAAATTCAAATTCAACAATTTTCATGAAAAGGGTTAGGGAAGAAATGTTATATCTGTTAGAAAATTCAATACCAAAAAGAGATTACTGACTACCCCCCCCCACTCACACCTTTTTTTCTTAAAAGCAGGATGTCAATATTCACCAAGTAGTATTTTTATATTGGGAATATGTTTTATTGCCCTTATGAAAAAATACAGAAATATAATTTCTTATAATGTAAATATCCAAATGTAAAGGTGCTGAAAAATTTTTTTTTTTATTATTATTATTTTATTTTTTTTTTTTTTGCTGGAGGCCAGTTAGACTTCTTCATTAAAAATCTCCAATGACATAAGGTAAGCTGTATTTTTTCTCACTATTCAAGACACATAGCTCACAAACATCAAAAGCAAGAGGAGGAAAATTATACTTGTACCCTCAAATACAGAGCAGTGAGAGTGCAGAGTTGGAATGAGGTATGTAGTACAGAACTCAAGTGAGGATCTGGAGTGAGATGAAGTATAGGAAGATAAAGGTGGGTATTTGGATAATTTGATTAAGAAATAACAGAAACATCAGATAAAACAATAATGACTGAAAAATTGATGTTGAGAAAGGCAAAATATGACTCTGTGCTGCAGATTTATGTTGGGAATACAGGCAGACTTATGAGAAGGCAAAATACAAGTTTTTCCCACCATGTCCTTCAGCCAGTCCAGCCACATTAGGGCAAACACCATGTTAAATGAAGAGATCTGTAGATCTGAAAGGAAACAAACAACTTACTGACCTACTAAATGACTTGCTTAACATTTCAAATTGCATCAGAAGCAGACTGCTGTTGAGAATCCATGGTATATTCTGCCTGGTTAGCACTGAACAATTATTATAAGCTTTTCTACAACAGCAAGCCTAGAGGAAGCTATCAACATAAAGACAAGATATGTCTCACCTAAATTTAGTCACTTAGAAATTAAAAATCTTGTCTTCGTTTTCTTTGTTAATAGAAATATGTATATGGGTATTATTCAGAGAATAATATTCCATTAAAGAAAATTCATTATATATAATGAACTACTGTTATATATATACTTTTCAATACTTTGAAAACCGGTACTTTGAAAACCGGTACTATTGAAAAGTACCAGTACCGGTACTTTTCAATATTTTTATAAACAATCTGGATGTAGGAATAGAAGGTATTTTGAGCAAGTTTGCTGATGACACCAAACTTGGAGGAGTTGTGGACTCGGATGAGGGTGGAAAGGCCTTGCAGAGGGATCTGGATAGGTTGGAGAGCTGGGCAATCACCAACCGCATGAAGTTCAATAAGAGCAAGTGCCGGGTCCTGCACCTGGGATGAGGAAACCCTGGCTGCACGTACAGACTGGGCGATGAGACGCTGGAGAGCAGCCTAGAAGAGAGGGATCTGGGGGTCGTGGTAGACAGCAAGTTGAATATGAGCCAGCAGTGTGCCCTGGCAGCCAGGAGGGCCAACCATGTCCTGGGGTGCATCAAGCACGGCATCGCTAGTAGGTCAAGGGAGGTGATTGTCCCGCTCTACTCTGCGCTGGTGCGGCCTCACCTTGAGTCCTGTGTGCAGTTCTGGGCACCACAGTATAAAAAAGACATGAAACTGAGAGTGTCCAGAGGAGGGCTACGAAGATGGTGAAAGGCCTGGAGGGGAAGACATACGAAGAACGGCTGAGGTCACTGGGCCTATTCAGCCTGGAGAAGAGGAGGCTGAGAGGGGACCTCATCACAGTCTACAACTTCCTCGTAAAGGGGTGTCGAGAGGCAGGAGACCTTTTCTCCATTAACACCAGTGACAGGACCTGCGGGAATGGGGTTAAGCTGAGGTAGGGGAAATTTAGGCTTGACATCAGGAGGGGATTCTTCACAGAGAGGGTGGTTGCACACTGGAACAGGCTCCCCAGGGAAGTGGTCACTGCACCGAGCCTGACTGAATTTAAGAAGAGATTGGACTGTGCACTTAGTCACATGGTTTGAACTTTTGGATGGACCCGTGCGGTGTCAAGAGTTGGACTTGATGATCCTTAAGGGTCCCTTCCAACTCAGGATATTCTATGATTCTATATAGTATGAACTACTGTTTGGATATATTTGAATATTTCTCCCTTCATTGCCATGAGAATCAGTATAAAATGCATTAAGATAGGTTAAAGTACTAGTCAGGAAAAACACATCTACCACTAACTATGCTAATTGGTTCCTGGGGAATTAAAATTCTGAAAGAGCCTATTTTGCTGATTAGAATACAAAATTTCTGTAACTAGCTATGTGTTTATAGAAATAATTTTGTTTATATGTTACACATTTAACATGATGATGTAAGTCTTTAGCTGACCTTAAGCAATCCCAGGAGACAGAATCTCTTGGTTTAACAGAAAGATTATTGCATAGCTGGCCCACTTTCTGTCTTGAAGAAAACACATATATCAGAAGTCATATTTTAAATGAGCATTATGTCTAAGTATATTATGAGTAAGAAGAATAAATTTAGCTGTTCTCCAAAGAGAAGTAATCGTTATACTTTCAATAAAAAAAAAAAAATGCTATATAAATCATCTTATTCATTTGTCTCTTTTGAATAATTTTTATTGCATCTATGGCTTTATACAATTTTTTTTAGGAAACTTTAATACTTTTTAACGCTACTACTTGCTACTGACCACACAGACACTACTACCAATGTCTAAAATGACAACTAACAAATCAATATATTTTCATATTATCAGGGATATAGATTACAAAGTTTAAGTAATATTTTTGTTTTACAATAATTCATTCTAAAAGTCATCAGGTTCTGGACTAAGAAGGATTTTCAAGTAAAGAGAAGATATAAATCCAGGGTTATCTCCATTTTGAAATTATCAGTGGAAACTAGAAAAATAAACTAGCCAGGAATTACTGATATGCTACTGCTATTTTCATGTACTTACATGACCTCCCCTCACTCCTCCAGTACCCAAGTATTGAGTTTTCTTTTTGTGAATTATGTATAGAAGTACATTTCCAGGCTGTAAGAAGTCAAAATAAATTACAATATTCTAATAGTCTTACAATAGTCTAACTTACAATAGTCTAACTGAAGTGAATTACATTGTATGCACACCATGGAAAACTTTGGAATATCAACATATATAAGAAGTGATCTGATGTCATTGCTCTTACTGGAAATTTAGATTTATGCATTTTGAGGAAAAAAAAAAAAAAGATCAAAAAATTCAACAGATGTTTCGAAGATTACATAGATATATTTAGGTGCTATAGATTTTTTATTACTCATACCTTTTCCAGAGGGAAACAAACTCAAGTCACATTCCTTTAATTTAAGTTATTGTTACATGCAAAATGCTTTTTTTTTTTTTTTTTTTTTTTTTGTTACATGCAAAATTCAGTTTTGCTATTGTTACATGCAAAATGCTTCTTTTTTTTTTTTTTTGTTACATACAAAATGCAGATACTTTTGCTAAAGGAAATTTGAGTATTTTGTCATTTTGATCATTGTGAAAAATATTACTAGTGCAGTAAGTAGTTAGTCATTCCATTCATAACAAATTTGAGTTTTCATGTTGACTGAGATTAAAGAAATTGAACCACATTTTTAACTGTCCTTTTATCTTTATAAGATTTAATTTTAAAATTAGGTTATTATTAAGGTGTTTGAGAATTAAGACATAATAGTCTCTTATAAGTTCTGAGTTGTCAGCTCTCATAATTAAAAGCTGATCATTTGGAGTGGGGGTGAGAATTCATAATGTAAGTATTTGCATATATAGATAGATATGACAATAATAATGATAATTATAATTGTAATGATTATAATAACAATCTAATCATCGTTCTACTGATCTCATTGTTTATATTTGATAATAATATCATGCCTTTAGGTAAAGCCGTTCCTTATCTGAAAATACTCACAGTATAAAAATTTAAACTTTATGTTTTATGAAGACATTCCATAAAAAGTACAATATAATTTGCTTCCTATCTAATTCCTATCTTATGTCACTGGAATTCAGTGCAGGTGAAGTTATACAGCTGATGCATGTGTATGTTCCCATATCTGTGGGAAGGGATGTCCAGATAGGCAGGGATGGGGTCAGGAAAGCTAAGGCACAGATAGAACTGATCTTGGTAAGGGATTGAAAGAATAACAAGAGTTTCTGTATGTACATTGGCCAGAAGGGAAAGGCCGAGGAAAATGTACCCCCTCTGATGGATGAGAAGAGCAAACATGTAAAGATAGATGTGGAGAAGGCTGAGGTAGCCAAAAACTTGTTGAAGTAAAAATGAAGTTATAAATCATAGCTTTTCAATCTATTGTGTGTTAGATTACTTACACTAAAACTCACATGCATGACACTTGAATTATACATAAAGCTTCATTCTGCTGTTCAGCCTGATGGAGAATTATATAATTCATATACAATCATCCCCATATTAATCACTTATATGGATAAATCTCTTTATATCTGTTTATTGTATAGAAATCCCAAAATACACTTTGTTAGCTGTAGGGAATATACAACATTATTTGCTGCTGCAGTACTAATTGCCTTACTGTCTCTGGCAACCCTGTGAAACTCAAAAAGTTTTAATATTCCTTATGATCATATTAAATAAAATCTACAAAGCAATAGACAAGTTGAGAGGATAAAGGTTCTGAGCTTCCAGTGTCTTCTGGATGTGTTTGCTCTCAGTGTTGTAATCTTTTCTATCTTTTATACTTTTTAACCTAAAATAATAATATAATATAATATAATATAATATAATATATCACAGCTTGTTAAACATTGCAACAGACTGGAAACAATTCATTAAGTCCTTTGTTTCTCTATTTGAAATGTGTTTTTTAATTTTATTTTTTAAAGAAGGAAATGTGATTTTTCAGTAGCCTGAAGTTAACATTTCAAATATACAAATGTTATAAAATTACTATATACTCCTACAAAAAGTAAAAAAACTCACCTGAAATCACTTTTCCCATTTTAGTTCTTTTCAGCTGCCCTTTCAGACTTACCCACATGTCAGAATGGGAGTGACCCGGAGTAACGACACAACCTCAATGCGAGTATAATTATTCTCCTTTAACTGAATGTTCTAACAAGGTATATATATGCTACTGCCTACAGCATGTGCCGACAACAACTTATGATTGGTCTAGCTTCTCTCTGCACGTCTCTAGCACTAATATAATTGGTATAATGGTGTCATCTCTTCTCCTGAACATAGTTCCACATATTTTAGTTGTAACATCACTTAAGGTTATCAGCCCTGGGCCTACATTATCTTCATGGTCCTTCAAAGCCTGAGTTGCTCATTATAATTAAATCATGCCCCTTCTCACTTAAACATAGCTTCACACCCACAGTCTGAGTATTAGAACAACATGACATTATAGGAATATAGTGTACATCTCACTGCCACTATCCAAAGTGGTAGATTTGATTTTCAGGACTGAGTGCTTCTTTTTGATTTTCACAGAATCACAGAATGGTTGAGGTTGGAAGGAAATCCAGAGGTCATCTAGTCCAAAACCTCTGCTCAAGTATGGCCACCTAGAGCTCATTGCCCAGGAATATATCTCAATATCTTTTAGAACAGAAACTCTACTACCTCCATGTGCCACCGTTCTGTCACCCACACAATAAACAATTGCTTCATAATGTTCAGAGGGAATGTGCTGTGCTTATGTCTGTGCACATTGATTTTTGTCAGGGGGCACCACTGAAAAGAATCTTTCATTTCACTGCAAGACCTTGTTGTAGATAATGCTTGTCTCTGTCCTCTCTGATCCTTAACTTCCAAGGGAAGAAAACTCGAACACAAGCCAGAAAAAAAAAAAAAAAAAAAAAAAAAAAAAAAAACCGTTTTGAGTCCCCTTTTTAAGTGTTATCTCAAA
>CM021731.1:148723711-148815919 GCA_011075105.1 Heteronetta atricapilla
AAAAAAAAAAAAAAAAAAAAAAAAAAAAAAAAAAAAACTGTAGTGAGGTCTGTCCCTTTTTCAGTCTTCTCTCTAAACCTAGGAATTTACTAGAGAATGCACCAACTACTCAGCCTAAACAAAACTGTTACACATAATTATGCAACTTGACACAAAATTAATGAGAAGTGCAAGAAAAGGAAGGAAAAAAGAAGCAATCATATGATAGAAGAAATATTCAAAGTAAGTTCCTTACTTCCCAGCAGGAAAATAAATTGTAATAGAAATTAGTGTTAATCCTACTACTATTCGGTACTCAGAATTTGCCAGGTTGGAAATTAATTTGGGCAATAAATTAGGGAAAATCAGCATTAAAATTGCAGAGGTATGAGTAGGTATTGGAAAAACACATGAACCGAGGGGGAAAAAAATAAAATATATAAAATAAAAATAAAAATCTAAGACTTACTTGACACCCAGAATATACTGAAGGAGAACAACCATACTTTGCTTTGAACAGTAGATTCCATATTTATTTAAAGAAAAGAAATCAAAACAAAATACAACACAATGCAAAACAAAGCAGTGATAGAATAAATGTACAGAGAACTTTTTTTTCACCATCACATGGAATATTCATAACTTTTGTTATGGTACCACTTACTACTACTACTACTGCTGCTGCTGCTGCTGCTGCCACAAACTTAATAAATAAAAAATAAATATTAATATTTAAGCTGGATTATTCAGGTTATATCTACTATCTGAAATTCAATGCCTTATTTACAGCTCTAAGAATAAGTTACACCATAGAAAAATTCAACAATCTGTCTGCATTAAAAACAAATATTTTCCCAGCAAAATCTCTCAATAAAATGTCAACATTGAAGCTCTTGTAATTACTGAACTTTGATGTTTCAGTATAGTTCTCTGTACATTTTATAGACTTCTTAAAAACAATATTTATATTTTATAAAGACTTTCCTAATTTTTAAACACATATCAGTTCTTGATTAATGTTTAATAATTTAAGCGTAGGAGACTGGCTGTGCCTGTCTGGCACAGCCTGGCAAGAGGCTGGCATAGACTGACTGGCAAGAGTCTAGGAAATAGATTATATTCCCAGATGAGGTAATTAGTTAATTTGTTTTCAAATTCATTCCATTCTTGTTTCACTCCCATCTTCTTACTCAATAGCTTGTACATTTAGCAGTTCTGTAAAATACTGAGAAAGACATAAGTGGCAGTTTGTCTTGTTGGATTTGTATTTCACTCTGCACTACTGAGAACCTAGGTAAGGTTCTAGAGTAGTTATAAGATTTTGAAAAATAGATCCTGAACACAATGACTTGGTAAAAATAAAGAAACCAAACCATCAACAGGAAACACATTTATTTAGCATAAGATAGTATATCCTTTTACTTGTATAGTAAATGTATCAAAAAACAAGGTTATATGAACTGTATACAAAATATAAAAAGTCAATTTACACATGTAGAAAATGTATTTTTCCAAATAATCACTGATACAATTGTTTAGCTATCAGGACTTCAAATGCTACTCCATAACAACAATAAACAACAGTACAATACAATTTATCACAAAGGGAGAAAAGAGTGAATTGCTTCTTGTCTCATTGACATAGAAGGAGGAAATACCATGTGATACATCTTTATCCAAGCTCTGTTTTAAAGTCTCTTTTTCCTCACTTTTGCTTCTGTCAATAAACACATCTCTACAGACAGACATCTGCACAGTATTTTAAAAAAGAAAAAAGAAAAGTAAAAGCAAGAAAACTCATGTCAAGACAAAAATATTTTAATAATGTAGGAGAAGTGAAAGAAGAGAGAAAGAAAACAAGGCAATCACTCACCACCTCCTAACAGTAGACCGATGCTAATCCAGTTCCTGATCAAAAGATAGCTAAAGTCCATAAACCCCCTTCAACTATACACCCCCAATCTATTTATTGGAGTGGACAGTGAAAAACAGAGGTCTTGATGCTGTGAAAACACCCAGCTGTAACTAAAATATCGCTGTCTTATCAGCATTTTTCTGGTCACAAATCTAAAACAGCATCATATGAACTGCCATGAAGAAAATTAACTCCAACCCAACAAAATGTGATATACTGTGTTTGAATGATCGTTAAAACTCTTAGAAAAATATGAATTACAAGCTCTAATTTGTGTGAGCTGTTAAAAATAAAGTAACATTAAATTAAAAGGAAAACAAGAATAGTTTTTACAAACATAACATTAAGTTTCTAACATTTAATCCATGTCTGTAACATTTCTCTTTAATATTATATTCATGATTTGTTCCTGAAAAACAAAACAAAACAAAAATACAATTAGTTCTCACTAGAAGATATCTTACTCTGTCTTTTTAATCATAACTGTTGTTTCATAAGCTTAGAAATATACAGAGACTATTAGAAATTTTGATGAATGAGGAAGTCACTAGTAAACAATCTACAGAAATACTATCTGAAGTTATTTCTAATTTTGAATGAACTTGAACTTCAGTAGCAGCCAAACTTAGGGAACAAAATAAACCATTCTTGTTTGAACCAATTAAGTTATAAGACCTGAATCAAGAAGGTGAGATGTATCAATTACCTAATCTAAACTGATTTAGAGATGTATTTTATAAGGTAGCTAACAGACTTTCACAAATGAAATTCAGTTTAGCTCTTTTCTACATATATAATCATTAACTGTTTTACAGCACTCAGAATTGTGCTAAGTACTTTAGAGGAAACAAAACAAACTATTCCCTTGATGGATATGAACACTGAACATAAAAGCATCTTACAGGAAAATTTCCCTTCCATTGTGCACCAGGGAGACCGGTTGCCAACATTACCTACTTACTCACATTTCCCTTTTGAAACACACACTACAGAGGACAGGGAAGTTAACTCAGAACCTCCCTAGCCATGCTAATCTATGAAGTCAGAGAACAGCCAGAGCAAGAGTGTTAACCCTCTAAACTTCACCAGGCTTAAATTGCTGTTCTATGAGTCTAACAAAAAAAGTTTGATTTTTTTGCAATATTATGGAAAGATTAGATCTTTCCATTAGATTCAACTGTTTTCAGAGGTGCATTTTCTTTATTTCTCTCCATTTATCTTTCTTTTAGATTACATTTCTATTTCCCTCTCACTTTTCAATCCTCTTCATATCTTCGTTTTATTAGTAATCTTCCATCTTGCAAACTAAACTTTACTTTTTTTTTTTTTTTATTCTCTCAGTTGGACTTGTTAAACACCTTACTCTTTTATTTTATATCAAGCTTTCATTCTCATCCCTCCCAATCTAGTTTTCTACATCATGGCAGTGCTCTCTGTTGGTTACTTTTTTTTCTCCAAATGCTAACTCTGTTTTCTAGTTTTCCTCCAGACAGTCTATATATAAATAAACCATTGTTTTCCACACCACTTGCCTGAAAAAGCTACTCTAGAAAACCTGTCTCATCGTTGGAAGAAGATTCATTTGTTCCAAACTGATGTTTCTGCTATGTTACCTCTCTGTATGCATTTCTAGTCCTCTATTCCTCCATTTCACTCTCTTCTTATGTTGTGTGTGTCAGTATTTATGCAAATATTTCTTAGACAAATAAGAGCAATCTTGAAAGTTCCTATTTAAAACAACTCTAATTTATGAGTGAAAAAAAAAAAAAAAAAAAAAGCACCATAACAGGTGCTCACTACTCACAAGTTGGTAACTATAATGTAAACCAATGTAAACCATTATCAATGTTATAAATGAGGTAGACAATCATAGGTGTTCTTTAATATCAGAAGATAAAGTAAGTTTTAGTACATGTTAGTACATGTACTAAATGTTTAGTCTGACATGTTTAGTACATGTCAGACTGTTGAAAGTTGCTAAAATTCTGTGAATAAGTTTCTGGTGTTAATATTGAAAAAGAAAAAAAAAATAGAGAAAGAGAGAGAAATACAGAGAAAAAGTGAAGAACAAAAGTCAGTCATTTCTCAGGATATTTCTTTGTCATTTATCTTTCAAAAATGATAGCTTTTTGCTGCTTCTGCATTTTACATTCACTACATTATTTCCACAATTTCCCAAGCAATTCAGGATACAAAAATATACACCTCTAATACTCAATCCTTCTGAGGATTGAGTATTCAATCCTTCTGAGTTTGACTTCATATAATAATCACTTGTGTTTTAATGATTTATACTATCTCCTTAGTTTTTTTTGTTTTTTTTTTTTTTTTAAAAAAAAAGACACTTGTCTTTAAAATTTCACAAAATACCAGACAATCAGAAGGTGGAACTCTAGGTGGTAAAGATCACATGCACATGCAAAGTAATGAGCCATAGGAACAGAGTGATGCTAGTTTCATGAATGTTCACATAACTATTCTTCTTCTGTGTTGTAACAGAAGGAACCACAGAGAAGGTCATGATTATGGCCATGACTGGAGAATAACTACATTTACCTGTAGTTATAAAAACCTGTAGGAGTTTTATGGGTATAAGCTCTAATTGATATTTTTTTCTCGTATTGATCACTTCCCTGGGTAGATACACAAATTCAAATAAAAACTATTACAAAGCACAAAACTAAGTAAATAGTCAAAATGGAATGTCCCCTCCTAGAATAAGGTAATCTGTACAATTTCACCGATGTATTAGCAACAATTGGTAGCAAGAGACGCGGCCCCCCCCCCCCCACACACACACACCATATCAATCTTTAACTTTTGCTTTTTTATGAAAAAAATGAAGAGCAGACTTAAGGGAGAGGTTTGTTGTCTAAAACTATCTAAAATTACGAAATTAAGTATGAATAACATCATTTAAAATATTTTAGATGTGCAGTTAAACATTGAAAAGATACAAGTTTGGCAGTCAGTTACTCACAGACTAAGATTCCAAAATATTGAAATTGACTATATATATATATATATTTTTTTTTAAAAAAAGGAATAATAATATTTTTAAGTATATATATGTTGTGAAGATGGTAGTTGAGTATGCTGATTTATTGAAGCTGACAAAACCTAAAAACTCACATCTAATTATTAAGACTTAATCACCTATTTATTTTGTTGTTGTTATTTTTTATAAAGAGATCCTCTCAAAATTAAAAGTTAAGCTGTGAACTTAACAAAAGACACTGTGTCTAACAAGAATACAATGAATATGGCCCACCACTGGAGAAAGGCATGCCCCAATGTATAAGAAATGAAAGCTTATTCACAAAGCACGTTGGAAACAACACTGAAAAGTAAGGAGGCTTTCATTTAGCAAATGGAAATCCAGTATAACTCACACAGAAATAATCAGGAAAATGCTGACAGTGAGTAAAATATCAATCTGGAGATCAGCAAAGAAGCTGCTATTCAATGGAGACAAGGAGAAATGAAAATCCAAAGCAAAAGATTCACCACAGAAAAAAAGAAAGAACTAACAAAGTGCTATACTAACAAACACATACTCGGCAATATATTTGATGCTGGTAGAAATTTCAGGCATCTGCAGAAAATAAGTTATGCTTTCATTTCACTGTGATCCACCTTGCAAACTACCCTGTAGTATTACACATTTCAACACATGAAGAAAGGCTACCCATCAACAGGACTATTTAAATGATTAACTGTATTTTAGTCCTTTCAGGTAATATACAAAGATAACATTTTTCAAAGGAAGACACAGCAAAAAGTAATCATTATTTTCTAGATATTAACACTATGTATAAATTATTTGGAATGGCAATGACAGCAAAAGCTTACTTGTACTTTTATTTATTGTAAGTGTATATATAACTTGCTTGTATAGTGAGTTTTCACCCAAAGATCATGACTGAAAATACTCATTATGTTATCTAATAACACACTAAAATATTAGCTCACTGATAATGACGACCACCTGAAAAGCAGTGATATACAAAACTGTTTAAGGATGTCACTAAAGGTCTTACTGCTTCTATCAATACCCAGGTGATGTATGGAACAAACTTGCATTGATGTTAACATGAGTTTTGCATATAAATCCTCTGTTCTTCAGTTGTAAAGCAGACCCCAAAGTGTTTAACGGATCCCTTGCCTGTGCTTTTCAATAAAGAATCTAAATAATACATAAAGATGGGATATTAGGTATCTTTTTACAGTTACAACATGATTACTTAAAATGGTTAAGCTCCTAAACATTAAGTTGAATAATAATTTGGTGGCAGAACCTGGAAATAGACCAGTACAGAAGCCATATATTTTCTATCAATTTTCTAATGACACAAGAATGAAAGAAAATAATAGAACTTTGACTGCTGCTTACGGATGCCATTTGCATAGAGTAAGATCCTGTAATTACACATCTGTTTTTAAACCAATGAAGACCATTTTGATCGCTCATCATTCCATGTGATACTCAGACCTGGGTTTTAAACTGCTTCATAAACATTAAGGTCCACCAGGAAATGATTCATATACACAGAACACCTATGATTTCAAATACTGCCCATGGAATGAAAAGGACAAAGGTCTGGCTTGTTAAATGGCTGGTTTATTAAAAACATAATTAATCAAGGTGCAACTGCCATATGACCATCTGATGTCACAAACTATGTTTATGCAAATATTGTGATGATAATTCAATATCATTAATGTGCATCTACATTAATTATCATTTATTTTTAGCTGGCAGTAAGGCTTATATGACAATATGAGAACAATGCTTAAATAACTAAACAAATGATTGTATTTAATTTCCATTCCTATTAATGGTCAATGTCAATGACCCAATGAAATATGCATTATCCATAGATTGTGAAGTTCTTCAGGCAGACTCAGACACAATTGGCTTTGTATATGGGTGCCCAATATATTTTTAATTAAAATGACAGTATTATTTGACTGAAAAAAAGGAAAAAAATGTTTTTCCAGTGTCCCATTAAGTTGGAAAAATAAATAAATAAATAAAAATAAATGTGGAAAGAAACATATAGCTTATTTTCTGTAGAAAGACTGTCCTGACTCATTTTTTGTCCAATACATATTGTTAACATCCTTTTTCTTCCCTGTCCTTTTCTGCCACAATTACTGGTGACAGTCTGTAATTCAAGGAAAGTCTGCAAGGCAGCAACTGCTTGTTTTAAAACTCTGCATTCTGTGAGAATGGACAAACTATTCACTTATCAGTCACTGTAACACCTTCTACAAAACACACTCCTTTGAAATGTGTGGCATATAGAAGATAGATGATGAAAAGCACAGCTATTTGAAAAGGTGTAATTCTCAAATCCCTCTTGAGTTACCAGTACAGTAGCCCCTCTGTGCTTGGAAACACAACAGACATGATAATAACTTTCTGTGACATTCCTGGTCTGTGCTGATCTTTAGTCTCTAAGACATTTTAAGCATTTTCAAGCTGTCTTCCAAGTAGGACTAACTCTACTTAATTCCTGCTATAAATATACCCTAATTTCTCATGCTTTACATTGAGATCCGCTTTTGTGCAAGATGCAGAACAGTGGAGAGTCTTACACATTTCTCTCATTTTTTTCATTTATTCCCTACCCAAAGATAGGGAGCAACCAAACCCTGTAGAAAGTGTAAAAAGAAGTTAAGAATAGTTTCAGATTTAAAATTTGTAGCTTTCAAGCTTTTTCTATTACAGAAGTAACAAGAGTTTCTAAGTTTATATATTTATTTATTTTAAAGAAGGACTGTTAGGTAAAACAATCTCACCTGCATGAGTCTATTGTGAGAGAGAACATTGTTTTGATACAGTCTCCATAAGTCCTTTCAAATGAACTGAAAAAGATCCTTGGGCCTTTCTCCGTGCTTAGCATCACTCTACAGACCACAGAACTGAGTTAGGACTTCAGTATTATATACCCTTGACCTCCAGATAAGAAACCTAATATTTAGCAGATTGTTAATAGTATAAAGATTTGGTACAGGCTGGTTGTCAGAGAATTATATAAATGAATAATTCTTGTTATTAGCTTCCTAAAATTCCTTGATCAAGAATTAGGTAATTAAATTACCACCAGTCTTGTATATTGTTGAACAAACTTTTATCTTTTATGTTGTCTAATTAAAGCAGTGTTCCTTTTGCATCAGAAAAAAAAAATATTCTTACGCATTGAAACTCAGTACTTACAAGATATTATGCTATGAAATTTATATTTTAGCCATTAGAAACCAAACCAAATGAAGCTGTATCCATCACATTTGTTTTGCAGTTGTGTTATTGAACTTCCAAGTAGCTGCAAAACTTTGAAAGTCCAAACCAGACACAAATGACAGTTCTATTTTTCTTGGGTGCTTAGATATTAATAAATATTATGTTTTTCTTTAATAATAATAATAATAAAGTAAATAACATATTCACTGATATTTTATATACACAATGTATTTTTTTCTAATAAATTAAAAGCTGTGTCATAGGCAATGACACACATTGCATACACACTGTTTCATGTTTTAACAGTCAGTAACACTATGGTTTGACTTTTCATGCAAATTACCAGCCATAATATATTTGCATTTATCTCCTACATGCAATCTTGTTTTATTTTCCCATTTAAGAGACCAGAGTAATTTTAAAATATCTACTCAAAATGGCTGAAGTTAATAGGTTTCTGAACATGAAATAGCAGTGTGCCCAGGAATCCAAGAAGGCCAATGGCTTTCTGGCTTGTATCAGGAAGTGTGGTCAGCAGGACTAGAGAAGTGATTGTCCTTCTGCATTCAGCACTGGCAGGCAACCTTTACTGTGTTCAGTTTTGGGCCCTCATTACAAGAAGGATATTGAGTTGTTCAAGCATGTGCAGAACAATAAAGCTGGCAAAGGCATTAGAAAACAAGATATACGAGGAGCAGCTGAAGGAACGGGAGCTATTTAGTCTGGAGAAATGGATTCTGATGGGAGAGACCTCATCATGCTCTGTAACTACCTGGAAGGAAGTTGCAGCCAGGATGGTGTTGATTTCTTTTCTCAGGTTGCAATAGGACACAAGTTACAGTGGTGGAGGTTTAGGTTGGATATCAGAAAGAATTTATTCAGAGAAGTAGTGATTAGGCATTGGAACAGACTGTTCAGGAAGGTAGTAGAGTTGCCAACCTTGCAGGTATTTAGGAGATGATTGAATGTAACACTTTGGGACATGGGTTAGTGGTGAACTTATAGTGCTAGGTTGGATGGATGGACTTGATGATCTTGAAGGTCTTTTCCAACTGAACTGATTTTATAATTCTTTGTTTCTATTATTCTATGAATATACAAATTGGAAGGGACCCTCAAGGGTCATAAAGTTCAACTCCTGGGTCCCAAAAGGACCACCCAAAAAATCAGGCCCTGTGTCTGAGAACATTGTCCAAACACTGCTTGAACTTCAGCAGGTTTTGTGCAATGACTACTTCCCCAGAGAGCCTCTTCCAGTGCCTGACAACCTTCTCAGTAAAGAAAAGTTACCTGATATCCAACATGAACCACCCCTGTTGCAGCTTCAAGATATTCCCTGGTCACCAGAGAGCAGAGATCAGCACCGGCCCCTCCACTCCCTCTCGTGAGGAAGTTGTGGACCACGATGAGGTCTCCTCTCCTCCAGGCTGAACAATGCAAGTGACTTCAGCCACTCCTCATACATCGTCCCCTCTAGACCCTTTACCATCTTTGTTATCCTTCTTTGGACAATCTCTAACAGCTTTATAACTTTCTTATACTGTGATGCCCTAAACTTCACACCGTACTCAAGGTGAGGCCACAACAACGCAGAGCAGAGTGGGGCAATCACTTCTTTTGACCAGCTAGCAATGCTGGCTCCAATCTGATGCACCCCAGGATGCAATTGGCCCTCCTGGCTGCCAAGGCAAACTACTGGCTCATGTTCTGCTTGCTGTTGATCAAAATCCCTAGATCCCTTTCTGATGGGCTGATCTCCAGCTTCTTGTCCTCCAGTCTATACATATAACCAGGGTACAACCTTGCCAGTTGCAGAATCTGACACTTGTGCTTGTTAATCTTCATATTGTTGGTGACTGTCCAGCTCTCTAATTTGTCCAGATCTCTCAGCAAGACCTCACAAACCTCAATGGAGTCAACATCTCCATCCAATTTGGTATTGTCTGCAAACTTTCTGAAAAACAAACAAACAAACAAACAAGCAAATATTGTAGTAAAAGGAAATTAAGTCTGTTAGAAATGGCCTGTTAGAAAGGGCGGACTGACAGATGGACAGATGGAAGGAAGGATGGCAGGAAGGAAGGAAGGAAGGAAGGAAGGAAGGAAACAAGAAAAGGAAGGCAGGAAGGCAGGAAGGCAGGAAGAAAGGAAGGCAGGAAGGCAGGAAAGAAGGAAGGAAGAAAGGAAGGAAGGAAGGAAGGAAGGAAGGAAGGAAGGAAGGAAGGAAGGAAGGAAGGAAGGAAGGAAGGAAGGAAGGAAGGAAGTATTGTGAATTTGAATGCCAAAGGAGTATCAGAATATGTCATAGTTTGCTTTGTTTTGTCACCACCCAAAACAAACAAACAAACAAACAAACAAACAACAACAACAAGAAACTAAATCTTACTGGCAAAGGTAGTTAAAAGTGCATCAACATTTTCCTGAATATTTTTGAGTCTATATTGGGGTGATTTAGCAGTGTGCTTGTAAATTGTAAGATAATATGTCTAAAAGAGAATGGGACAAATTTCAATCGCATTTAATGAGGCAATCAAACAGCAATGCTGCTTGTGAGAGGGTCTGAAACTGGTTTTGTAACAGTCAGTCCTTTCTCTTTTTTGCTCTCTCACTCTCTCTATATGAAAACACATATATAAAGTAAAGATACTAATAGAAAAGTTTTACAGGGTGTGTGACAAATTAACATTCTTCAAATTCACAAGTGGAAATGCCATTCCGGGGGGGCGGAGGGTGGGGTGGTGGGGGAGGAGTAATCTAAAGCTGTAACATAGCATGTAATGTCAGCTGCCAAATTAAAAGTCATATGAATAAAAATGAATCCAGAAACTGTAGGGAGATATTCTCCAACAAGTCTGTGAAAGTCAATAAAACATTGATAAACTCCTGGCTTACAAATTTATTTGTAAGTCTTTAATAATTGAGGTCACTTGTCAAAATAGGTTCTGTTTCCTAGACCTCCCATTTCAACATAATTAACTTGAATGAGCTTCTCTTCATCATGAAGACAAAGGTGGGAAAAGTGATGTAACTGCTATCAATCTTGTGCAGAGTTTGTACAATCTCTTCTTTATGACTGCTTTCACACACTGACTAATAGACACTTTCCACTTCAGACTTTAATTAAAAGCTATAAAAGCAGTCAGCTGTAGGCCATGAATGTGTTGGCAACAACAACAAAAAAAAAAAAAAAAAAAAAAAAAGTGCCATTATACAGTAGGAAGATCAAGCACTGTACAAATTTAGTGTGAAACCATGTTAAGTAGATCCATATGCCTTGTATTTAATGTAATTCTAAGATCTACATGGTAGCAGCGGGAGTACTAAAATAAAGCAAAATGTCAATTAAAGTCAGGACACACAGTGTAAGTATAATCATGTAATTCCGAGATATAGGAAACATTTATTTTCAGATGCTTTCAAAAAATCACAGCAAGTGAAAAATATCTTTTTCCCTGAGTGTGGCTGTAAGTATCTAGGTTGTTCCATAAAATAAAATGTTAAATCTATCCTGCTCAGTATGAAATACTCAATATATCATAGATCAGAATTGTAGAAGTAAAAGAGACCAAAAAGGATATTTAGTCATATATTGTCAATAAACTAAACTTTTTTATTCATTTACTGTTTTTACTTTTTTTTTTTTTTTTTGTACAAATTTCTACCAAATTTAATAAAACTATTATGTTGGGAATTCATAATAAACATTTGATTTTGGAATTCACTTTGTTTTCATTGGATAAATAAATCTCCCTGTACAATTTAGCTGTTTCTTAAAATCAAAGCAACATATAATATTGACTTTCCAGCACAAAATATATGTATATATTTTAAATTTAATTTAACATAAATTATTCCAATCAGAAATATTTTTAATAATTTTATAAAGAAATAACACATAATCACAAACACAGTCAAAAAAATTTAATTTAATAAGCCTTATAAATATTTGACAACTTTAATTATTTTGATCTTCTATTCTTTAAGGAAAAAAAAAAAAAAAAAGAGAATATTCTGTTATTACAAACTGTATTAAAATTCTTAGGAAATGTTTATACTACACGGGTTATGAAAATAATTATATTTAGTTCATATTTAGTTGATGACTTGACTTATCTTTTCATTATCTGTACAAAACAAATGTGTAGTACATCATGTTACAGATAATATTCAGAATACATTTCAGAGTATCATGATGGAGTATAATATCAGCAGCATATGCTTGCATAACAGAAATTATCTCCTGTATTTCTGGATATACTGAATATTTACTGACAATTACTGTAGCTTCAGAAGATGCAAAATTCAAGTCCAAATCTATGAACATAAGCTTTAAATGACATCTGGCTAACCACCTTAACTGCTATTGACCTATAACAAGAGGACTGGACAAGTTCTTTTAGTCTGGAGGAGACCTCTCTACAACTACCTAAAAGGAAGTTATAGTTAGCACAACTGTGTTGGGGGTCAGCCTCTTTCGCAGATAACTAGTGATAGGACAAGAAGGCATAGCCTCAAGTTGGCCAGGAGAGGTTTAGTTTGGAAATTAGGAGACATTTCTTCTCAGAGAGTTTAGGCATTGGAACAGGTTGTCCAAGGTGGTGGAGTCCCTGGGAGAGTTTGAGGAAAAATTGGATGTGGTACTTAGGAACATGGTTTAGTGGTAATATAAATGGTGGGGAAATAGGTAGAGGGATAGTGGGTAATATCAGGGTAGGGGGACTAGATGATCTTGGGGGTCTTTTCCAACCTTAGTTATTCTATAATTCTATGACTAAGTAGATTAGGCCATATAATGCTGTTTTGTAGCAGCTTCTCTACAGAACTGGGAGGTCTCTACTTTGGAACTCAAATGTAAATGATTCCTGAAGTCTGTTCTGACTACTTAATACCTCTTTTAAAAACACAGTCATCTTGGAGAGTGTGGATATTGTACATAAAAGCAGAGTTAATAAAAAAGCATTATATGTCTTCATCCTTTCATTTCTCTCTGAAGAAGGAAACAATATGCTGACCCCTCAGAAGCCAAGGACAATAAATCTGATCTTTCCGGTTTGATTTCTACACAGCAGAAAACTGTTAAACATGTCTGAAATTGAAATACAGAGTTGAAACAGGTTTAACAAAGGAAGTAAAATACAATCCATGTACAGGGATTATTTCTGAACTAACTTTAATTTCCATTAAATATTTAAAGCCTTCCTGAGCATATATACTAAAGATTGCACTGGTAGTACAAACAGCTTTGGTGATGAGTGTATGTGCCTTTAAAACACTTGAAAGACCCCCAAATCATTCTGTACTGCAGTTTACACTAAAGGAACATTTTGTATTAGAATTTCTTTCTACTCCATAAAATTTTGCCCAAGATGGAAGTGATGCAAAAATCCATTGCCATTTTAGCTACAAGTGGCCCTTACTTAACCTGTGACAAGCTTATTAAAGTGCTACCAGAAAGCGACTTATGATTTTCTAGAAATGCATAGTGTTTATCTGTATTTCTATTACTGATTAAAAATCAGCCAGTGGTAAATGCACAGGAATTATTTCATGAACTAGGAAACACTACTGCAGATCATTAAATAACCAATCAATCCATTGATTCTAGACAAAGTTTTAGCAAGTTTTTCCTTCATACTAATTTTTAGGTATTGTGCTACTCACTTAAGTTCAGAAAACATCAGTTTATTGAAACAAAAATTTCCAGAAGAACATAAATTTCTGTTTCTACAAGAAATTACGTTGGTACGCAAACCACAGTTTTGGGGTTGATATTATGCCTAAAGAGATGGATTTCCTATAAGGCCTAATATCTGTAAATCTGAAGATATAGAGTGTGGACTGGAGATGTAGGATGAAGATGACCTCTGTTCAGGTATTGACTATCATCTTCTAGATGAGATGCTAGATAGTTGTTGTAATAACTGCTCTTATTAGCTGATCTAGGAATCAAGTTGAAGTATTTCTCCATTGGACATATTTTCATGGTGGTCTTTGAAAGCTTTTTGTTTGTATCCTTATTGGAATATAAAATGGAGACCAAGAGAAAAACTGTATGACTAAGGAGAGGTTTTAGAAATATAACCTATCAAAACAAGACCAAACAACCTCTATGTCCAAACATGCATAATTTTTACACTATTGTAGTCAAAGCAGCAAGAAATGGTGAAGTTTCAAAGTGTCAGAAATATTATAATGTAATTAAGATTTATTTGCAGAATACTGATAACAACATTATACTGTTATTAAATTTGAAGCAATGTAATTTCAATTCTTTTTCAGCTTAGCAGATCTGTATGTTAGGCTTAACTTCTCCCACCTGAGCAGCCATTGGACTTGTCTGTTTAAAAATACATAACCTTCCTCTGCTTTAGGAACCTCTCAAATATGTTTGCTGTTTATGTTTTTCAAGAATTCATCCATCTTTCTTCATGGTCACACAGGTAAAACCACAGGGTGGCATATGGTGTGTTCCCACTATATCTTTTTTCTTGAACACAGGGATGTTTACGTCTGGTAGCTGTGACACTGGTCCATACAGATGGGGAGGAAGATACATTCTCTTTGAGTTGATGAAAGAGAAAGCTTCTCCACAGCTGAGACACAGGCCTGTAGGGAAGAAGAGATTTTCTTCATACTGCCAAAGATGCCTGTGATGCTCTTAAGAAATAACCAACCAATTTATTTATGGTAGTGCACTGTAAATATTTATTTATGGTAGTGCACTGGCAAATTGACTTTGTAGTATTTTGATACATTCATCACTGCAGGTGATGGTAAATTTGTATATACATACAAAAATATGACGAGGAAGAACAGTCAAAGACTAGTTACAATAGAAGGAGTTTTCTTTAGAGGGAGTTTTCTTTAAAATAGCTTTTTAAAATCTACTATTATATCAAAGACAAAGTTTCTAGAAATAATAGAAATAGAAATAAATAGAAAGAATTCTGAAATTTTCTCAACAGGAAAGGCTACTTTAAATGATGTCAGTATACAGAACTGGACACATCAAACCAGGTTATGTGAAATGCTTGAATAAAAAATAATTAAACCAGATAATTTACTATACACTCCTGAAAATCATTATAAATAAATAAATAACTTGTAATTTAAAAGGCTCTTAAATATGTGATATTCAGTGAAAAGCAGAACATATATCTTATTGCGACAGGTGGACAAAGACTTGCCACAAGTGAACAACATGAAAAAGATTTTCAAAATTCTTCAGAAAAGATGAGCTGATATCAAATGATGCAAGGTTATGGAAGGGAGTAAAACATTCTCAGACCAAATGAGTATACAAAATTATTCATTCATATTCATAGTTGCCAAAAAAAAAAAAAAAAAAAAAGTTATTTCTTTGTTTGTAGACTTTTCTTCTGTGGGTAAAATTCATATGAACATTTCTATCCTATCTTGAATAAACACTAAAAAGATTTATTTTTGCATTTATAGATAATTTTTTAAAACCTGTCCTTACTTCAGCATGGTTTCTGCTCCTGAATCATGCAGACAAGGTGAAGCTTTACCTAGTTGTTCATCTCTAAGATATTAAAATAGTATAATGATTCCTTTTTACTAATTTTATTATTGTAAAAATTGATTCTTTCCATCTGTATATGAAAGATATAATTTGGAATTATTAAACACTATGTAGATTTATTATAATCCTTGAACATGTGAAGGACCAACTCTTCAGGATTTTTTTTCCCCACATTTGCAAACTGTCTCATTTTTTTCAAGTTCAATAACTCTCAGAGCCATTATCTGATATAAAGACGTAACTCAATTAATTTGGGTGATGTTTTGTTGATTTACATCAAAGAATCAGAGAGTTGTGTGGATCATTGTAATATGTGCCCCAAAACTGAACATGATTTTATATGTGTATTTCCCAACTCTTAGTGAAACTACTGAATGACATTAAATCTTGTACTAGACTGCATAGATTCCTTTTGAATGATTCACCACAAATTTAGTTCAGTGAATTTCGTAAGGAGTCTGTGGATGAAATTGCAAACATCTTAATAAGTAAAAAACTTGTAGAAGCTTTTCCAATATTTAAGAGTTTAAAAGAGTTGAACTAATGTAAAGTTGTCTGAATTTTATAATTTTGTAATATAATAAACTTTAGCACTATTCGGGTATTCCAAAGTTTTCTCATTAGTTCACAGGGCTTCCCACCTATTTTCTAACCATCTGCCAAAACCCCAATTTATGACCAATACTGATGTCCAAAATTGATTTGAAGATTGTCATCTTCATGACAATTATTATAAAAAATATATAATGTTTAAAAATATATATAATAATTGTTATCTAATTCATTATATTCATCATATCCCTTATATTCATTAAATTAAAGTTTTTTTAAGGCTAATAAACTGACATGGATTTGCTGCCATAAAATTTTGGCAAGCCTATCTCAAATACAAGAATATGAAGATGCAATTGAAAATTGTGTATATATATAGATATGTATATATCTATATATATATTAGTAGAGAACATAAAACTTCATTAAATTATATAGACAGCGAAATATTTTTATATGTATATATATATGTTGATAAGCCTATATGCTTCCTGAAATTTATTCCTTCTATAAACAGGTTTTGCTTCATATCTGTAGCCACATTATTATCAAAAACTAAGCTTTTTATTATAAAACTTCAAATTTATTTTGCTAGCCATTTAACCTTTTAGTTATTGTTGCTCACTATACTATTTATATTTTAATTTCCAGTTCATGGAATCACAAATGGTTGAGGCTGGAAGAGACCTCAACAGCATCTAGACCAACTCCTGCTCAAACTATAGCAAGATGCTCAAGGTAGTATCCAGAATTTTTTAATATCTCCAAGGATGATAAATTTACAGTCTCTCTGGCAAATCTGTCTCTGTGTTTCATCACCTTCACACAGAAATGTTTCTTCTTATATTTAAATGGAAGTTCTTTCATTTCAGTTTGTGCCAATTGTCTCTTGTTCTGTCACTGAGCACTGCTGAGACAAGTCTGTCTCTGTCTTCTTTACCTCTACATCACGTATTTATATATACCAGTAAGATTCCCCAAGCCTCCTCTTCTCTGGGATGAACAGAACTCTTTCAGCCTCTCTTCTTATAAAAAGTGTTCTAGTTCCTTCATCATGGCCCTTCATTGGACTTGCTTCAGTAAGACCACATCTCTCTTGTACTGAGGAACCCAGAACTGAACCCAGCATTCCAAGATGTGACTCACCAGTGCTCAATAGAGAGGGAAGGATCACCTCCCTCAACCAGCTAACAATGTTCTACCTAATTCAGCCCAGGATACCATGAGCCATCTTTGTTGCAAGGGCATATGTTCATCTTGGTGTTCACCAGGTCCCCGGCTCTTACCTGAACAGCTGTTTTCCATCTGGGTGACCCCTTACACATACTGGTACATGGTTCTTCCTCAGGTACAGGACATGCACATCCTCTTGTTTAAATTCATGGAGTTCCTCTCTGTCCGTTCCTCCAGAATGAATATAGTGAAATTATCAATACTGTATAAACAAAATAAGATTATTTGATAAATATTTATATTCTACACAAGGTAAGAGAGAAAAATATATTTTGAGATCTAGTTTTTGCCTCTGCTTTTTGCATTGTATGTATTAAAAAAAATAGTTGAAACTTTCATTTACGTAGTATGAAAATGTGTCATATTGGTTACCATTCTCCTGAAATGTATTCATTTTTTTTCTTCCTTTTTTTTTTTTTTTTCTTGTAACGTCCTCCATAGTATAAAAATTGCCTGTATATCAGCACTAACTAATCAAACTTGAGAGGTTTTCAGACATTATAATCTGACCACATAAAATATTTACTGAATAATTTCAAGCCATGAGAAATTAATTCAGTTCTAAGACAGTTCACAAACTTTTTTGTGTCTGGGATTTTGTGTTCCAGACTATTTATGTTCCACGCAAATAATCTGGGATCATTTTTACATAAGTTTAGTAGACCAAATATTATGTATCCTTGCATAAGATTAGATAGATAGATAGATAGATAGATAGATAGATAGACAGATTGATTGATAGAGAGATGTTTCATGAGTCAAAATCTTAATTTTGGAGGCTGAATATTTCTTTCATTTATTTGAGTTATAGTAAGCATGCTGAAGGAGAAGTCTATCCATATGGTCTAGGTTATTCTGCAAAGGAACTATTTCCTGAGACTTTTTTAAAATAATAATAATATATTTTATTTTATTTATTACGGGGAGAAAAAATGAATTTATTTAATATAATTTTACCTATATGAAAAACTTATTGTACCCTTCATGAGCAGAAGAATGTATAACAATATGCTATTTTGCGATTCACCAACTGCTACGGACTGAATCAAGGGATTTGTATTTAATTCATATAATAAATTTAGAGAGCCTACAATTTGTTTCCCTAGAACCTCCACTGAAAACCTTTGCATCAATGTGATTTGAAAATGAAATTCATACAAAGTAATCTTCAGAGATTACTGAACTATTCTTTAAGGAAGAGGTACCTTAATAGGCTGTAAAAAGTAAGAACGATAAAATGAAGTGGGGGCAAAGATTTCTTTCATCTAGCACACTAGGCCCTTAAATATTTGTATTCATTTTTCCCCATAGGCACAAATATTTCTTCTATAAATGAACAAAGACTCATTCCCATCAAGTAAGAATTATCACAAAGATCAAGATAATCCAACATTCATGTTTTCTGTTTTTTCTAGATGGAGTCCATTACAAAGAAATATGAAATTATACCTTAAACTTCAAGTCTGCCTGACATTAAATACATTTTCTTCAGTTGATACAGTATCAGAAAGATTTTGGGAAAAAAAAAAAAAAAAAAAAAAAAAAAAATTGCCATGGTAACTACCAGTTGCTCTTCTACCAGTTCCATCAATGGTACAGTGTCATTAGATATACTAAAACTGTCATGCAAAAAAGGGAAATTATTTCTTGATCCCACTGTGTTGGATTTTTTAGTAGCCTTGAAACACCTACTGTCTTTTAGAAAGATTCCCTCTATAGTAAATGAAATACACTTAATAATAATAATAATAATAATAATAATAATAATAAAGTATAACATGCAAGTAATGGAGACCATTAGATTCAGCAACACTAGTTTTATTAAAGACTTGTTACAGCCTATTGCAACAGTGTGTGATCTGGTTGATAAATATGCACTAAATGATAAATTAATATGTTCTGGCCCTCATCAACAAAGGAGACAAATATTATAATGTTTTGGGCATTAGTTAATTTTGTCTGTCTGAGGAAAGGTTGTTTCAAATGAAATGGATCTGGTATGAGAGGTCCTCTATTTGAGGTGTGAGGACAGTGAGCTACATCTAAAAAACAAACAAAACAAAACAAAACAAAAACACAACAACAACAACAAAACTCAGGGCTGTTAGGTTATTAGGTTTAAAAAGACATGGATTTTGTTAAGCTGCCAAATCCATTAACAACTGAAAGTGTTAATGTGGAGTGTTAAAGTGGACTGTGTTATTTAAATCTCAGTGAGACTTCTGTTTAAATGGGAAGGGAAATATTTTTCCAATTCATAATGTGTACTTCCATAATAAATTGCTTGTTTTCATTCTGATTGTTTTCATTCTTCTATTAGAGATGAAATTTAGAATCCATAAGAATTTATATCATTAAATATTCAGATGGTTTTATAACTTTACAAAGTTGACAATGCATGTGGTGACAGTGACAATGGATAAGACTTGAAAATATTGTCTGGCATCTTATTAATTTATTTAATTTGTGAAATTGAACATGTGATGTTAGAAACAAATAAGCAATGGAGATGTCTTAACATAGAACAAAAAAATTGTTTTGTTTTGTTTTGTTTTAGCTAAACTGATATTTTGTTGTTCTTGTTTTTAGTGTAAAGACCCGTACTTAAAGCCAATAAATGCAGCATGTTCATTTCTTGTTAAAATAAGGGAAAAGAACCCTGATAACTCAACTAAGATGTTTTATAGAATCTGTCAGTCAATTTCTGAAGTTTTTCATTGTCTGTGGCTTCTTTCTTTTTTCTATTAAGTTGCTTCTTTTTTCAATGAACGAACCAGTTTCCCTCTGATTCAAAACAGCCCTCCCTGATTCATTTCTGCCTACAATGGTAGATATATTCTGGTAACTGTAGCGTAAAAAGGATGTCCCATTTAATGTTTGAGAAATTAAGCTAATTTTAAACATGCATTAAGGGTAGGTTTGAAATATTTCTTCCAGACAGCAGTCAACTGTTACTATAACAGTATAATACTATTGATTGTACAGTGGAGGCAAAGTTTTGATTTGCAGCTGAAATCTGTACTGATTTGTAAAAAAAACATTAATAAGCCAAAAAGTGCACAGGAGAAAGTTAAACAGCAAAAACATTCGAGAAAAGGTCTGAAATTTAAACACTTAGATAACATACTTATTTCAAACAATAGATAAAGGTATTGCACAAGAGTAATGAAGGAGAATCATACTCAAACCTAAAATCTATAAGAAAGAGGAGAATAAAATGCAGCAGAATAATATATCTATATATTAATCAGATAAAATAACTTTTAGAAAAACATTTGATCCAAGAAAACAATATTAAATTTTAATAAATTTATGAGAAAGCTGGAAGCATTTCCAGTACAACTGAGAAGCAGGTGCCTAAAGAAGCCAAAGTTTTTTCACATCTGTTTAGTTTTGCTGTTGTTATAGCACTTTTTTTTTTTTCTTGTTTGCTTGTTTGTTTTAATTAATGCACAAACCATCCTTGACAAATTGGGTAAAATATAATAGTACTCAGCATTTGTTTGATCAGTTCTTATCAGGTGTTTCTCAAACCTCTGTTTCAAAATCTCATACTTAATAAACAAGAAATAAAATTTATCTTTGGAACACTGGAAAAGTAACAAGAACTGCAGGAAAAAATAAATATTGCTAAGATCTTAGCAGCTTTCAAGACAAATAATAAGGTGAAAAAAATAGCAAAGTCAAACAGGAAAAAGTCTCTCACTCTTTTTCTTCTTTTTATTTTTCTTTTTTTTTCTTCACCAGAAATAAATCAGTGTCCTAAAATTGTTCTTAATTTACAAAATGAATTCTGAAGCTTAACTTTTATTTACAATTTTATCACTCCATGTCACACATCAAAGATTAATAAGAAAATAATCATTCAAGGATAATAAAATCCAGAAATTGGCATTTATAATATTCTTCATTGACCGAACTTTTTCAAACTGTAAACTTATGGACTCACTGTAATTTAAAGAATAAAGGTTAAGGTTAAAAATAAATAAATAAATTACATTTTAACCTTCTTTCAATTCAACTACTGCACAATCTTTTGTTCTGAAACTTTTAGGATGTGGTACATTCTGTCTATAGAATGAAATATCAATTGAAATCTAAATCCCCATAGTGCAGATATGCACTTTCCTACCACCACTCTTTAATTAAGGTTTTACAGATGCTGAAAGCCTATTCTTCTCCTTTTTATTAGTCATAAAAATACAATGAAAATATTAAAAATTAATAATTCAGAAATAAATGAGAAATGGAGTAGAAAAATCTTGTGTACAAGCTAATAATAATAATAATAATAATAATAATAATAATAAAATAACTCAACATTAACTCAATCATTTGGCTTAAAAATAAAAAATATATATATTTTTTTTTAAATGTATGTTTCCTGATTCTCCTGCTGCTCTGCTTAAGGATGTTTATGTCCACAGCGTTACAGCATGCTGAACCCTGCCATAAGTTACAGCAGCCTTCAAAGATGCTGGTGGAAAAACACTCTAAAAGAGAACTAACCACCTTCAGTAATTTTAAATCATGTCTATTTCTCTGTTTTACTTAATGAGTATCAGATTTCTATCCCACACACCTGTTGGAGAATGTCATTTTCCTACAGCCTCTATTATTGGCACCAAATGTCAAGAATGTGGCTTTCACGAGCCTGACTACCTGACTGCCAAAACAAATTTAGAAAGCAAGCTAAATGCTTAGTGCCATTCACAGTCCAGCTAAGTGTCTTCAGTTGAACCATGAGAATGGAAAGGGATGATTTGATTCTCAGCTTGTCACCTTTGTCCACTCCTAGCACAAAATAAAGTCCTTGAAATCACTAGGAACCCATCCTAAGAAGCATGGCTGATCCCATTTGTTCCCACCCTTCAGCCTGTTGCTCTAACTGGAATCTAAAAAATATCTCTGACAGCAAAAATAAGTTAATAAGGTACTCTGTCTGCACAGTTTCATCCCATAATAATAATAAATAATATTAATAAATAATACATTTATTAATAATAAATAATAATAAATAATAAATAACATACTCTAACTGTCCTCTAGCACATGATTTCTAATGCTGTGCAACTTCCGTTTATTATTCATTTCTAAATTTTCCTGTGTAAGCATACAAATGTGAAAACAGCTACAGTACTTCTGTCCAAACTTTCATCTAGACCATGATCTAAGAGTACACTTATATTCCTGTAGATGGACTGCTGATTATAGATTAATAGCTGAAGGACAAGGAGCACACTCAAGTGCTGGATGGTCTCTGGCTGTTTGTTTAGCATAAGCTAAACCCCTTTTCCTAGATGTATACACAGTCTGAATTCTGTCTGGTCTACAGCACTCATCCAGAACCAGTTCTTGAACCTCTTATTTAACACTGTACAGTTAGGAAGATGCTTACGGAAATAATATAAAGTTTCAGATAATAATACTGATGTTTTCCAAACTTCTGAAGTCAAAGAATTCTGTTTGATTCAGAGCTTGGAAATATCATTCACAGCTTTCTTTTCATAAATCATAAATTAAAAGGTGAAATTTTCTTCTAAATATTTGCAGAAAAAGTTGTAATATAATAGGCTTGTTCAATGTGTTGTGCAAAAGGTACTTTTCTACTTGAAAATTTTGTTTGATATCCCTTTATATATGTTAAACTGCACAGTGATTGATTTACATTTTCTGGTCCATTTCTAATTTTTATGTCAAATCAAATATTCAGTCTTTCTACTCTATTAAATCTCCCTTTGTATGGAAGGGGATTATACATCTCTGACAACTGAGGCTGTCCTTATCCACATTAGTAATATATTAGAAATGTAACGTATTAGAAATGAAGGGACCATAACAGTATGCATTGTTGAGGAATGAGGTTGCTGTATATTTATCTTTTGGCAGAATGAGCTTTAATGCTTTGTTTTCTACTGCTGACAAAGTAAACTCTAAAGTGGTTTTTTGTTTCCTGAGAAGATTTCTTTCCTGATAATAAATTATTTTCTAAATAATTAATTTCATCATTCTATGAGAAAGATCAATATGCATACATAGAAAGATCAATATCCCTACATAGGCTGCTTAGATTTTATCACCCTTTAATTTCATCTAATATTTTTGCCTTGCCACTTGGTTTTGTGAGACTTTTCTGTGACTAGTCTTGGTTTACTTGAACTATCTTTAATAATTTGTTGTAATGTCAAACTTTGTCATTTTACTATTCACATCACTTATCTGAACATTCAAATAAGAAACCTCAGCAATGTAATTTTATTCATTATAGAAACATTTATTTTCTAAATGAAGTGTTTTATAGCTATTTAGCAGGTCATAATGTCATATGACACTTGTCTAAACTGAAATAGCTGCTTTAAGGATTAAGGTATAATTAGAAAGCATAGAGAATCTAGTCTTGATTTAAATAAGATTTATCAAATATTTATCTTAAACCAGGATTTAAGGATGTTGATGAGAACAGGTGTTAGCTAAAATTCAAAATTCAAAATAAAATAAAATAAAATAAAATAAAACTTCCTTAAAAAAAATAAATTCACAATTTTCAAGCACTGATTTTTTATTGTATTGTAAAGAAATACTGAAGCATTTAATATACAATTCAAAATAGTTCTCAAAAACAGTACTAAAATACCTTTGATTTTTAAATACATCCCACATTTTGAGTGTTTTTTGTTTGTTTGTTTGTTTTTATTTTTGTTTTGTTTTTAGCCCCTGGATGTTATTACACCTGTAGATGAAGAAAGAAAGAGGCTTCAGAAGCCAGTAATATGACATACCACAGCACAGATAAGAGTAATAGCACTGGGTGGTCAGGAATGTTTCATTTTATGCAAAGAAGGCAATATCTTTTGCATTAACTGTACAAAGTCACTTTTGCGATTTCAAATACTTAATAATGAAGGAAGCTGCCTCTTGCTAGGGATTTTAAAAGCCTTGTATTATATGACACCAAGATTACCACTATCAGTTAATAATTCTAGTCTCATTATACTGCATTGACAATGTAAACACACTCTTTCATAAAAACCTCCTAAACTAGGAAAAATAAGAGTAAAATATATTATGAAAGTTATCCTACAGAGATATCCCCTCCAACCCCCTCATAAGCAGGGTTGGTCAAACGCAGCTAAATGTAACTGATTTAATGCTATATTAAAATTAGAAAAGATATAAAGTGTTTTCCAAAATTGCTGCTAGTTCATGCATATTTCAAAATGAAAATAAAGGCTAAATTATTAAGCAGCAAATAATTATTTATAATAATTCATCATTCTTTGTTTATAAGTATGCAAGTACTTAGTACATAGTCTACAGGGACACAATAAACCCTTTATTCTCTAGACTTCTACAGTGATTATTACACTAGATATTATGACCCTTGATAGTTTAAACTGAAAATTAGATCACGGTATAGATTTTCCTTTTTGAATTGCCTGACCCCATTTCAAAGAAGCAAGCTCTTTATTTTCAGGAGATATGGAAATGGGTGTTTGGCCTTAAACTGTTCATTATTTGAATCATTAGATACTCTTCAATGTGATATGGAAATGAATTTGTATAATACAGATGAGGAAAACAAAGAACTGTTATGTTTTTATTTTCATTAGATGTATAGAAATATATACCATATAGAATGATGAGTCTCAGAAGGCCTGAATTTGTGGTTAATTAAAAGGATATACTAGTAGTAAAGAAAAATAGTAAGAGAGTCATTGTTTAAGTGTGGGTCTCCTGCAGCCACATATTGCTGACAAGGTCATTTATATTTTGAATAAATTAAAAAAAAAAAAAAAAAAAAAAAAAAAGAATACAATGGACTTGAAATTTTTACAGTGGCACACTTGAACATATCTTACTACCAATTTAGTATCAATGAGTTTCACTGAAAATGAAGAAATCCTGAGCTTAAATGAATAATCTTTCTCACATATATTTGTTTCACTTCCAATATATCATTCAGCAATTTATTTACTTCAAGAACAGGTAGTGTTTTATTATTTGGTGTTCCATAGAAGCCAAGAACAAAGTTGTAAGCCCTCCAATTGGCAAATATTAGAAAGCAGATTGTCATCTGGTTTCCTCAAAAAACTGCATAGAGCTGAAAGGGACCCACTGAAAATTTGAGTCTGCCATTAAGCTTCTTTGTTGCTCTTTTCATTTAATTATCATGTTTGGCATAAAAGATTATCTTTATTGTTACTCAGCTGAATATATATAAGTAGATCTGATTTTTTTTTTTTTTACATTTGTTACGAAAAAATTTAATATGGTGAAAAATATGTGGAATAACAGAATAATAAGCTTTTGAAGTGTTGCCCACAAAATTAACATCAATTCTCTCTTCACCCTGGAGGTACATTAGATCATCTTTCACTAAGATAGGGTAATATAGGTAGAGGAGATTCCATCTCCTCTCTCTACAAGCTGAAAATGCTGACCTGGATAAGGGGCATTGGTAACTGGTCCCTGCATGACAGGGAAGGGGCATCACCTCAGGGATTTCCCCAGCATCCCAGGTGCCTGTGCATGATAGGTATGAAGCTTTTCAGATTTACCTGGGCAATATTGAGGAACATAGTACATCTGACTTGGGGGTGACACTGAGGTCATGTCAACCTGTACTCTGCATTAAAACAGCTCCCACCAAGAAAAAAAGTCTCCCATTGTCTTGGGAGACTCCTTTCTGAGGGGAACAGAAGGTCCAATATGCAGACTGGACCCACCTCATAGGGTCTGTTGCCTCCCTGGGGTCCAGATTAGGGACATGAAGAGAAAGCTTCCTGCCCTGGTTCATTGTTGAAATATTACCTCTTAATTTTTCAGGTAGGTGGTGATGAAGCTTCAATACAAAGTCTGAGGGCAATCAAAAGAAACTTCAGGGCCCTGGGACAATGATTTAAGGGGTCAGGAGCACAGCTGAAGTTTTCCTCTACCCCTCCAGTTGCAGGGATTGATGAGGTGAGGAACAGGAAGAGACTCCAAATCCATAGCTAGTACCAAGCCTGGTGAAAACTTTATTTTTATTTTTATTTATTTATTTATTAATCATGGGTAATTTTACAAGACACCAGGCCTGATGAAAATGGTTGGGGTTCACCTCTCTTTAAGGGGGAAAAAGATCTTTGCTCAGGAGTTAGCAGGGCTCATTAGTAGGGTTTTAAACTAGTTTTAAAGGGAGAAAGGTATAAAAACAGGTTTAAAAGAGACAAGCCTGGGGGTGATATGACAATGATTAAAAGACAGGTGGTATGACAATGGTTAAAGGACAGTGTGCTAGAAAGGTCCCTTGGTCTGCTGCCCCTGTTGAGGTGGGGGATGGGTCACGTGGCATCAAAGGCACAAGGGACTGTGCTCTAGCTGTGCCTAGAGCTCAGGAAGAAAAAGAGGGTTTATTAACTTTGGAAGAAGGAGTGGGTCACTCAGAAGGACTACAGAGATGTTGAGAGGCTGTGCAACGACACAATTAGAAACTCTCCAAGAGACAAGGAAACATCTGAGGTACTTAATGCCTTCTTGTCTCAGTCTTCAGAAACAAGACCAGTTGTTCTCCAGGTATTCATCCCCTTTAGCAGGTGGACAGGAACAGGGAGCAGAATGAAGCCCTCATAATCCACAAGTTAGCGACCCGCTGTTCTACTTAGATTTATGCAAGCCCATGGGGCCGGATGGGATCCACCTGAGATTGCTGAGGGAGCTGGCTGGAGTGCTTGCCAAGCTGCTTTCCATCATTTATCAGCAGTCCTGGCTGTCAGGGGAGCTCCCAGTCATCTGGTGGCTAGAAAATATGATGTCCACGTACAAAAAGGGGTGGAAGGAGTACCCAGGAAACTACAGGCCTTTCAGTCTGACTTTGGTGCTAGGCAAGTGTGGTGTAATGACCACAAAGACATCAGGGTTATTTTAGGATCAGTAACTGCTACTTCTTTATTGATGACATAACTTCATTATATATCTGTTGCCTCTACATATTGAGGACAGGCTCCCTTCTTATACCATTCCCCCACAGCAGTACTTTCCCATTAACTATTCATTGGTTAACAACTTTGCCCGGCAACCACAAACACCCAGCGACCCCCATGCCCCAACTGCCGGAGAACAAGTAACCTGAGATGGCAAGGAGTCTCCTGAATCACCCCTCTTTGTTCCCTCTAAACTCTTTACATTTCTGATGGCTTCATTATTAAGAGTCTGATGTTATCATCAACCATGGGGTTTGTCGACCCCCATCGCCACACTCCCACAGGGAAGCTCAAGGAGCAGATATCTTGAGTGCCATCATTTTGCACTTGGAGTACAACCAGGTGATCAGGCCCAGTCAGCATGGGTGTGTCAAAGGCAGGTCCTGCTTGATGAACCTGATCTCCTATGACAAGGTGATATGCTCAGTGGATGAGGGAAAGGCTGTGGTTGTGGTTTACCCAGACTTCAGTAAGGCTTTTGACACCGTTTCCCTCAACATTCTCCTGAAGAATCTGACAAATTACCAGGAGGTCCAAACAACTATCTATGTGGATGGTCAGAACTTATCACAGTCATGAATCCAAAATTAACAGAGATAAACAGGTAATGATCACTAATGGTAAGACTGGAGATAGTCTTCTCCTCTATGTTTTTGGTAATGGACAAAGGCTTGAAAAGGAGCAGAGGGATCCTCAGATCAAAGACTTTTCTACAGCACATAAACTGTTACAGAGTTTTGTTTATTTGTGACCACAAAAAAAAAAAAAAAAAAAAAAAAAACTCTGAAAACTGAAAATATTTAGGGAGAAGCAAGATCTACCTGACAAAATGAGGCAAGATAATTTTTGCTCGCAGGCTGACCAAACTGGTGAGGACAGCTTTCAACTAGGCAACTAGGAAAAAAATATATATATATATATTAAGTGAGGAGTGAGGAAGAGGTAGTCAAAGACGTAGTCAAAGGTTTAGGATGCACAATAATAATGATGTAGAATGAAGGGAACAAGGAACAAGAAGACCTCAGGAAAAATAAATAGAAACGCAAGGATAGCCATGTCAAGTATATGGCCATAAATTCACATACCCTGGGAGGAAAGCAGGAAGAAACAGAACTCCAAGTGTGGTCTCAGACGTGTAACATAAATGGAATAGCTGAGAAATCAGAGCATCTCAAACAACCGGAGTGTTCCCATGGACACATATAATTTATTTGGAAAAAGCAGACAGGGAAAATTACCTGGACTTGTGCAAAACATTTGATAACATTCTACACTATATCCTCTAAATTGGAGAGACATGGATTTGATGGGCAAACCACTCAGTGGGTAAGGAATTGGCTGGATGTTCACAGTCAAACAGTTGCAGTCAATGGCTCAATGTCCAAGTTAAGATCAGTGATGGGTGGTGTTCTCAGGGGTTGGTTGGTACCAGGACTGGCATTGTTTAACATCTTTCTTGATAGCATGGACAGTGAGATCAAGTGCAGTCTCAGCAATTTTGCTGGTAATACCAGTCTGTGTGGTGTGGCTGACACATTGGAGGAAAGGTATGCCACCCAGAAGGACCTGGACAAGTTTGAGAGGTAAAGACCACTCATGAAGTTCAACAGAGCCAAGTGCAAGGTCCTGCACCTAGGCTGGGGCAATCCCAAACACAATATGGGCTCAGCAGAGAATGGATTGAGAGCAGCCCTGAGAAGAAGGATTGGGAGTGTTTTTTGATGAGAAACTTAACATGAGTTAGCAATGTGCACCTGTAGCACAAAAGCTAACTGTATCCTGGGCTGCATCAAAAGAAGCTTGACCAGCAAGTCGAGGGAGGTAATTCTCCCCCTCTACTCTGCTCTCATGAGACCCTACCTGGAGAATTACATTCAGCTCTGTCAGCCTGTATTGGGCTTGTGTGTCAATGTTTTGATAGTAGGGGACTGCAGGGGTGGCCTCTGTGAAAAGAGTCTTTTCCTGTGCGAGGAAAAACTGAGAGATCTGGATCTGTTCAGTCTTGAGAAGACCGAGGCCATCTTAGCAATGTTTTCAAATATCTTAAGTGTGGGAGACAGTGGGATTTGGCCAACCTCGTTTCAGTGGTTTGTGGGGATAGGACAAGGGACAATGGTCAAAAAATGGAGCACAGGAAATTTCATACCAACATGTGGAAGAAACTCATGGTGAGGGTGACGGAGCACTGGAACAGGCTGCTCCGGGAGGTTGTTGAGTCTCCTTCTCTGGAGATATTCAAAGCCTGTCTGAATGCTTACCTGGGCAACCTACTCTAGGGAACCTGCTTTCGCAGGGGGGTTGGACCCGACGATCTCTTGAGGTCCCTTCCAACCCCAATTCTGTGAAGGTGTCCACTAAGGGGGAGGAGGTGGAAGAGGGTGTATGGAGGGAAGGTGTATTTATTTTTTTGTTTGCTTGTTTGTTTCTCACTGTTAGTTTCTCACTAGCTTGTTAGTAGTAGAGAATAAATTATGTTAACCTCCCTATTTTGAGTCCGTTTTGCTCATGACAATACTGAGTCGTGAAAAACTGACTCCACAATCAGTAAGATTGTAAAGTAGATATGTTTATTCAGCATTGGGCAGCACGGGGGGGTAGTCCCACCAAAGTCATGCGCAACAATTCACTAGTTTGCATTCTCTTTTATCCCCTAAAATATTACATATGCATTAAGTTTTGCAACACACCTATGCATATTCATTTACTAGCTCCACCTAGCCCCGCTTCGTATGCTAAGTATCTTATCAGTCCTTCTGCACTTGCGTAGTATTCTCTGGTGATGGTCTGGGTGGTCATCGGGATGAAGTAAGATGTCTTCATTGAAGTAGAACTTTTAACCTCATCTCCCTGCGCATGCTCCCTGAGCCCTTGGTCACAGTCTGGGCCATAAGGTTGGTTTGGTCCAGTTCTTGGGATCCAAGAAGCTCCTTTTATCTTGAGGCCTTGCATGTTTATTTTATCTTTTATAAACATTCCTCCTTATCTCTGAGCCCTTGCTCACAGTCCGAACAATAAAGTTAGGTTGATCTGGTTCTTGGAGTCCCAGGGGCTCATCTGGAGGCCTAAGTGCAGCACAGGCTGAGTACATCGCAAAAGTAGGACATATTAAGCAATGAGTGTTGTCTGTATATTTATTCTTAATCAGTCACTCTGTAATTTCTAATCCCATGTTTCAATACCTGTTGAGTGATCTCCCTGTCCTTATCTCAAACCTTGAGACTTTTTCATTGTATTTTCTCCTCTGTTTCCTTTGGCTATGGTGGAGATTACCTGCACAGCTGAGTAAAACCACCACAGTCTCCCAACAAAACAAAGACATGGACACATTAACATAAGCCCAGAGGAGAACCACAGGGATGATCAGAGGGTTGGAACACCTCTCCTATGGAGACAGGCTGAGGGAGTTGGGGTTGTTCAGCCTAGAAAAGAGAAGGTTCCACAGAGACCTTCCAGTCTTCCAGTGCCTAAAGGGAGCCAACAAAAAATCTAGCGAGTGACTCTTTATCAGGGAGTGTAGTGATAGGACAAGAAGGAATAGCTTTAAACTAAAAGCCAATAGGTTTTGATTAGTTATATGGAAGAAATTTTTTCATGTGAGGTAGGTGAGGAACTGGAACAGGTTGCCCAGAGAAATTGTGGATGCCCCATCCCTGGAAGTGTTCAAGTTTAAGTGTTTGTATCCAACAGAAACTATTCTTCCAACACAAACTATTCTATGATTCTATGAAATTAAAACATAGTAGAAATTATGAGTAAAACACTTTGATATTTGTTACTGTTTTTACCAAAAAATGCAATGAAAAAAAAAAAAAAGGATATCAGTAAAATATAACAACAAAAAAGTTTCAGATTGCATCTAGGAGGCATTATATATTGTTCCTGAAAATCAGAAGACCTGAGGTTTCCTTAATGTTTCTTTTTATTTTTTTTTCCTTCTGATACAGTCAGGTTTTGAAAAATTTTGAAGGAAAAAAAGTGCAAGTTTCATTATTGGTCTATGTGAGAAACACTCCATAGCCAATAACTTAGGCTCAGGCGAGGATCTCAGTGAAGTAGTAATTTACTCGCGATTGCAATGGCGGGCGCCCCACAAGCAGGAGAGAGAGCGCATCTACAAGTTCCAAAACACAGTTTATATACTTTTTGATGACAAGACCCTCCCCTGTTTCCCCACTGAGTGAGTAATCCAGGTTCACAATCTATCTGATACTTCACAAACAATGCATGGCCTTCAGTTGCCGGCCTGTTAAATTTCAAATTTCTTTTGACATTTTTACTGTTTGAAGTGGTAATGTTTCTTCACTTATCTGACTTGTCTTGACACCGTGATTTTCACCTAATTGTCCTAAGGAGTCTAGTTGTCTGCATTTTACAAGGTCGCCTGCTAAGCTTTCTTATCACTATAAGCATATCTCAGTACTGCATTCCCTCCTTCTAAACAATGTAACTCTGCAAAAGCAACATTTCTATTCCCACAGTCTATTTTTGGTTATTCTCTCTTTCTTCCTCCCTGCCTGCTGCTCTGTCCCTTTTGAGCCTGCTGCTCTGTTTACATTTGAGACCTTGGAACTCTTTTCAAAATAAAACCACTTTCAATTAAAAAAGAAAACAAAAAAAGTATGAAACAAAATTCTTCACTAAAACCCTAAGTGTGCTTCAGAATGTATTATTAAGAGTTGGTTTCAATACAGTACTAAAAAATCACATATTTGATTTTTTCAGGGTACTGTCTAATAATTGTTATGTACCTGGATAAATATAAGGATATTTTCATCTCTGTAGTTAGTTGACTTGTCTGTTCGGACTACCTTCTTTGATCTATTAAAAAATGATCTCCTTTCCACATTTTCCCCTCTCTCTAAAAACCACCTTCCTATATACTTGTCTGACTGCTTCATACTAGCTAATGAACTCATCATGAGATGTCAGCATTACTTGGAACTGTTCCATTGTTCACATTACCTAAATTACTCACATTCTCTGGTGCTCTGAGTACATTCATGTGCTGAATATCTGTTAAGTGTTTATCTCAGAGCTGTTACTCAAACAAAGCCAGGTTTAGATCACCCAGAATCACAAAATCATCTAAGTTGGAAGGGACCTCCAAGATCATCTAGACCAACCTTTGACATAACATAAACAAGTCCTCCAATAAACCATATCACTAAGCTAAATCTAAAGTTCTTTTAAAGATCTCCAGGGATGGTGACTCAACCACTTCCCTGGGCAGCCTGTTCCAATGCCTAAAAACCCTTTCTGTAAAGAAATTCTTCCTAATATCCAACCTAAACCTCCCCTGGCGCAACTTTAGTCCATTCCCCTTTGTCCTGTCACCAGGTATGTGCCAAAATAGACCAACCCCCACCTCAATACAGCCTCCTTTAAGGTACATAATAGAGTGTGATAAGGTTGCCCCTGAGCCTCCTCTTCTCCAGGCTGAACAATCCCAGCTCCCTCAGCTGCTTCTCGTAAGACTTGTTCTCCAGATCCCTCACCAGCTTTGTTGCCCTTCTCTGGACTCGCTTGAGCACTCAATGTCCTTCTTGTAGCGAGGGGCCTAAAACTGAAAACAGTACTCGAGGCGTGGCCTCATTAGAGCCAAAATGATGCATCTTATATGCACAAGAGGAGACTAGACAGGGAAAAATGAAATATTTCACTTTCCAGGAAAAAAAAAAAAAAAAAAAAAAAAAAAATATTTTTATTGGTGCTAAGTAAATCATGATAAACAAGGGTCTTAGCTTTTGAGTAAAATGTGCCTCAGTAGTTATTAACAACTGGGAAATATTCCTATGCGTAAAAAAAAAAAAAAACGAATAAATAACTGAAAATTGACTGCAGTTAGGAAAAGCCACAACAACATTTTGTATATTAGCCATGATTTTTTTTCTTTTCTTTTCTTTTTTTTTTATAAGCAATTTCTGTGTTGTGTTTTTCTAATGTGTTTTATATTTAGATTCATTTCAAACACATTCCTTTCTACAGTTGTTAATATATGTGGGGTACAAGTAGTACACAAGAGTACACTCAGACTACCTAATTTTAGAACCTAACGTGCACCTAAATTTTAGTTACCTCTTGAGAGAGTGATTGCTTGCAATACATTGCTAGTGAATGAAGAACAGTAAATGAGTGCCTTCAGCTGGAGACAGTCTGTGCAAATCTGGTCTCTCTTTATGAGACCTAGGCTAATATCATTTTGGTTTGTCTTGCTGAGAATAGCTGTTAATACATATATATAATATATATATATATTGCTTTCTTGCCTCTAGCATTCATCATCATTGCTGCTCCTTTTTTCAAGGGAAAAACAAACAAACAAACAAACAAACAACTTGGTTTGGCTTGCTTGTGGTTGGCAGACTGTTTCTCTCCTTCCCTTGCCTGCTCAACTTGGATTGAAAAGTCCTCCCTAAAAAAGTCAGTTCAGGGATGCTATATCAGAGAAAGAAGAAAATCCTTTTTCTAGGCACATGTTCTGTTCGGTAATGGAGAGTTAAAAGTTCATTTCCATAAGCAAAACAAAATGAAATAAAACTAAACAATATAAAACAACATAAACCGCTTATATAGTTACAGCATGTTTCATATGACAGAAACTTTTTGGAATAATTTATATTACCCAGAGCTTTTATTTGGAATTACTTTCCATTTGTATGTGATGCTAAATATATAGTACCTGTTTTGAGCTTCATGGAACAAGGTTCAAAGAGAATTTTAACAATCTATTCAAATGACATAAAAATGTACATAAAAATGCTACAGCTTTAATGTAGGCTATCTTTAGTCCTTTAGGACTAATTGTGAGAGCAGATTCCCATTTGGAAAACTTTTTTCTTGCTGCAGGGAATAAATTGCTAATTTTCCCTGTAGCTGGGAAAATCCAAGATGCCCTCCTGAGCACATTTACTTCTGTAGAGTTTTGGAAAGCAAACAAACAAACCACAGAATATTTTATATGCCTGTTTAAGAACTAAATAAATGATGGGTTACAGTCATCTTTTTCTGTACGAAGTGTCATCATACTCAACCACTGTTGTCTTTTACTGCTCTTTTTCATTCTTGCAGCAGTGCACAGCTGTATACAGATCAGTACAGAAATAACTACAGGCATCTGAACAGGAGAATTTAGGATTTGATCCAGATTTTGTGGAAATAACAAAATGTTATTCTGGAAAAGAAGGAGAGAGAAAGATTCCATAATTAAATCACAGATGGGGTGGTATTAAAAAAAAAAAAAAAAAAAAAAAAAAGTATTTATGAAAAGCTTTCAATGCTTGGAGAAAAAAAATAAGATATTTAATATATTCAATTATGGGTGTGGAAGGAAGTAGAAGCAACTAGATCAAAATAAGAAAAAAAAAATAGATAAAATAAGTAGGTAAAATAACCTCAAGATAAGCTCTACTACCTCAGGATATAAAATATCAGTGATAATTCATGAGCACATCTAATCAAGTGTACACCGTAGGTATATATAAATTATCAATCAAATCTTCAATAGCAGTAAAATGAGTCAATGTTTAATAGATATTTTCCATCACCAATTTTTTATCTCTGAATTACCAGTTAAGAAAAGGAATGATTTTTCATCATTAAATAACCTTTATGTTATTTTATTGTTCAGTGTTCTCTTGGGGAAATAGTTTTTGCAGTCCGTTAAGAAGGCTGATAGCACGCTGTAAAGCAATGCATATATTCTGTCTTACCAAAATTATATTAAATATCACAGCTTATATTACAGGTTTGAGTCTCTTGTTTATTCTACCACTTCACCTCCTGTTTTTTGCGTGTGCCTTGATATTTACAAAGGCTTTATATTGAAGATGTTGTCTATTTGAATCTTACTGTGTTTCTCATCCAGCTGGCTTTTGAAAGGTGGCCCACCTAGTGAACATGGACACTGTACCATCTGGCTGAAAAAAAAAAAAAAAAAGCTAAGACTTTTCATCTATAGCAGAAGTTACTGAAGCTGTAAAGCCAATTAAATAAATAAATAAAAATATAAAATAACACAAATAAAATTGTAGACTAAACAATAATAATTAAGTGATGATAATACTGATCATTGAAAAAAGGCACATTCAAAAACCAGCATTCAAATTCAATAACCCAGAAAAATCTATGATTGATAACAAAATATGGAAAGTTTAATATATACTCTTGTACTCTGTTATATATACCCTGTTATCCGTTAAACTTTCATAGAATAATAGAATCATTAAGTTGGAAAAAACCTTCAAGATCATCTGGTCCAACCATCACCCTACTACAAAGTCACCCACTAAACCATGTACCTAAGCACTATGACCAACCTTTTCTTAAACACCCCCAGGTGTTTAAGTGAGTCCACCACTTCCCTGGGCAACCCGTTCCAAAGCCTGACTACTCTTTCTGAAAAGAAATGTCTCCTAATTTCTAACCTGAACCTCCCATGGGGCAACTTGAAGCCATTCTCTCTAGTTCTATCACAAGTTATCTGTAAGTAGATGCTGAACCCCAGCTCCCCACACCTTCCTTTCAAGTAGTTGTAGAGAGCAATAAGGTCTCCCCTGAGCCTTCTCTTCTCCAGACTAAACAACCCCAGTTCCCTCAGCCGCTCCTCATAAGGGCCTATGTTCCAGGCCCCACCAGCTTCATAGCCTTTCTCTGGACATGTTCCAGTGCCTTGATGTCCTTCTTCTAGTGAGGGGCCCAAAACTGAACACATTACTTGAGGTGTGGCCTCACCAGAACAAAATACAATGGGATGATCACCTCCCTGGCCCTGCTGGCTACACTATGCCTGACACAAGCCAGGATGCCATTGACCTTCTTCATCACCTGGGAACACTTCCAGTTCATGTCCAGGCAAGCATCAGTCAGCACCCCCAGATCCTTTTCCTCTGCGGAGCTTTCTCTCTCCCCAAGCCTGTAGTGTTGCATGGGGTTGTTGTGATCAAAGTGCAGGACCCAGAATTTAGCCATGTTGAACCTCATCCCCTTGGCCTTTGCCCATCGACCCAGAATGTCCAGGTCACCCTGCCGAGACTTCCTATGCTCTGGCAGATAGATGCTTCCCAACTTGGTGTCATCTGCAAACTTACTGAGAGTGTACTCAGTTCCATCATCCAAATCATTAATAAAAATTTTAAGAGGATGGGCCCCAACCGACCCATGGGGAACACCACTTGTGGCCAGTCGCCAGCTGAATTTCATTCCATTCCCCACTATTCTCTGGGCCCAGCCATCCAGCCAGTTTTTAACCCAGCAAAGAGTGTACTTGTCCAAACCTGGGGTAGACCTGAGCGGTACCAGGAGTTGGACTTGATGATCTTTATGGGTCCCTTCCAACTTGGGATATTCTATGACTCTATGATAAGCCATGGGCAACCAGTTTCTTAAGAAGAATACTATGGGAGACCATGTCAAAGACCTTACTGAAATCTAGGTAGACTACATCAACAGTGTTTCCCTCATCCACCAGGTGAGTCACCCAGGCATAGAAGGAAATGAAGTTGGTCAGGCAGGACTTGTATTTCGTGAACCCATGCTGACTGGGCTTCTGAAGAGCTTATAGCCATCCACTGCAGCACTTCAGTTGTGGGAGTGGTCCCACAATGTTCCAGTGATGGAAACTAAATCACATTTTGCCTGCCAAAATGGCTTCCAGCTTTGTCTTTTTGTTGCCCATGCTGCGTGCATTGGTGTAGATGCACTTCAGCTGTGCCACTGCCCTCACCCTCAGCCTGGCATTGGTCCCCCAGGCTCATGTCTACTGAGTTTCATTTCACCCCCATTCCCCTTCAAACCTAGTTTAAAGCCCTCTCAAAGAGCCCTGACAACTCCTGGGTAAGGATCTGTTTACCCCTTTGAAACAGGTGGGACCCATAGGCAGCCATCAGGTCAGGTGCCAAGTAAACCGCCACAGAATCAAAAAAAAATAAATAAAATTTTTTAAATTCCTGCAACATCACAAGCATCTCAAACATGCATTGATGAGCTGGGCCTTCCAGGTCTGCTCAGTATCACCCTTCACCACTGAGAGGATAGAGGAAAACACTGCCTGTGCACCCTCTCCATCCACTAACCACCCCAGTGCTCTGAAGCCCCTTGTGATAGCTTTCAGGCTTCTCTCAGCAATTTCATCACAGCCAGCCATTCTGTGTAAAGCTCCTGCACAAAGCTTCTCATACTCCATGTCTCCTGCAAAAGAGTGATTATTTACAGAAGCTATCCATTGCAGTTCAGAGTTATTACATTCTATGTTTTGACAAGTATTGATATTCTATTTATGCAACTATATACAGAAAGTTGTTTGGGAGTTAAAAAAAAAAAAAAAAAAAGAAAAAGAAAACCTGAGAGATGATAGTTCGCGTAACCTAGCAGTTTGTTTTTTATGTATGACTCAACATATTTATCCCAAATTTTACTGACATAGAATATAAACGACTGGCTTAACTAAATAAACATGATAAATCTTTCCACTTTAAAATGTCTCTTCAATCATGTCTGTATGGTTAGCTAAGGTGTTGTAACATCCTTCCTGAAATGGAGTAATCAAATCTGATTTAATTTAAACAAATTTAACCTTGAACAATGTGAAGATCATTTGTTCAAGGGTGTGAATAAAACTTACTTAGTTTAAGATAGGTTGACAGAAGCATATAGATTATCTTTGTAGACAGAAATCCTGGCCGTGCCAAAGTCAGTGTAAAATTCAGAGATGCTAGTGGAACCAGGATTCTGTCCAAAGCATCTGGGCTAGTGACAGCCAGCTTTCTGATGAATTTGTGTAGATTTGCAAGTGTGTTTGATTTCAGTTGTCCATGTAGCACCAGAAATAATCTTTCATCTAGTCAGTTAACATCCTCTTGATAAATAATACCTACAACCATAAGGTATTATGGAGGAGCTTCTTTTTTGACAAGAAGGAGAATATTGTTTAATAGCTAATTAGGTAGCTCCTTTTCACTAACATGCATCTCTCTTTCCTTGTCAAAAAAAAAAAAAATAATAATAAAAATAATAATAAAAAATCCAGCACCACAGAAAGAAGCAGGGAGATATGATTCAGTTTATCCTGTCAAGCTGAGGCTTTTAAGGATAGGCAGATTGTCCTGGGGTTTCTTTCATGTGTGATGTAACAGCAAAATGAATTTTAGCAGTAATTTCTAACTGAGAACAAGATTTTGCTGTGTCTGACATCCAACCAGCCATGAAGAGAGCTAAATACAGTGGCTGTCCTGGAGAGACTCCAGCAGCCACCCCACGTGAGAGCAGAGTATAACAGATGGGACTGGGATGACTGATTTAATTAGAATATTTTAATAGAATAATGAAGAAACATTGCACAGCTCTCTCAGTTAGTGAAAAACTCCATTAAATTCCCCAAATTAATTGTTCCATAGGGAGAAAATGTCAAATAAAACATATCTCACCATAATCTCTTTCTCTTTTTCACTTTTTTTTTTTTTTTCTCCTTTGGGAAATTCCACATTATCATCATTAAATAAATTTATTACATTGCATTTTTAATATACTGAAAATTCTAAAGATGAAATAAACATTTGTATTAAAAAAAAAAAAAAAAAAAAATCTATCTACATGGTTTAAAACACTTCATTTAATCTGGTACATTCAGTTCCAAAGATGCCATACTATAGAGATACCTTTACTAATAATTTCAGAAAACAAAAAGTCTAGTGACAAATTCTTTGCTGTATTTCATCTAATACATAATCTTTGTCCAAAACAAAATTATTTATCTCTTTTTTCCTCTTCTTCCCTTTAATATATATATATACATATATACAAAGACAAATAATAAAAATAAAAGAAAGTTGTACAATGTACTTGGATTGCCTGCTAGAATCATAGAAGTTAAATGAAATCAATTTTCATTTATGGTATTTTTCAAGAAATATATTAAAAAAAAAATCATGTGAAAACCTTGCATTCATTTCAGTAATACCTTTTTACATCATCAGATGATAGATGTTTCTTTAAGCTAGCTTTCAAGTCCTGTATTAAATAATTTTAGCCAAATCATCATATCATCTTTGGGTCTGAAAATATCATATATTTTACAAAGTGTAGTGGGCCTACTGAAGATAATTTAAGAACGACCGCTTATGTGCAGAATGAGTGCTTAATGGTAATTCAGTTGTTGGAATAACGAAATTTCTAGCAATTAACCATAAGAGAATTTCTTATTCAGTAGCTGTTCATTTGCCAAGAAGAACAAATAGTCTAGCTAATAGCTCAAGAAGAGAATTCCAGTTTTATTTTATGGGACATTCATATTAAATTATAAAGTTCTAGCTACTTATTGATAACATATTTAAAGAAAACAAATGGGATACTTGCGAATAATTATGATAATAATTATGACAATAATAATCTGAAGTGGTGACATTTTTGTTTGTTTGTTTACCTCTTTTATTTTTGTTTTGTCTATAAAAAGTTCTTCATTGTTGACAGTGTTTCATCTACCCTTGTATGATTTTTCTTTTTAATATAGTAAAATGTAAATATAATTCTAATTGAGCATGAAATTTAGCAAATTCAGGTATGAAAAAAGCTCCTCCCCACACACACACATTCACTCATAATTAGCTTATTGAATCTCATCATCGTAAAGGCTAAAAGCACTGAGAGGCTCTGAGGGAGGTTTTTATTTAATTAATTATTTTCCACAGAATGAAAAATATCTATGGCTATATTCACTAGGAAAAGAGTCATATATGAATTATGAACTATTCCAGGGGATGTGTAGATACTTCCAGCATTGAAAACCTATTATATACAAGAACTAAACAGAATGAAGAGCAGAGTTGCAAAGTTGCAGATACCAAATCACATCATTTGGAGTGCAGATGGCATAGATGACAAGGAGGGTAGGAGAAGGGAAGATCTAGTATGAATCTTGATAGCTCTCCATGTATCCTGAAAAATCCATGTTGCTGTAAATCCATGTTGTGGTGGTATAATTCCTGCTGAACATTGTTAAAGATTTGGTCAACTGTATTGCCAATCTTTATTTTTTTTTTTTTTACTTATTTATTTATTTTTGTGATATCTACAGCTGCTTTATATTTTAGAAAACACTGCTTGGATGAAGAATTAGGTTAAGTAACAATGATGATATGTGTTTATACATGTGCTACCCAGATATTTTCATCTGGTGATGATTTCACTGAAACAACCATCTTCAAGTCTTTTTTAATTTTCCTGGAAGGTTTTTATACAAGAATTTCATTCCAGAGTTTTGTAAATTCTAGTCTGCTTTCCAAGAACTCCATATTATTCTTTCTTATCCTTCAAGAATGCTCCATCACAAAAACACAAACAGTCACATGCCTTTCAGGAGTTCTCAATAGAACTTGAATTTGGCTTCTAGAGAATACTTCAAAATATAGTTATTAAAATATATTCAAAATTAACTATATTCAAAATATAGTTATTAAAAAAAAGTATTGTGAAAAGACACATATTTTTTTCCAATTATGTGGGATGTCAATTTGAGCTCCTACTCTTTTAACATTTGAAAGATCCAATGTGACATATACTACTATACAACTACTATACGATTTGGCACATTACTACAGTAGACAGTCAATGAATATTTCAGAAGCAGCCTAGATTGGAATCCTCTACAGATTAAAACTGCAAAGTCATAATGACATTGAGAGTCTTCCAATAAAGAAATAATGGAATATGCAGGACAGTTATGGTACAATTAATACCTCAATCAGAACAGTTCGTATTAGAGTTTACAGCTTCTACTTCATCATTAAGGCTAAGAGATTTCTGAGACTGTCTGAGTTTTGGGAAGGAATTAACCTTTCCTGAGTTGTATATTAATAACATTCCATGATGGCTTTTGTTGTACATACTCATATTCAACAATAACACAGTTTCTATGGTTCTAATAAGGCTGTTTAATTTACTAAAACTCTTAAACACAGGTCCTTTACTGCTTTGGGGTATATTGTTGTCCATGGGAGAGAGAATTTCCTCTTCATATACCCATTAATCTAGGTTGAATTTATTGCTGCCTGCATGCTACTGAATTTGGAAGCAAAACATTGCTCAAAATTTAAGGAGAATAGGATGACATGGTGTTAAGTATAAGCTAAACCTAATTGGAGGACCTAATTGGAGCAATCCCCTGGGACAGTGCCCTAGAGGGAAAGGTGGTCCAGGCAAGCTGGCTAATATTCAAGTGCCACTTCCTCCAAGCTCAGGATCAGTACATCCCTATGAGAAAGAAGTCAAGCAAGGGGCACAGGAGACCTGTGTGGATGGGCAAAAACTGTGTGGAGTTCTTGCAAAAACTTAAACAAAAGAAGAATGCATACACAGTGTGGAAGAAGGGACAGACCACTTAGATGGAATATAGGAACATTGTCAGACAACGCAGGGATGCAAGTCCCGGTTAAATTTAACAACAGACTTCAAGGATAGCAAGAAGGGCATCTTCGAATACATCAGCAGCAAAAGGAAGATTAAAGAAAATGTGGGTACACTGCTAAATGAGGCAGGTGCCTTGGTGACGGCAGATACAGAGAAGGCAGAGTTACTGAATGCCTTCTTTTCTTCAGTCTTCACTACTAAGGCTAGCCCCCATGCACTACCGAGCCTGGAAACAATAGAGAAAACCTGGAGACAATAAGACTTTCCCCTGGTTGAAGCGGATTGGGTTAGAGGTTATTTAGTCAAGACAGGCACATATGGACCCCAATGAGATGCACCTGAGTGTGCTGAGGGAACTTGTGGGTGCTATTGCTTAGCCACTTTCTACCACCTTTGAAAAGTCTTGGAGAATGGGAGAGGTGCCTGAGGACTGGAAGAAAGCCAACAGTGCTCAGATTAGAAGACTGCAGTCTTCAAGAAGAGCAAGAAGGAAGACACGGGAGACTACATTCAGCCTCACCTCTATCCCTGGAAAGGTGATGAAGCCGTCCTTGAGGCCGTCTCTAAGCACTTAAGGAAAAGGTGATCAGAAGCAGTCAGCATGGATTCATCAAGGGGAAGTCATGTTTTACCAACCTGATAACCTTCCATGATGAGATATCTAGCTGGATGGATAAGGGGAGAGCAGTGGATGATGTCTACCTTGACTTTAGCAAGGCTTTCAACACTGTCTCCCATAACATACTCATGGGCAGGACCCGCAAGTGTGGAATCCTTGAGAGGACATATTTCTTTGATAGAAATATGTTTTTGATTCTGTGTCCCCTACCTCCTGTGCATGATTTTAAAAAGTCATCAATGTACCCTAAAGGTACTTTAATGCTATGGATAAGTATTTATGACTGCATACAATAATCCTTACCTAAAGTATCTAGTTTTCAGTGCACTAGCCTTTATTTGTGATTCATAACACTTTCAGTTTCTTGTCTTCACTTCTTTATCACGGCAGACATGAAAAACAGGAGATCAAACAAAACATTTCCAATTTTACATGGCAAGACTTTTTAAGTATAATTCCTATTAAAAAGATAATACTGTATCTCTAATAATTTAATACTGTGCATATAAATTGAAAGATATCATCTTCTGGAGAAAACAAACAAACAAACAAACAAAAAACAAAAATAAGCACCTTTTCCCTCTTTGTCATCAAAGATTAATTTCACTGAACTAATGAGACTTTAAGAATGATCCCTATTAAATAAAGCTGATTTTAGGAGAACTGTTTATAAATATTTAGGAACTAAAAGCATCACATTAAACCTTGGAAAGTGACTCTACACAAATATTGTCTAACAGTGACCTAATTAGAGTCATTTGCATACTAACAAGACTTTGAAAGAGATAAGCTATAGCATGCTTGTAATAGATAATTAATTTGTGTTTCAAAATAAGCTATGGTTACTTAACCACAATTAATGTGACACATTGAATTAGAATAGTTGAGCAAGCTGCTTTATAAAAATAAACAACTGCTAGATCTTTTCAGTTTTACTTAAACTCCTCCTGTTCAACAACTTTTCTTCATGTTGAAAAGGTAAAGCTTTTCATTAAGCTTTTGATTTTGAAGTTTTTTAAAAAAAAAAAAAAAAAAAAAAAAAGAAGAAATATCTAAGAAATAAAGTATTTCTGCACATCCTAAAAGCAGCAAAACCTTTGCCATATGTTGTCCCTTGTTTAGTCTATAACAGCTAATATAGCTGTTGTATGGCTTCTTTTCCTCTTCATCACTTTCCTCCAGACGTATGTACTGGGTCTGGCTGGGATGTTAACTTTCCCTGCAGCAGCCCATACAGTGCTGCACTCTGCACTTGTAGCTAGAACAGCAGTGGTATCACACCAGTGTTGTGTCTGCTGCTGAGAAATGCTGGCACAGCATCAGGACTTTCTCTAACCCTCCTAGGGGGTGGGCGAAAAAGTGAGAAAGAAACATCATCAGGGCAGCTGACCTAAACCAACCAAAGGGATATTCCATACCATATGATGTCACACTCAGCAATAAAAGGTGGAAAAAGGAAGAAGGGGGAAGGGGTGGGCTCTCGTTGTGAAAACGTCTGTGTCCTCCTCCCGAACACCAGCTACGTGCATTGAGGCCTTGCTTCAAGGACGTGGTCAAGCATCACTCATTTGTGGGAAATAATTTCTTTCCTCTGCACTTCCACATAGCCTTTACTTGTTTTGTTTTGTTGTTCCCTTTCCCCCTCCCTCTTCCCCTTTCCTTTTTCCCTTTAGTTAAATTGTTTAATTAATAATATTTCCTTAATAATATTTTTTCTCTTTAATTAAATTATTCTTATCTCAACCTGTCAGTTGTTCTTTCCTTTACTTCTTCCTTTCCTCATCTGAGGAGGGGGAGTGAGAGAGAGGTTGTGGTGGTCAGCTACCTAGCATGGTAAAACCACAACATATTATTTGTGAAATATGTGACCATATTTCATAGTATACCTTCCATTGTTTAATTACTTACTGAACTTTCATTGTAAGAATATAAAAAAATAGTGACTTAAGGCTGTATTATAACCTTAGGAAAGACAGAGTTGTGGCTCTAGATATATTTGAACAATCTGCTACCATCTTCAAAAAAATGAATTTCACCTCATTCCCTTTTAAATAAGTGTAAGCCTCAGGTGGCTGCAATATAAAACATTAGGTTACCTAAATTATATTTAAAAGAAAACTCAAAGTGAAAAAGTAAAAAGTGCTGTTTCAGATTTCAAAATGCCATTTATCAAAGCTCTGATATGTAATGATGAAAATATATCTTTGTGAAAGCTAATATCTGATATATTTATATCTCTGACAATGCTTTTACTGATGTTTAAACCACATACTAATGTCTTCAGTTATCTTCTCTCTGCATTACCCTTCATTAGACAGGTGACTGTCTATCTGTACAGGTTCTCTTTAAAGACTTTTTTTGTTCTAGAGTGTTGTGGTTTAACCCAGCCGGCAGCTAAACACCACACAGCCGTTCGCTCACCCCCCCCCCTCCCTCTCTGGGATGGGGGAGAGAAATGGGAAAGTGAAGCCTATGGGTTGAGATAAAGACAGTTTATTAAGATAGGAAATAATAATAATAATAATAATAATACATAATAATAATATGTACAAACAAGTGATGCACAATGCAATTGCTCACCACCCACTGACTGATGCCCAGCCCAGCCCCAAGCAGCCGGCTGCCCACCCCGGCTAGCCACCCCTATATATTGTTCAGAATGACATCAGATGGCATGGAATATCCCTTTGGCCAGTTTGGCTCAGCTGTCCTGGGTCTGTCCCCTGCCAGCTCTGGCTGCACCCCCAGCCTGCCCACTGGCAGGACAGAGCAAGAAGCTGAAAAGTCCTTGGCTTAGTATAAGCATTGCTCTACAGCAATTAAAACATCAGTATGTTATCAGCACTCTTCTCATCGTAATCCAAAACATAGCACCCTACCAGCTACTGGGAGGAAAAATAACTCTGTCCTAACTGAAACCAGGACATAGAAGAAGAATAAAGGTAAGTGATTTATGCCTAGCATATTTTATGGTAATGTAATAATAATTCAACCTGTCATTCCAGCCATAAAAAAAAACACATCTTCCTTGATTTCACTTTCATTGTGTTTTGCCTTCTCAATATAAACACTCAGTTAATAAACATTCATGCTCTTACAGAATTCAGTTTGAAAATATGGTCATACAGTTTCCAGTCCCACTTCAACAGGGGCATACATTCTTTTAATCAGCAGTACCTTTAGTTGAAGAACTTTTAGTGCAAAGATATCACTAAGGAATTTTGGTGTTGCAAATGTCTGATGTTGGATGGTCCCATGGAAACATTATGAAGCTTATTCCCCACTGCAACTCTTCCCAACCCCGCAACATATTGAAAAGTTAATATTGAACAGTCCTGGTGTGCTGCCATGAGATAAAAAGAGGACAGTGATCATTAAACTTGAGTATTGAGAATTGTAGGATATATGGATGCAGACAAAAAGAGATGGAAGAAAATCTGAAACCTGTGTAATTAAAAAAAATATATGTATCATCTGCATGTGGACATGTGCAGTTGCAGCTACAGACTGGGAGATGAGTGGTTGGAGAGCTGCCAGGCAGAGAAGGACCTGCAAGTGATGGTTGATAGTCGGCTGAATATGAGCCAGCAGTGTGCTCAGGTGGCCAAGAAGGCCAATGGCATCCTGGCTTGCATAAGAAAGAGTGTGACCAGCAGGGCTAGGGAGGTGATCGTCCCCCTGTACTGGACTCTGGTGAGACGTCTCCTCGAGTACTGTGTTCAGTTTTGGGCCCTTCACTACAAGAAGGACATGGAGGTGCTTGAGCGATTCCAGAGAAGGGCTACAAAGCAGGTGAAGGGTCTGGAGAACAAGTCTTACAAGAAGCAGCTGAGGGAACTGGGACTGTTCAGCCTGGAGAAGAGGAGGCTCAGGGGTGATCTTATCACACTCTACAGGTACCTTAAAGGAGGCTGTAACGAGGTGGCGGTTGGTCTATTCTCCCACGTGCCTGATGACAGGACAAGGGGGAATGGGCTTAAGTTGCGCCAGGGGAGTTTTAGGTTGGGTCTTAGGAAGAACTTCTTTACCGAAAGGGTTGTTAGACATTGGAACAGGCTGCCCAGGGAAGTGGTGGAATCACCATCCCTGGAAGTCTTTAAAAGACGTTTAGATGTAGAGTTAAGCGATATGGTTTAGTGGGGACTGTTAGTGTTAGGTCAGAGGTTGGACTCGATGATCTTGAGGTCTCTTCCAATCTAGAAATTCTGTGATTCTGTGATATGATACAACTAATAGTGGGCTCTATGTGGCACTTAGAACAATTCACAACAGATAAATTTGCTTCCTAGGGATAAATCTAGAATAAAAACTCAGAAAGAAATACCAACTGCAATCATAGCTGTCAACATGGATTTCATGCTATATCTTTGCTCCACTGAGTGATATGTTTGTTTTGGTGGCAAAGCCAGTTTAACACACTCTAGTTCCTCACCCACTGCCATTTGTTCCTGCCCCTGCACTACAAGTGAAATGCCCTTGGCATTTTCATTTATAATGAAAAAAAAAAAAAAAAGGGGGGGGGGGCTACACTGCAAGTTTGTAGAAATAAAAATAATCCTAACATTGAATAATCTGTGGGTCAAACATAATGTTCAAATCCAGAAATTTGTTGTTTGCAGTATGCCTTGACAGAGTTTTGTCAGACAAATTGAGAGAAAGACAAATCATAACTCAGAAATGAGTGGCTAAAGATAGGATCTTCCTTCATAAGCCACCTTTACACTCAAGGACAACATGTGGGATAACTCCACCTTTACAGTCAAGGACAACATGTGGGATAACTGTGCCTACATTTCTTCTCTTAAAGAAATTGCACAGCATTACCCTTCATTCTTACCTATATATGTCACTGTTCCCATTACCTTCAGCAAAATTAACACAATACTTAAATTTAAGTATATTTTTATAGGCTAGGTCTGCACCCAGATTTTCAGGGAAGGGAACTTCTGTTAAATATAAAAATGAAAAACATTAAAAATGAGTTTAACAATTACCATCTTATATGCTTTATTAGTTTTTAAAAATGCAACAATGAAATTTAAAATAAAAACAAATAAATGAAAGAAAGAACCATACCATCATGAAAGGCAGGGCAAGTTTGTGCTGGAAGTATTCTACAACAAGCTGCAAGTGACACCTTTGTAAGGAATAAGACCCTTGTCTTTGAAGAAACTCTCCAAGTGGATGAATATTTGTGTGGTGGTTTGACCGTATTAGGCAACTGAACACCACAACCGCTCTCTCACTCCCCCTCCTCAGATGAGGAGGGGAAGAAGTAAAGGGAAAAAAAACAACTCACGGGTTGAGATAAGGATAATTTTAATAAAGAGAGAAATATATTATCAAGGAAATATTATATTAATTAAACAATTATTAACAATATTATTATTATTAACAATATTATTATTAATTAAACAATTCAACTAAAGGGAAAAAAGGGAAAAGGGGAAGAGGAAGGGGGAAAGGGAATAACAAAACAAGTAAAGGCTATGTGGAAATGCAGAGGGGAAAAAAAAAAAAAAAAATTACTCTCTACTTCCCACAAATAAGCGATGCTTGACCACGTCCTTGAAGCAGGGCCTCAATGCACGTAGCCGGTGTTCGGAGAGGAGGACAGACGTTTTTGCAACGAGAGCCCACCCCCCCCCCTTCCTCCTTTTCCCACCTTTTATTGCTGAGTGTGACATCATATGGTATGGAATATCCCTTTGGTTGGTTTGGGTCAGCTGCCCTGGTGATGTTTCTCACTTTTTGCCCACCCCCTAGGAGGGCTAGAGAAAGTCCTGATGCTGTGCCAGCACTGCTCAGCAGCAGACACAACACCAGTGTGATACCACTGCTGTTTTAGCTACAAGTGCAGAGCATAGCACTGTATGGGCTGCTGCAGGGAAAGTTACCATCCCAGCTAGACCCAGTACAATTTGTTACAGGGTATATGAACTTTCTTATAAACGAAAGGAAAGTAAAGGTTACCGTGTTGCTGCACTTTGTCCAAGGGGCATGGAAGTACAGCTTCCTAACATGTGACTATGTCAAATGAAAATTGCCTCAAGTGAAAATGGAGTGTATCAATGTCTCCCATATTTTCATCTTTCATGATGAAAATCATGAAGCATAAAATAAGAGCCAGCTAACTCACTGCCACTGACTAAAGGACTACAAAGGATTTACAATGATTTATTAAATTTATTAAAATTCTTCTGCTAGAATGTCTTCCTTTCTCAAGACTATTAATCTCTGTTCCATATAAAACTCAGGCTTGCCTTTGGTTTATTTTCATAAAGTGAAATCACTCTCTAGTAAAACATTCTTGTTAACAATTTCAACATACTAAGCAATACTAAAATTATGCACTAAATATATAATTGTGGGTGTAAAATTAATATAATATACTAAAAGGACTCCACAGAGAGATTTTCACATATTTTATTTATCTTCTTGGTAACTGAAAGGTCATCAACTGAAACTACATTAACAGGCATTTGCACCAATGAACTGTACCTTTGTAACCACAAAGGTATGTAGATGATTAATACAATATATGAATTAGTCCACAGAGAACAGGATGGAAGCTGGATAAAAAGGAATAGTAGTATGCAATGACAGACTTTTTCTTCATCAAATTTCCATACATAAACAATAAATAGTGGACTACTTTTGAAAAGAATAGCAAGAAGTTATCCAAAGAAAAAGCATTCACTTTAGTAGATGTCTAAATGCAGAGACAAGGATCTAAAATAGAGGATTTAGGAGCCTTGTGGAATTTAAAAATGTTTTTGTTGTTTGTTGTTTTTGTTGTTTGTTTGTTTGATTTATTTATTGTTTTTAAGCAGATAAAATAACCATACTTTTTGAAAATATAGTACTGATTTGAGACAAACAAAACTGGCTGAAGAGCTGGGCCCAGAGATCTGTGGTGGAAAATCTAATTGGAGGCCAGTAACTAGCAATGTAACCCAGGGGTTAACACTGGGTCCAGTCCTGTTTAACATCTTCATTAATTATCTGGTGAGGTCATACTTGGAGTATTGTGTCCAGCTCTGGACCCCCCAGTACAAGAGAGACATTGACAAAATTTAGAGTCCAATGTAGGGTCACCAAGATGATCAAGGGATTGGAACACCTCTCTAATAAGGAAAGGCTGGGTGAGTTGGGACTATTCAGCTTAGAGAAGATTCAGGGGGCATTTCATGAATGTCCATAACTACCTGAAAGGAGGGCACAAAGAAGATGGACACAGATTCTCTTCAGTGGTGCCCAGGTCCAGGACAACAGGCAATGGTCACAAAGTAGAACACAGGAAGTTCCCTCTGAGAATCAGGATACACTTTACTGTGTGAGCAACTGAGCAGTGGCAGCTTGTCCACAGAGGTTGTAGAATCTCCCTTCCTGGAAATCTTTAAAAGCTAGCTGGAAGCAGTCCTGGACCATCTGCTCTAGGTGTCCTTCCTTTTGCCTGACCAGGCTGTTGAACCAGGATGGCGATTATCAAGCATGCACACTCTGGCAGTTAGACAGCAGCCAAAATCCACTTGAAGGAACTGACTGAAACTCTGAGTACTAGCAGGAGTTGTCCAGAAGAGATCATAGAATCATAAAAGTTGGAGAAGACTTTCAAGATCATCTGGTCCAACCGTCCCTCTACCACCAATATTACCCATTAAACCATGTCCCTAAGTGCCACATCCAACCTTTCCTTAAACACCCTCAGGGACCATGATTCCATTCCACCTCCCTAGGCAACCTGTTCCAATGCCTGACTAATCTTTCTAAGAACAACTTTATCCTAATTTCCAACCTAAACCTCACATGATGCAACTTGAGGCCATTCCTTCTAACCTTATTGCTACTTATCTGTGAGAAGAGGCTGACCTCAAGCTCCCCACAACTTCCTTTCAGGTAGTTGTAGAGAGCAATAATGTCTCCCCTTAGCCTCCTCTTCTCCAGACTAAACAACTCCAGTTCCCGCAGTCACTCCTCATAAGACCTGTGTTCCAGACCCTTCACCAGTTTTTTAGCTGGACAAGCTCTAGCACCTCAATGTCCTTATTGTAGTGAGGTGCCCCAAACTGAGCACAGTACTCAAGGTGTGTCCTCAACAGATTACAGGCAGACAATCACCTCCCTGGTCCTGCTGACTACAATGTTCCTCATACAAGCCAGGATGCTGTTGACCTTCTTGGCACCCTGGACTCTATGACAGCATCTGTTCAGTCAAGTACAGATCCTTTTCTTCTGCAAAGCTTTTGAGCCATTCTCCCCTAAGCTTGTAGTGTTGCATGTCATTGTTGTGATCAAAGTGCAGGACACAGCATTTAGCCATGTTTAACCTCATCCCCTTGGCCTCTCTTCATCAACTCATCATGTCCAGGTCACTCTTCAGAGCCTTCCTATGCTCTGGCAGGTAGATGCCCCCCCCACCCCCCGCCCCCAGTTTGGTGTAATCTGCAAACTTAGTGAGGGTGCACTCAATTCCCTCATCTGAATCATCAATAAAGACATTAAAGAGGATGGGTCCTAACACTGACCCGTGGGGAACACCACTCGTGACCAGTAAACAGCTGGATTCATTTCCATTCATCACTACTCTCAGGGCATGGCCATCCAGCCAGTTTTTAACTCAGCAAAGAGTGTACCTTTCCAAGCCATGGGCTGACAGCTACTACAGGAGAACACTATGGGAGACTGTGTCAAAGGCTTTGCTGAAGTCTAGGTAGAGTAGGTCAACAACATTTCTCTCATCCACCAGGCAGGTACCTGGTCATGGAAGGAGTGGAATTTGGTTAGGCAGGTCCTTCCTTTCATGAACCTACACTGGCTGGGCCTGATTTTCTTTTTTTTTTTTTTTTTTTCACATGTTGTGTGACTGCACTCAGGATGATCTGTTCCATCACCTTTCCTGGCAGCAAGGCCAGGTTGACAGGCCTGTAGCTCCCTGGCTCCTCCTTACAACTCTTCTTATAAATGGGCATCATGTTAGAAAGTCTCCAATCATCCAGGACCTCTCTGGATGACCATGACTGCTGATAGATGATGGCAAGCAGCTTGGCATTCATGTCCACCAGCTTTCTCAGCACCCTCAGGTAGATCCTATCTGGCCACATGGACATGACAGCACAGGTGGAGCAGCAGGTCTCTTAACTGTTTCCACCTGAATCATTGAGGGGTTATTCTGCTCCATGTCTTGGGCTTCCAGGTCAGCAGGCTGAGTACCCTGAGTACTGACTAACCCTGATCTTACTGATGTCAAAAGGAAGTCCTAAGCTGTCAGTTAAACTCCTAGTGTCTGGAAAGCACCAACTGTTCACAAGAGTCAGTGCATATGAACATTACACTTATGGTTGATAGAAAAATTGGAATGTTTGCTTATGAACAAAATGCTCCTAACTACCAAGGTTAATGTGTCCATCAAGGACCAAGCTCTGCAAATTATATTGGTGTAACTTTCACTGGTGCATGGAGGTTTTTATTCTCAAAGGAACAAGGAATAAATCTGTTGATTATTGAAGAAGTCTTGCAGTTAAAACTATCCTTATTGCTTGAACATTGAATAGATTCTTGGTGGAGAAGAAGGAGCATGGGGCCCTGCCTCTTCTAAGTTTCCAGCTTCTTTCTCTCCCCTGCTCTTCTTTTTTTCCTTAAACTGTTTTTTTTTTTCTTTTTTCTTTTTTCTTTTTTTTTTCCTTCCCCTAACACTAACTTCTAACACTAACTCCTAACACTCTTTTATATCCTAACCTTATCTGTTCCCCCCGGGAAATCACCCCCATGGGGTGATGTTTAGCATGATTTGGCTGAAGAGTTTAGTGCTATAGTCATATACTTCATGTACTTCATTAAGCTCATTATCGTATTCAGGTATGTTAGCTTTAATACTCATTTCACAAATAACGAAGCAAAAGGTTTCACTCCAGACACCATGGCCTTCAAAATTCTGTTCTGCTGCCAAAACAGGACCAACGTGCCAACACAATACTCCCTCCTTTGGCAATCTCTCATACCAATCCTGAGAATTTCCATCCACAAAGTTTGTATAAGTGAGAAACAAGAACAAACTGCTCAGTTCCCCTTTACCTAAGGCCAGTGTTTATCAGTGACACTAACTAGTCTGACTATTCTCCACATCTGGTCATTTTAAATACATTTTTACCTTCTTTTCATGTTATAAATATTTTAATTCTTTATTTATTTTCCTGAAATCTGCTACCCTTGCATGGCTAAACATACTTACTAGGCTAGGTCACTGCCACATAAGTTCATAAGTTCACTGTAAACATCTGAGGTCATAGTTTTCCCTCACTGATCTTTCGTTCTCCAGATATTTGTTTAGATTTCAGGTTCTTTTTATTTTCCTTTGTCGTCCACTCCTCTCAAAGTACCTCTAAACTAAGGAGCAGTAAAAAAAAATAAAAAAAGAAAAAAAAAAAAAAAAAAAAAAAAGTGGTTAGCAGTAGTTTATCACCTTCCTTGGTTTCTTGTTTGTCTCCTTGCTGCAAATATTTTGAATTATTTTGGAATGTATTGATAGAGATAAACATGAATTACTTTTTTTTTTTTTTCCTTGTTGTTTTCAAGACTCTCTGATAATATCTCAATAAGCCATTTCCCCTGAGTGTCCCTTTAATGCACCAATATTTTCTCTTTATAATTCAAAAAAAAGCAGGGTCTAGTGTTGGAGGTTAGTAAACAGTGGCAGTGGAGAAAACAGTTTAATATTCTAGTGAAATGAGAAGCTTGTTTACTTAAGGTTACTAAGTCTATCTCTCCTGCCTATTTGCTCCACCAGAACTTCCTTTTCCTACTAACTGCCTAATTGCATTCTGCTTCACATCACCTTGAATCACTGAAACATTTAAGTTGGAAGAGACCATTAAGATCATCAAATACAACCATTCACTGAACACTAGAAGTCCACTGTTAACCCATGTCCTGAAACACCATATCCCCATATCCCTTAAACACGTCCAAGAACAGAGACTCAACCACGTCTCTGGGCAGCCCATTCCAAAACCTAACCACCCTTACTATTAATAAATTCTTCCTGATATCCAATCTAAACCTGCCCTGGTGCAACTTGAGGTCATTGCCTATCATCTTATCACTTGCCACTGGAGGAAAGAGCACACACCATCCTGGCTGCAACCTCCTTTCATGTAGTTGTAGAGTGATGAGGTTTCCTCTTAGCCTTCTTTTCTCCAGATTAAAACACAGTTCTGTCAGCCATTCCTTATAAGCATTGTTTTCTAGTCCCTTCATTAGCTTCCTAGCTCTTCTCTGCACACACTCAAACAACTCAATATCCTTGTAGTGAGGGGCCCAAAACAGTATATGAGGTGCAGTCTCACCAATGCCACTTACAAAATGACAAACACTTCCATAGTCCTGCTGGCCACAGTATTTCTGATACAAGCAAGAATACCATTGGCTGCCTTGGCCATCTGTGTGCAGTACTGACTCATGTTCAGCTGGTTGTCAATTAGCATCTCCAGGTCCTTTTCTGTAAAGCAATATTCCAGCCACTCTTTCCCAAGCCTATACCACTGCATAGGGCTGTTGTAACTCAATCTCAGAACCCAGCATATAACGTTGTTGAATGCCACACAATTAGACATGGCCCATCAATCTAACCACTCCAGATCCCTCTCCAAAGACCTACTACCCTCACGCAGAGCAATGCTTCCACCCAAATTGGTATCATTTGCAAACTTACTGAGGGTGCAATCAATCTCTTCATCAATATAATTGATAAAGATATTAAACAAAACTGTCCTCACTACTGAACCTTGGGGAAGACTGTTTGTGACCTGCCGGAAACTGGATATAGTGTAGCTTATATTGGTATACCACTGTGAAAATGCTTCACAGTATTAGAAAATACAGAACTCTAATGCCCTGGAAATAGAAGAAAAGACTAGTACAAAAATATAAGTGATCCAACTCAAAGAGCATATTATTTTTCATAGTGCTTATTTTTTTCAGTATTATCTCCAAGTGAAATTCATACACTTCAGGTGTAACTTCTATTTCTAAAGTGTTAAAAACAACCACCAGAATACAAAATAACAACAAATAAATAAATAAATAAAAACAGACATTACCTACTGGTTTCAGCTATCATACATTTATGAAAGAAAAACATAAACTTGACTACAATTGTATCTGAATCAAAAGTTCAGAATTTGCGGAACTGAAGAACTCAGAGGTGATGAATCCTTATCCCTGACCTAAATCAGACCTCAGACTTCACAGTTCAGCTACCACAAGGTTTTATTAGCTCACATTGCACTTTATGTCCTGAGTACAAAAAATGAGAGAGAAAAGTGTTTCTGCTAAGGAGATTTAGATGTGCCATGAGTTCTATTACAGAAGATTCTTCATTTTAGGAATGTAGGTTAGAAATGATGGTATGTAGTCTAGCCCTTCCCCAACCCCCTCCACCCCCTCCCCAAACCTGGTCAACTGAGAAAATACTGCCCCAGTCATTAACTATCTCTTTCTTGTAAAGAGCTTTTTTCTGCATTTTTCTGCATATAATGATGCTCTGTGAGGATTCGTATTAAAAGTCACCTTGGAGATGTGCAACAGTAGCTAGCAGCACATCACAGAAATGACACTCTCTTAAATGCAAAGGTCAATGCAGGTAAAAATAGCAGAGTTCTCCAGTACTGCTCTTCTGCAACCTTTTCATGGCCATATGTATTCTCAGTACTCTCAGTACTCTCACCTTGAGTACTGTGTGCAGTTCTGGGCACCACAGTACAAAAAGGACATTAAACTGTTGAAGAGTATCCAGAGGAGGGTGATGAAGATGGTGAAGGGCTTGGAGAAGAAAACATATGAGGAGCGGCTGAGATCACTGGGCCTGTTCAGCCTGAAGAAGAGCAGGCTGAGGGAAGACCTCATCATGGTCTACAACTTCCTCACAAGGGGGAGTGGAAACGCGGGTGACCTATTCTCCATAAACACCAGTGATAGGACCCATGGGAATGGGATTAAGGTGAGGTAGGAGAAGTTTAGACTAGACATGAGTAGGAGGTTCTTCACCAAGAGTGTGGTTGCGCACTGGAACAGGCTCCACAGTGACGTAGTCACTGCACCAAGCCTGTATGAATTTAAGAAGCATTTGGACTGTGCACTTAGTCACATGGTCTAAACTTTTGGGTAGACCTTTGCAGTGCAAGGAGTTGGACTTGATGATCCTTATGGGTCCCTTCCAACTCGGGATATTCTATGTCTCTATGATTCTATATAATACAGAGAAGCCAACTAGAGAATTCAAGAAATGCTGTTCCATTGAAATGACACAATTTTATATTCCAAATACTTCTGGATACCTTAAAACCTGTGGTTATCCTTGTTAATATTTGCCTTGTATAACCCATGACAGTGGATTTTGCAGGCTGCTGAACAAGTGTGCTATGAAACAACTGAAGGATGAACAAGTATTGAGAACATGGGTGGCTTGGTTATCATAAATGTGAGTAATCAGTATGTAAAATGGAAAAAAAACATCCGTTTTTGCTACATAAAGTAGCACTTCAACGAAAATGTAAACACATCTGCACTTTATACCTTGTACATTAGACAAATCAAAAATAGTACAAAATTCTGATGAGACACTCTGAAATGTGGTGTAATTAAACACCATTACATTCACTTAGACTTCCTCAGTTGCAGACACTCCTTGACCTCCTCACCAACACAAAAATATAATGTAGTCTATATTGGTCAGGTGCATAATGATCCTTGAGAAATGAGTGTAATTAAATTAAGAATAGGTCTCTTTTCCATTCAAATATTCATACTGACTTCTTTTAGTTGCTTTAACTGTTATACTTCTCTTTTATGACATTTCAGCTTATAAATTACACTGCTGCAGAGTTCTAGTGACAATTTCATGGTAATACATAAAAGGGTGTAAACAGATTTTAACAAGGTGTGAGCCTAACTCTAACAGCCAATTCTGGTAAGTCAGTTTGGCTGCTGATGTCAGTAGAATTGGAGTTGCAGACGGTTAACTGAAAGAAGAATTTCTTCCAAAAGATTTGTTAAACACATTGCCAAAATAAATAAATAAATAAATCATTGTATAAATCTACTATGTTTAAACAACAATTGTCCTATTACTTTGATCCAGAATTATTATTATTATATATATATATTTTTTTACATAATGTGTAAAGATCTTGGAAATAGTATTAAACAAATTTATAAACTGACAAGGATGAATGAAGCTATTGGGTTATCAAGTAGTGGCACTGATTTCCCAGCACAAAGAATGAATACGCCTACTGTGATTTTCAAGCATGTGTAAAACAGTAATAAACTCTCTGTTCTGTCACTCAGGTCCTTCAGATGGCACTTATAAAACTTCAGGCCTACATAGCTATATCTCAGCACATACTTTTTGCTAAAAAACCTTGAAAAATATTGCATTGTAAAATCACTATTGTGCAGTACACAAATTTAATTTGTATATAATGAATTTTTATGAGGACAGGTTTAACTGGTATGTAGGGTTTTGTAAATAACTTATAAGAAATAGACTAGAAATCCATCAACATAGTTTCTTGTGGGAATCATGTTTTTTGTTGTTGGTGGTTGGTTGGTTGGTTTTTATTTGTTTTCATAACTATTCAGTGAATGTTTTCAATAATGCAGTCATTTAAGCAATGGCAGCAAAACACAAGGCATCTTGTGCAGCTACTTGTATATAGATTTTCATTAGTCAGTTCTACAAAGCCATGTGACATGTTCTTTTCCTAAATGGGAATCAGGTGACAGATCAGTCCTTAGAAGTCACTAATTGGCACCAGCTGATTCTACAGTCTACTTAATAATCCAAGAGATACACCCATAGAGAAGGCAGGAGATACTTGAGTTTGACTTGCCATTTGTCTATTGGATTACAAACTGATCTCAGGCAAATTACTTATCCCCGTTCTGAGACTCAATTTCCCACATATAGAATTGAATTCTTGATATTTTCTGCTTTTTGAATGCTTTGAAACGTCTAGTCTAAAATTGATACATAGAAGCAGAGTTAATATACACACTCCCATATACTCCATTGTTCCACAGACTTCATTCTAAATTTATAAACTCTGTTTTAGAGTAAACTATGTGTATGATGCTAGAGAAGCAGGAAAAAAAAAAAAATAAATAAAAAGCATATATAAGAATCACTTACTGCATTCACTGCAATTATTATTATTATTAAATTTAAAAAAAATGTAATTATTTACTCCTTGTTCACTCAAGCATGTTCTGCATAGAAAAACATCTCTCTGTCTATTTAACTATCAATTTTAAGTTCTTGGAAAAGAAAGACGTTACTGTGATTAGTTTGGCACAGAAATCTTTCATGCTGTGGGAAAAAAAAAAAAAAATGTACAGCATTTTTGCTTCCATATTTTCTCTGTTAATTGTACCTGCCCCTCAAATATTCTACACAGAGAATTTAGACTACGCTTAAATTAATGTTCTGTTGCATTGTATTAGTATAATAGCAAATATTCGTTAAGTCAAATATATCATCAGGATGGTGAGCAGTTATTCAAGGGCATACCTCAATGCTCTGCATAAGAATATGAAGTTAATAAATACATCTGTAAAATGTTATTTCCTTCTTTCACTTGTACCTCTGTTCCTAAAAACAAACAAACAAACACATCCCTATAGTATTTTTCAGTAAAATAATCAGTTTTGATTCTTCTGATTTGTAGATATTGTTTGTTTTATTGTTTTGTTTTAATATTACGTGTAACATTATTTTCTGGGGAAAAGTATCAACCAAAATATTTTGCTTTTAGTCTCTGTTTTGATTATTATTAGTGTTTCTTTGTAGTGCAGAAAACCTGATAGTCAATGTAAAGATTTAATCAATCTGTATTAAAAAAAAAAAAAAAAAAAAAAAAAAAAAAAAGTTGTTGCCTTGAAGAGGCTGAGCCAACCTGAAGTTACTGAAACCAGATATGTAGATCATGTGATCATAGTAAGAATGTAATAGGCAGCACAGAGCAGCCAGAGCACTACATTAATCATTATCACACCTTTATCTTCACGTGGTCAAAGTTGTTGAAGAGATTTCAAAGAAATGAAAAATAAAGAAGTGATTTTTCCCACATGAGAGAAAATGTAATGTAACAGGCTGAAATATTCAACAAGCAGGTAGTTAAAAAGCAGAACTAATTGAAGATTGTCAGGAATCAGAGTTCTTGCTGCAAATGTGGAATGCCAAGTAGGGCTGGCACACTTTCTGTATTCTTGGGGGGGGGGGGGGGGGGGGGGAGAGGGAATGGTAGGGTGAGAGAGAAGTTTGAAGAAAACCTACATCTGCCTCTTCGTAATCAATTTATTTTATTTTTTTTGGTCTGGTCTTCAGTTCATAGCCTGGATATTTAAAATACTGGTGCAAATTCTTCCAGATCCCCAGGCTTCCACTTCAGTTAGGTCCTTTACTTTAATCTCCAAATTATTTTGTTTGAGCTCAACCAGACTCTAGACTCCTCAGGGCAGAAACTGTGTACAAAATACACTGTTGAGACTAAGTAAGTATTCACATCCTATTTGAAATAATTACTATAGTCTGCATTTTTAACATTAAATATAAGCTATTATCTCAATAAACAGAAGACGGGGAAAAAAAAAAGGAAAAAAAAAAAGTGTTAACCTTGAAAAAATCCTATTAAAAAAAAAATCAAGATATCAAGATGAAAATTGAAGTTTTGGAAAGCAGGAAAACATTATGAGGAATATATATATATGTACTCCATATGTACTCCATTCCATATCCAAAAACATTAGTAGCTGGTGGATTAATTGATGGTTCCTGCCCTATAAACTTTTCTTCTTTCCTGCCTCCTACTCCATCTGCTGTTTTGGTTCCCATTTTTACTAGTCTTTTTTCTACCTCCATTAAGAACTGAACATCTTTCTTCCCATTTGAGATATCTTCCAGACTAAAATCAGTTACAGACCTTCAGTTATACAAGGTGGATCTTAAACTCATACACTACAGCTAAGATTTCATCTGCTCATCAGGTAGGATTTCAGGTTGCTAGACAGAGGCAGATAATGCCTAAGAGGTTTTTGTGATGTTTGCATTGGACTGTGCCATATAATGTAAAATCCTGGGTGGAATTGCTGTGCCCTGAACCAGCAGCTGAAATTCAGGCAAAATTCCCTAGAGACCCTAAGGTCTCCGTAAAAGTATGCTTTAGAAATTCTAAAAGCTCACAAGGTGTGATCAAAACATGATTTTTATATGTGTGGTGGTTTTACTGTGTTAGGCAGGTGAACACCACAACTGCTCGCTCACTCCCCCTCCTCAGATGAGGAGGGGAAGAAGTAAAGGAAAGAACAACTCATGGGCTGAGATAAGGATAATTTAATTAAAGAGAATATATATATATATATTATTAAGAAAATGTTATTATTGATTAAACAATTCAGCTAAAGGGAAAAAAAAAAAAACAAAAGGGGAAGAGGGAGGAGGAAAGGGAATAACAAAAACAAACAAACAAACAAAAAAAAGTAAAGGCTATGTGGAAGTGCAGAGGAAAGAAATTACTCTCTACTTCCCACAAATGAGCAATGCTTGACCGCGTCCTTGAAGCAGGGCCTCAACGTTCATAGCCAGTGTTCAGGAGGACAGATGTTTTCACAACGAGAGCCTACCCCTCCCTCCCCCTTTCTCCTTTTTCCGCCTTTTATTCCATCATATGATATGGAATATCCCTTTGGTTGGTTTAGGTCAGCTGCCCTGATGATGTTTCTTTCTCACTTTTTCGCCCACCCCCTAGGAGGGTTAGATAAAGTCCTGATGCTGTGCCAGCACTGCTCAGCAGCAGACACAGCACTGGTGTGATACCACTACTGTTCTAGCTACAAGTGCAGAGTGCAGCACTGTATGGGCTGCTGCAGGGAAAGTTAACATCCCAGCCAGACCCCGTACAATATGAAAGGCAGAAAGAGGAAAAGTTATATTTAGAAATATAATTGTGAATGTCTTATAATTCATATTTATGTAATGTGATTATGTGAGATACTACATTAGTGTAAGGAAGTAAAAAAATAACCATCAGTTTGTTCTACTTTCTTGTAAAATAGAAGTTACTAGAATTTATTGTTGTTTGTTTGTTTGTTTTAAATCAAACAATCTTCACCTAGCTCTTCAACTTGTCATCAACTTCCTTATTATTCAAAAGTCTCCCATTTCATTGCAGACAGAAAAGTGTTAGTTTCTAACATCTTTAAATTGAAGCTCAAAATATTTTTGCACTTATTTTATTCTAAACACAAGTCCCACTTATCTTAGTCATGGAGGTGCATAAAGATATGCACCTCCATACCTCCTCCATAAAGATATGCATATGTAGAGGTCTTCCCAGGATTAGAATATAGATTTTACAGGCACTGACACAGTAGTAGTTATGATGGAATATATATATATATATATAGCATAATAATCTGTTTCCTTTTCATGTTATATTGTTAACAATTACTAGGAAATTTGGGGGGGTGGGATTTGATTTACCTTTATTTATTTATTTATTTTATTTACTACTAAACATATAATAAACATTCTTCCTGATCTTTAAGTGTTAGTTTTAGTCTCTCAAGATCTGGAAATAGCTGACCTTTTGCCCTGGAATCAGAAATCAGCAGGGATATTGAAGTTATAATTCAATTCAAACTACAAAATAGGTTCAACACTTCATAAGGAAGGATCAGATATGTTTTATCGATTTATGTTGTTTACAATCTTATAGGAAGAAAACTCCGGTCATAGTTTAAGCCTGTTTTGGGGACAGAAAAATTAATCAACTACAACTTTGAGTGCTTTAGAAGCCTTAGCACTCAAACTTGATACGTTCCAATTACCTTTTAGACACTGCAAAAGCAATCTTAATAGACAACATGAGGATATACATACACAACAGACAAAAATTTATGAGCTGGTAGTGTCAAAACCAAAAGTGAGGCTTAATACATTTGTTCCACATATGATAAAGTGAAACCAGAAATTAAACTGTGCAAGATAAGTGACAAGTATGACAATATTTCTGGCAAAAGGAAAAGAGTCAAAGTTAAGCATTCTTCAGTCTTCCTGCAGGAAGATCATTTTTATATACCTGAATCAATTTGGGCTTGACTCTACTTTTATACCATGGTGAATTGATGAAAATTATTCTGAACTCAGGTTTAAAAATAATATGGAAAAGAAAGAATCACTTCAGGTATAAAATGCACTTAAATCTCCTTGTTTAATAATCTACAGAGATCAGATTATGTTTAATTTTCCCGTATGCAGTAACAGAAGGGTAGAAGGTAAACTTGCACTGTGACACTTAATTTCTCTTAATACTAACCATTATTAACAGTTAACAATCCTAAACTATATCATGATGCAAAGCTGTACAGCAGCTTTAGTCAGGAGATAAATCAAGTAGCTAATGACCACAGGACCAATTATCTTGTTCTTCTTTCTTGACCTAGGGTCAAAATAATTAAAATCATCTGAGGAGATTTAACAAATATGTGCAATTTGAATGCCACAGAATGCTGCATGGCCATGATTAGTTATCTCCCTATTTACTGCTGTGGTCAGACCCTACAACATAGGAATTGCTTTCTCAAGTTGAGTGCAAATTATTTTTGTTGTTGTTGTTGTTTGTTTGTTTGCTTAGTTTTTTTTTTTTTTAATGATTTAACTGAATAACTAACGTACTTCTAGTTCATATGTACTTTTCATCCATTTCTTTCACTTAAACTGTATGTCTATCTTTTACCATAAATTTCAGAGTACTAAATTTGCTGAAAGCATTTTTATGACCTGCAAATTAGATGTGTATCTCAGCAATTGCAATTCAATAACAATGATTTCACATCTTACTAAAAATCTGCAGAAGCGTCTGCTGTCTTGTTCTGTTACTGTGGTAAATGATTCTTAGTACTTTAATCACACAAGCGAAATAAAGAGTTTTCGAAGAGGAGAAACATCTTCTACTCTAAGTATACAGTTTTAAATTGTCAAAGATTTTATTGATAATTTCCAACCGTATTTTTTGGGGGGTGTGCAATCTGGCAATTTTTTAAGCATGTAATACAGCAAAGGTTTATTTTTATACTATATGGAAATTGCTTCTGTCTTACGGATCTGCATATACAGATCTGCAGCAATAGTTCTTAAAAGGAAAACTCATTAATTTTACTATAAGTATCTGTGGTGTACAAAAATGTAGTTCGGTATGGAAAAATAAAGTACTCACAAGCTCTGTGCAACAACAACAAAATCTAAGTCATAGATTTTATCGTCCCAAGTTGACTTCAATATTTTAACCATCAAGATGATATTCTTCATTTGTATTCTACTTCAGTACTAAGTGATCTTCTTTTTTTTTTTTTTTTTTTTTTTTTTTTTTTTAAGATAGAATATCTCAAGTATGCGATATCTTTTTATTTCTTTATACTTGGTAAAACACACAATAAAGAGTAACAATCTGTAGGTTTACAATAATTAATCTCCTCTTCAGAATGGGTAACAATTTCAGAAAACTATTGTCTTTTATCTCCTAAGTCTCTTATTACCTGTCTTTTCTTGAAGCTCAGTATTGCCAGCAATTATTTTCAAAGATGGATTTAACTGTGGGGAAAACTGCTGCTGACATAGACTTGTTTCTGTTGCTATTTCTGATTTGGAATTCATTCAACACATTGCCTTATCTCTAGCAAATCTGATGTGAAGAGACTTCTTGCATTTTTGCAAAGCACAGAAGAAACTTTGACTTTTTTTTTTTTTTTAGCTTGACTAACCCAAAATTATTAGTTTCAAAACAGATAGGTGCGCACACACCCACACATACACACACACGTGTATATATATATATATGAGGAATGAAACTGCTGTCAAAGCTTATCCTACCTGTTTACCTTACAACAACCACAAGGAAGATCAGTCATTAGAGTTTGCTTAGGCTCCTTTCCTTCTCATTGATTCAACACATTTTCTTTTTTCCCTCAGAGCAGTAACAGCACATTTTTCATTTCTTTTTCTCATATAATGATATGACATTTATTATTGCCAGTTAATTTGTACTGATGAATACCTAGTTAAGGTAAATCTATTTTTCAAAGGAAGGTATGGGTATAAGCAATGAAAACTATTTCATTAAGTCAGTGACCTTTATAAAATGAATTCCAGTTGATAAAATAAAAATTGATACCACCTAAAGGCAGAAATAAGGGAAATGGAATTTACATGTGTATTGGTTTCCAAGATTGATATCCAGGAAGAAAACTAGAGGGACAGCTTACCTGAAAAGCACAATAAAATATCTAGAGTATTTCTTATAATTCTATGTACTATAAAATTGACATTTTTATTTGCCTTTTTATTACAATAAAAGTGAATTCCCAGAATTTGGTTCACTTTAATTTCATGTCCAGTAATACTGGAGCTTAACACTGTTAATTTTATTAATTGAGTTTTGCAGTTAAGTAAGCATGAAACTAATGCATTTTCAAATGTCTTTTTCTTTCTTTCAATGTAAAGAAAAATATTTACCGTAAAACAAAGAAACCAGAAAACATTTGAGTTATTTCCTTCTTATACACCAGAGTCCAAGAGTTTATCCAGCCTGTGAATCTGCTGATACTAAGCAGGCTGCTAACAGTGGTCCTTCAGATTATCATCAGAGCCTCCAGGGAAAATAATCATTGCACTAATGAAAACTTTTAAAGTAAACAGTATTTCTATAAAATCAAAACATATGCATTTGGGTAGACTAGAATCTCATTTATTTACATCAATAAAATATGCACCTTAGGACATGCTAGGTCACAGCTGAGTAATGTATTGTATTTTCCAGTGTTTTTAGGAGGAATGAATAATGACAGTGGAAAGGCTTGGGTTCATTAAAGAAAAACAAATTTGGAGTACTAGAGCCCTTTATTTAGAAGGAGTTAGTGATATGAGCTGACAGTTGCTTTGTTTAGACAAGTATCATAGTTTTATTTCACTGACAAAATTTTCTGAAGTCAAACAGTACAATGTTTCTTCACACACACTAGGTAAATGATAACATCAACAGGTAAACAATAGTTTTGAACATAAATTTTGGAAAGAAACTCTAAAATATATCATCCTAATTTTAAAAGAATTGCATCATTTGACTTTGAACTTTTGCCAAATATGAGCTGCAAATGTGACAGTTGAAATTTGGTCTCAAATTTTCTGAGTTTGCTCTTTAATTATGATTTCATTCTCTGGCCATCTTTTGTGCCCACAATCCTATTTGTTCTCAAAATCACATTACTGAGTGTTTTTACATTCAATGACCTGTGTCATTATACTAAATGAATATCTTTCTTCTTCTTCCTTTTTTTATAGACTGATTAATCCTCTTTATTGGGGTATAAGTCAGACTCCCAAAGTACAATTTTTCCTTGTACAAAAAAGTATCTTCCTAAAACAGATGATAAAGAAAGCACTATGTAAACAGGCAGGAGCAGAGACATACACTTTGAGTGTAGGAATAGATGCAGTTGAAATTAAATAACAAGATACAGGATTTACTCAATAATTTTTCAGGAAACACTAGTATAGAGTATAGTCTAGAGCCAAGTCTGAGTAAGAAATTTGTAAAAGTTCATTGTGCTTTTTGCTTTCCTGACTCTGGCTTGAGACTGTTTTAGAATTCAAAGTCCTCTAATGCTAGTGGTGTTCTCCCAGTCTCCAGAGTTTTCCGTAGTCATTAAATGTGTTTCTACCTGTGCTAGCACTGTCTAATGAAGTTCTTTTCTTTTCCAGTTATTTATATAGAGGATGTACTTGCAGAGAGCAGCCATGTCCTGTCACAGATACCACTTGGCTTTGCTAACTAAACCACTCTCTCTTTTGGCCTGTCAACTCTATGCTTTACAGTACATAACAGAGATCTAAAAGTTAGCACTGATAGGTTTACTTTGGAACAGGAATGCTACAGCTTGTGCAATGTTATGCTCAAGCCTACTACTGAAAAAGAAAGCTCTTTCCTATTGTCATGCCAATATAGGTATCCTCCTTCCAGAATACCTACATTTTCCAGGAATGTCAATGATTCCGATCTAGGCCCTATAAGATCTTAGCTACTCCACCTCTGTTTCACTTTGGATAAGCATTTCTAAATTTGGTTGGCTACATTTTACATGTTACTTTAACTGACATCTTTTCCATTCTTGTTCATTAACAGTCCACTGTTACTAATGGAATTACTTTGTCTGCACGCTTTGTATCTTCACAGTTGGTTCACAGCTTTTCTGCGGTAAACAGATGATGTAACCTTTTTATTTTTTTCCTCCCTCTTACCTGATCAGAATGCAGTTTCTAGGCGATATAATTGCTCTCAGTAACTTCACCTTTGGACTGTTTCTTATCAATCATTTTGCCTGTGAAACAGTCCTCAGGTTTAGTGAAATAGTTTAGTGAAACTATTGCTTTATTTTAAAAACTGAAAACAGACCTTAAATTGATGACAATATTTATGCCACATGACCCAGTCAATGTACTGTATTCATAAATTGTTACTGAACATAACTGGATATCAAAAAGAATTTTCCAACCACATATATTCTGTACAGTCTCCTGCTGCTTACTCCTTAGTTTAGTATATGCATTGTTGTTTTTTGTTTGTTTGTTTTTTTCCTTTAAATACTTATTACTTTAGTTTACAAAGTCTTGAAATCATGTTTGCCAGGCAGTAGGTTCCCAGTAATCTCTGTATGAAAAATAAATTTATTTCAATAAATTGTTATTTTTTCTTCCCCTAGATATCCAGATATTAGAGAAATCCTTTTGCTTTTCTTCCACAAGATTGAAAAATAAGTAGAATAAAACCTAAAGACACTAACAGTAAAGATGGTGACAACTTTATCATGGTCAGTCTTTGCTTCTTCTTGCACTTTCATGTACTGCTTCTAAATCCTTTATTTCAAAGACAACAGCCAAAATCATCTTTTATTTTGTTATTTCAAATATATATATATATTTTTCAGGGTATTTTTCTTACTCTGTTGAGAGTACTTCAGCCTTGTCTACAGCAACATAGTGTAAGAGTTACATTACAGTTCACATTTTGCTGGTCATGTTTGTCTTTCTTCTCTAGTCAGCTTTTGTGTTCTAGCTTCCTCAAACTTGCCAACACTTCCTGTTTTTGTATTTCTATATCTTTCTTTCCAACTTTTGCATGTTTTCTCTTAATGCCCATTTTGGCACAAACTTTCCTCAAATCTTTGTATATGAACATCCTAAAAATACTACATACCTACTTTCATCTGCAACAAGTCAAGAAAATAGCAGATAATTAAACTTTTATTAAAAATAAATTAAGCCATTGAAGTGCTTATATATCTTATTTAGTGCCAGAATCTAACCATTGGAATGGAAAATGCTTAGAACAGTCTTAAAGAGAAATTGTCCACATTTGTTTGTTTTTATTTTAATCAGATTCAAGAAAGATTTAAAACAAATAAACAAACAACACAACAACAGCAACAACAGCAAAAAACACAGTGTCTCATAAATTAAATCAAATATTCTGCTGAGATATGTTCCCCAAGTTATCATAAGATAAACTTTCCTGTATCTTACAGAACAGACCACCTGAGCATACTGCCTATCAGATCATCCTGGTCAGTAAATGAGATGTTCTTAAAAAACTCCTTTTTCAAAAGCTGAAAGAAAAAAAAAATGGTGCAACGAACAACTGTTGTCAGCTCAGTAATCCCAGATGCTTCCTCTTGTCCCTGTGGGTTCAAGATTCTGGTTAGATTACATTTCATGCTCCACTGCACTCATCCGAGTCAATCCTCTGAAAAGACAAGTTAGTGCATCATGAAAGTAAAAAAGCGTGAAACAAGAGTATTTCAGGCTTCATGAAACACTGAAGCAAATATCGCAGATTGCAATATCTGAGGCTTTGAAAGAATTTTGCCTTTTTTGTCTCTGAAAAAGGAAAGCCAAAGTATCTGTTCTTCATTTTCTTGCTTCTAAAAATTAATTAATTAAATAAATAAAATCCCCTATGAATACTTCTCTTAGTCCTTCACAGCCAAGTTGTATTTATATAGGCCCTTATTTCCTTCCTATATGGTGTATGTCTGAGCCCTGTGACAAGACTCTACCTACGGATTTCTCTGCATTCTTCTAAATCAAGCAAGTCTTGATCTGACAGGAAAAAACATAATGTACAACTCTTGATCTTGAATGGAGCTTTACAATCAAATTTAGTTTTACCAATCCAGAAACAGCTGGGCAACAAACTGCCTTAAACAAGCCTACCTGTATAACTGTTCCCACATTACATCCTCTATCTGCAGTGTAAATCCACTCTCTCAATCTGCCTGTAGACTAAAATCCTTATTTCTCCCTGCAGAAAGAGTGTATATCCTTTGTTGCCTAGACAGTAAGAATTTAAGCTTTAAATACTGTCCCCAGTAGGAAACATAAGAATATTAATGAATGTTTTAGAACATTAACAATTTTGATATAATTGCACTTGTCTTTTCCTACAAAGTTTTGTGTAAGAACACTGTACTTGTTATGAAAACCTTGGGATGGGCCCCACATTGGGTGCCAATATACAAATAATAATAATAAAAAAATCTCACATAGAAATTGAAAATTAAATCAAATAAAACAAGAATATTTAAGTTTCATCAATCACTTTTGAACACAGTTTAAAATAATAATAATAATAATCTTTCCCCTCTAAATCTGTAATAAGAAACTGTTTTCATTCCCTATTGAATTGGGACAAAAATTCTTACATATACTATTACTTACTTTTGTTTTTGTTTTCAAATATCTTCACAACTATTAAATTTCTTTAATAAAAATAAATCAGAAAAAATCAGAATGATAGAATTCACTTAGAAGGGACACGTAGAAATTGTATGGAAGATCTTTAATAATTAGATAAAATTAGAAGATAATAGACAAAATTCCTGAGATTCTCTGAAGATGGAAGCTAGATTTCAAGAATTTAGCAAATTAGTGTTATGAAATTATATCTTTTTATGTATCATGACTTAAGAGGCTTGATTTCAAAAATAGCAGGATATTCATTACTGCTGACTACTTGAATATTTCTCAGAAGTTTCTAATCTTACGTCACACAAAACTGGGTTTCTTTTTCAAACCTCTATATTCAGTGCAACTATGTAAAATAATGTAAATAAATAAACTATGTTAATTGATTTATATTGATTTATATTGTGTACTACTTAGATATATGTATATGTGCATATATGCAGATATATGGAGATCTATTAATTTAATATCTCTGTTCCACTACTTCAGTATTCTCCTTCACAGTGAAAAAATATTTCTTAATATTCAAACTAAACCTTCCCTGGCACAACTTAAGGACATTTCATCTTCTTTTATCTCTTGGTGCTTGGGAGAAGAAACCAATCCTCAATTTGCTATAACCTCCTTTGAGGTAATTCTACAGTATGATGAGGTCTCCCCTGAGCCTCCTCTTCTCTAGGTTAAATAAACCTATTTCCCTCAGCTGCTCCCCATAAAACTTATTCTCTAGACCCTTTACCAGCTTCATTTTCCTTCTTTGGACATGCTCCAACACCTCAATGTCCTTCCTATAATGAGGGACACAAAACTGAACACAGTATTCAATGTGCAACCTCACCAGAGCTGAGTACAGGGGGACAATCACATCCTTAGTCCTGCAGGACATGCTATTTCTGATAAAAGCCTGGATGCTGCTGGACTTATTGGCCACCTGAGCACACTGATGGCTCATATTCAAATGGCTATTAACCAATACTCCCAAGTCCCTTTCTGCTGGGCAGCTTTCCAACCACTCTTTTTGCAGCCTGTAGTGTTATTTGGGGTTGTTGTGCCCCAGGTGAAGGACCCAGCACTTGGCCTTGTTGGACTTCATACAATTGGCCTCAGCCAGCCTATCCAGATCACTCTGTGGAGCCCCTCTACCCTTGAGTAGATCAACACTTGCACCTAACTTGGTGTCATCTTCAAACTCACTGAAGGTGCACACATACCCTCATCCAGATCGTTGATAAAGATTTTGAAGGCCCCAGTACTGAGCCCTAGGGAACACCCCTATTGACCAGCCTCCAACTAGATTTAACTCCATTTACCACAACTCTTTGGGCCTGGTCACCCACAGTTTTTAACCCAAAGAAGTTTACACCAGTCCAGGCCTTGGGCAGCTAGCTTCTTCGGGACAATGTTGAGGGAAATGGTGTCAAAAGCCTTACTGAAGTCTGGGTAAACCACATTCACAGCCTTCCCCTCATCCACTAAGCATATCACCTTGTCATAGAAGGAGATCAGATTCATCAAGCAGGACCTGCCTTTGATACATCCGTGCTGACTAGGCCTGATCACCTGGTTGTCTTCTAAGTGCTGCATGATAAATCTGCTCCATGAGCTTCCCTAGCACCGAAGTCAGACTGACAGGCCTGTAGTTTCCTGGATATTCCTTCCAGCCCATCTTGTAGGTGGAAGTCACATTTGCTAGCCAGCAGGTGACTGGGAGCTCCCCTGATAGCCAGGACTGCTGATAAATGATGGAAAGCAGCTTGGCAAGCACTTCAGCTATCTCCTTCTGTCCCCTCAGCTGGATCCCATCTGGCCCCATGGACTTGCATACATCTAAGGAGAACAGCAGGTTGCTAACCATTTCATTGTGGATTATGAGGGCTTCATTCTGCTCCCTATTCCTGTCTACCAGCCTATGGAGCTGGGTACCTGGAGAACAACTAGGGCAAAGAAGGCACTAAGTACCTTGGCCTTTTCCTGACCTCTTGTCCCTGTGTTATCCTCCACAACCAATAAAGGATGGGGATTTTCCTTAGACCTTCTTTTATTATGTATTTATTAAAACATTTTTAATTGTCTTTAACAGCAATAGCCAGATTGAACTCAATTTGGGCTTTGGCCCCTCTAATTGTGTCCCTGCACAGCCTCACCACATCTTTATACTCCTCCAGAGTAGACTGCCTCTTCTTCCAATGGTCATAAGCTGACTTTTTCTTCCTGAGCTCTAGTCAGAGCTCCCTGTTCAGCCAGGCCAGACTTATTCACCATCTTTTAGTACATGAGCACAGCCTGCTCATAGCCTTTAGGACTTATTTCTGGAAGAGTATCCAGCCTTCCTGGACTCCTTTACTCTTCAGAACTGTCTCTTAAGGGACACCGCCAAGCAGTCTCCTTAACAGGCCAAAGTCTGCCCTCTAAAATTCCAGGGAGGCAGTTCTGCTAACTGCCCTCTTTCCAGAATTGGAAACTAATCTATTCATTCATGATTTTTGATCTTTTCAATACTGCATGAGAAGTGACTTATCTGTTGCATCTAAAAATAAAATAGAATTAAAGTAAAATAAATATAAATTAAAATAATATAGTAAAATCCTTCAGGGAATATTTGGGGCCAATACACATGTCATAGAATTTTTCTTTTTTTCAAACCAAAAAATGTGCAGTTGCTATTTTTTCTTTTTTAAAAAAAAAAAATAAAAATTAATTAAGGAACTATAATACATAAAAAAATAAACCTTTAAAAACAAACAAAAATCAAACAAATGGTACCGAAAAGGAAAAGAGAAGAGAAAGAGTATAAATTCATAGCAGCTAAACAGTCACTAAGAAAATCCCTTAACTTTAAGCCAAAATTCACATGTATATCTTTAGTTTATAATACTGATTTGTACTTCTCAAATTTGAATTAGTATCAGCAAGAAAATATATATACTAAAATATCTTTAATAGGGACATTGCTTGTTAGAACTGGATTTTCATTATTTTGTGAACAAGAGTTGTCACTAGTAAGTGATTATTTTTTTTAAGTGTTAACAAAACAACAAGCTCATGTTCCACTTCTATTCAAGAGGAGACCTTGAGAAAAAAAAAAAAAAAAAAAAAAAAAACAAAAAACAAAAAAAACCTATAGCAAAAGTTGCATTAAAACACATGTATGAGTATAGAATTTGGATTCAGCACTCCATACTTCTGAACATACACATAGGTAGAACAGATGAAGAAAATGACCAAAAAAGTCTTAATTCTGTACCCAAACAAATAGATATTGCACACAAAATAAGGATATGCAGATGTGGAGGTTTAGCCATTACAACCATTAAAAAAAAAAAAAAAAAAAAAAAAAGATTTGATGACACACTACAAGGCATTCCAGATGTTCCTGTTCACCTTTTTTTCCCTTAAGATTACTTTGACACACCTTATATTTTCTTTCCTACAAGACATACAGACCTATAGGATCTGGCACATTTTGTTACTGTGTTCAGAGGGCATCCTTTACTGCCTTTACTATTCTTGCATTCTGACAGTTGGTCCTATTGGATTTCAAATGCAATTACAATTTTCAAATCTAATTACAAATTTAAAGATTTTATATATATATGTGCATATATATATACATGCATATATACATATGTATGTATGCATACATCCATGTATGTATATATATGTACACTCTCATGCATATATATAAAATAAAATTATTCCTTTGGTCCAAACAATAATACATTTTAAAATATTTTTTCATTTAAAATTGCTACCACTCAGGAGGAAATAGTTTTATAATGATCATAAGTTATCATCTCTATTCTCAATATCAGCAGAATATTCAATGTTATACAGGAATTAAAATGTCTCTAGAACATTTAACTGATATCTTAAAGATCTGCAAAGAGGTTGAAAAAGCAGCAAAGGGGTAGAAAACAACAACCAAAAAAAAAAAAAAAAAAGAGAAAAATTAAACAACATCATATATATATATGTGTATATATACACATGAGTATATATGAGTATATATGTATATACTCATATATGAGTATATACATATATATATGTATACATATATACATATATGTATATGAGTATATATATATATACACATGAGTATATATATGTGTATATATACACATATATATATCCTAAGGGTTAATTTTCCTTCTCCAAAAATTTCCTTTTATGTGATGTGTTTTTCAATATTTCCTTATTTTTTATAGAAATTATTGAATTGTTAGCAAAAATAAATGAAATCACAAAATATCACCCCCTCTTGTAACTCAACAATACCATACCTGTCTGTAGCAGTAAAACATTCTTTTTTTTTCTCCTTCTTTACCTCTCTAACACAGATCTTATGAAAAGCCAATGAATTTGTAGAGATGCATTTATTTTAGGATGAAAGCACAAGCAGTGTCAAGGACCAAGGATCCTGAGCTCTGCACTAAGGGGACATGAGAAGGTCCCAGAAAGCTTCTTACAATGCTTTCTCTCCAGATCCCTGCCCCCAGGTAATAATTAAGACATTAAGATTTTGAAATAGATAAATCACTGGGGTCTGAAAAGAAAATGTGTGATCTTTTCAATGCATTTTATTTATTTTATTTTATTTTATTTTATTTTATTTTATTTTATTTTATTTTATTTTATTTTATTAAATACTAAGAGTAGAAAGGTCTCTGTTGCAAAGCTCAGTTGCTGTTTACTGATTCAGATGCCTAGTTTGGGGTCAGATACACACTAGAATGCATGCAAATCCAATTATTGGTCTTTTTCCCAAAGTCACATTTGAATAAAGATAATTACATGCTAATTTATCAGGCAAATGTGATTTCCAGTGCCCCAATGACCAGATACCTGGCAGCAAAAAAGTTTCACATTGCTAAAACTCTTTATCTAATCTTACCCAGTGTGTACTCATGAACTAAAAAATTAAGATAAAAGTCTTTTTTTTCTTTTTTTTTTTTTCTTTTTTTCAGCAAGAAGTTAAGTTGTCCAGAAAAATCATCCATGTATGTAAACATTTTCTCAAGATCGGAAAAGGTTAACTAAAGTATCAAATTTAGCCTACTGCATTTAATCCAAAAAGGTCAACAGGATATTGAATTAATACACATGCAATTCATACACCACAGTCACACAAAACTTCATATTTAAGCAGAAATCTTGTGCAATCCAATGACTGCTATATGATACCAAATAATTACATGTCTATAACTATATATAGTCTTTTTGATCCTTAGAAGTATCTGAAATACTAGAAAGAGTGAACAAATAAAATAAAATAATATAAGGAATAAGGATCAACAATTAATCCTTTTTTTTTTTTTTTTTTTTTTTTTTTTTTTCCCTGAGCACTGTGTAGACAGGAAACAAGAGAATAAGAGGAAAAATTTCTGAAAACAGCATCTGCATGGTTTACATCCTACTCTTTTTTTTTTTTTTTTGGCAGTAATTTTTGGTAGTTAAGTTTTTTTTTATTTAGTTCACTTTTTCTATGATTATATTGTATATATTAAGACTATGGAGATATCAAACAAATATCTGAATTCCTTATTATATGAATAAAAGCCCCTGCATGAGTACAGTATATAAGCATTCAAAACCAATTACCAAATATCTCATTCTCAAGTCTCAAGATCTTAAAACTCCCTTTTCTCCGTGCAGTAATAATAGAAAATAATTCATACTCAAAAGAAAGTAAACACTAAGATCCAGACCCCAAAAGGTACTTGAGTACCCAACTTCATGCAAATTAAAAAGGTGTTAAGTATTTACATACCTTTGTGGATTTAAGACTAAACTGCTTTCAATTCTAACCTAGCTATTAGATGAAAAACAGCTTATTCTGGAGCCTGTACCGTAGATTTAGCTATTGTCACAGGAAAAGTTTTTGCTTGATAGATATACTGTACTTTACCCACAAGATAAGTTTTGAAACAAGAGAACAAAGAACAGACAATCAGACAATCAGACAATACCTATTTAATTAACTGATGTGCCTGACAGAAGGTAGAGAGGAAGCAGCAGTTGCCACCACTCAGTTTGTCACCTGCAGCACCCACAGAGAAGCTGGCACAGGTGGCCGCAGCAACTATAACTTGGCCCACTCCATTTTGCTACCTCACCTTCCTACTCATGAGGTACTGTAGGAGGGCTGCCTGCAGGAAAAATAGAAAGAGACAGCTGGTCTACAGGGTGTTGGAAAAGTTATAGAACAGGAGCTGCAGCTTTCCTAGAGAAGAAAGATATAGTGCTGCTTGTGCAGACAGCTTGTGATGACAGCAAATGCAGGAACATCCATCCCCCCTGGACAAGGGAGTGAAAACCCCACTGCAGCCACTGTATCTTCAGCTGTCACAGAAAGAAGAAATAGAAATATTTTCACCATTTGGGTGTGTATCCACGATGAATTGAACAAAGAATGGACTTTCATTTAGGAAGATTCAGAAAGCTACTGACAAGGAGAAGAAAATATATATATATAAATAATAGGTGTCCTGAGCTGAGAGGCTGGCTCTGCTACTCTTGCATTTTATATACAATGTTCAGTAGGACAGCAAGACATAACTGTCTTCCTGTGCCTCATTTTAGAGCTCCCAGTTTCAGAGGGATTTTGTGTCCATGATCCAACACACCTACATGCACTTGGTAGGGTGCACTGAATTGGGTGCATTTTCCACAAATGTCAGTTGTTTTGACAAATAAAATTGATTCAATTCTAATTTAGCAGTTTCAGATTATAAAGACATCAACAAGAGCACATGCCTTTTTTTCCATACTGACCTGGTGGATTACCAGGCAATCTCATTTTTTTAAACTCCTAAATGACAAGTAAAAATATCTATGCTTACCATCAATAAAGGGAGCTAATGGTGACAAATTAGCTGACATAGCAAGTACAATACTCTTTCAGACAACTCTTCTGTTTTATGGCTCCTTCTAGCACAAAGCTATTGTGCTCCAGTCTACAACTCCTTTGAAGGCTGTTTTTAAAAAGCACTCTCATGCAACTCATCACATTGTAACAACTTGAATACTTTAAATATCCTGATCCTATGGGCTCTTGTATTGCTCACTTCATGAACTTTGAAGACACAGGTAGGAGTTTTGTACTACTAACCTTGAGGGTGTCCCTTGAATAACAAAAAAAAAAAAAAAAAAAAAAAAAAAAAAAAAAAAAATTCTGGTTTTTTCAGTTTTAAATTACAACTTTTTTCCCACACACAATATATATATATATATATATTTTTTTTTTTTTTTAAAGTAATATCAATAATAAAAAGAAGAAAATAATAACACCAACCACAAAAACCCTCTCTGAACTCAATGTTCCATTCTATTATTGCGGAAATGCGCTGTCTCTGTAATTCATCATTACTGTTTATTTACAGTGATCTAATGTTGTGGTTTAACCCGGCCGGCAGCTAAACACCACACAGCCGTTCGCTCACCCTCCCCCCTCCCTCTCTGGGATGGGGGAGAGAAACGGGAAAGTGAAGCCTGTGGGTTGAGATAAAGACAGTTTATTAAGATAATAATAATAATAGTAATAATAATAATAATAATATGTACAAACAAGTGATGCACAATGCAATTGCTCACCACCCGCTGACCGATGCCCAGCCCAACCCCGAGAGCCGGCTCCCCACCCTGGCTAGCCACCCCATATATGTTGTTCAGCATGACGTCAGATGGTATGGAATACCCCTTTGGCCAGTTTGGGTCAGCTGTCCTGGGGCTGTCCCCTCCCAGCTCTTGCTGTACCCCCAGCCTGCCCGCTGGCAGGACAGAGCGAGGAGCTGAAAAGTCCTTGGCTTAGTATAAGCACTGCTCTGCAGCAATTAAAACATCAGCATGTTATCAACACTCTTCTCATCCTAATCCAAAACATAGCACTCTACCAGCTACTAGGAGGAAAAATAACTCTGTCCTAACTGAAACCAGGACATCTAACAGTCTTGTTTCTTCAGTACTTTTATATTTTAGCCTCAAGCTATATGGAATATGTCAGTGATAATCAAATTTTACTGATTCCTTATGACAAGTAAGGTAGGGTGGCACCCTAAAGAGAGAGAAAGCTCTTGGACAGGAAAAAAAATTGCAATGTTATAGTAGGAAAATAGAAACTCATGTTGGATGAAGTAATGAGGGCACAGTGTAACTGTGGCAACTTTAATGGATTACATAACCAGTTGACATACACAATAAAACTGAGAAAATTAGGATATGAACATTTCTAAGGTCTTTTCCATTTATTAACTTTAATAATAGATTATACCTGTTTAGTCCTTCATAATAAACTTGTCCTCATTGAAAGCCAGCATGCAAGCTATATAAGACCAGTGTGAATTTTGCTTTTAAAGACTTTTATTATTATTATTATTACTATTATAATTAATGTAAAACCACATATGAATTTCAGAACAGATTAACACATATTACACATCATATCATTTTACTGATGTTTGTCATCTATATACTGCTGCCAGATTTCTTCCTACAAAAACTGGCTTTTCTTATCATCTATACTTACTTTAGGGCCTGTCTTCAGTAATGTTACTAGATAATATTACTTTTCAATGCAGTTTAAAAGTTGTAGCCATTTTGTCCTTCTACAGGCCTTAATTATAGTACTGTTTAGTAACATTCAAGGTTGTATTAAATAGTTATCTAAGTTGTTCACGAAGTCCATCACCCACATTTCCCTTATGCAAGCATCAGGGAGATTATATCTTTATACGAGTTGATAGTACATTAAAATATTTAACAATTTAAAGATTGCAATATGAAAACTTGAAGAAATCCTAATGATACATTGTGAACATCTTCAGACAGAACACTACACGGACTGTCGTTTGAGTGGACCTTAATTATCTGATTTCTTAACTTTAGCTTTTTTAAAACACATTCAAAAATAACATCTTAACATTTCTGATCTCTGTGTAAGTATTTATAGAGAGAGAGAGATTTTTTGTCTCAGTGAGAGCCATCATGGTTATACTAATACTATCTAGATAAAACTTCTGAGAATACACAATAAATTGAAGCTAATAATTACAGAAATATTTTATTTGTCTTGAAGTACTTTTATATTAATTATTTTAATATTATGAAACTGAGGGAATTATTATACAAGTATTTTTTAAATTGACAGCTGAATGTGGATTATTTTAATATTGCCCAACTGTAATTCAACATATTAAGCTACAACTTTGTATTTTCAACATATTTATTTATGTAATAGTTGTATTTTTTCCTTTTTTTTTTTTTATTTTTTCACTGTTGCTTAACCACTCATCATATTCTTAACAAAGACCCAGCATAAGTAAGAGAGTGTGCATGCCAAATACTTGATCAAGCTAACTAATTTAGTTGTATGTACCAGATGCATGAAAGTAATTTACTTACATGTGTTTATCTACATGTAGAAGGAGGCATTATTTTACACTTCACCTTTTCATACCAGAAAAAAAAAAAAAAAAAAAAAAAAACACAAAAAAAACAAAACACCTAGAGGCAAATCTTAAGTATTTTATCCTGCAAATTTTAATGTAAGCTGGAATAAGGGAGCATAGAGTTAAAAATCATTGTTAGGTATATTGTTTTTACAGTCACAGTTCTTACTCTGAAGAAATGGGATTTAGTTCTCCATATACCTTCTATAACTTTTTGAAAGTAACATTCTCTCTAAACCAAACTTGTCTCACACTAAAGAAGGGACTATAGCTCACTTCAAAGCAGCTAGCTTATGTATTTTCTTTATAGCAACAGAAGCACAGACTTCACTGCAGACCAGATGTTCATGAATTCACCTGTGAAGTGTGTTCATTTGATTTGTGTCAGTATGGAACAATGCTAGGGCCGCATGAGGAAATATAACCTTCTATCTAAGAAAAACAGAGTGATTAGTGTACACAGTTCTTGTATCATGCAAAGGAAGGGTCCAGCAATTCGTGTAAATAGAGGGTTTGAAGGGTGAACATTGAGACTTGGGTCTGGGAGATAAGAGAAGTTTTCAGGAAGGAGTTTTTAGGAAACTGTTGACTTTTGCATGGGACTTTGCGCAAGCCTCTGATATCCGACAAAGAGATCACCAAATAAGGAGAAAGGAGGAGTTGAAGGACAACTGAAGGACAAAGCCTGGGAGGAAGACTACAAGCCTTCAGCATGAGCAACCCCCAGAGAGACCACCAGAGACTGATACGCATGTGTCTGGGAGAGGGTTCTGATTCCAGTAACTAATTATAATAACCCTGCCTTTTCTAGGAGTACTGATGAATATGTATTAGTCTAGGAGCATAAAAAACAGATGCCTAATGTAACAGGTGTGTGTCTTGGTGGAGCAGAGACTCCCGGCGCACCCAGCGCAGTTTACTTGCCTCTATTCGCTTAATAAACTACAAACTTTAATTGGAATCTTATTTGGAACTCAATCTTTTATCACCACCCATGATCTGGAAAAAATGATAGCCCTTCATATTTGAATTTGAAATATAGTTTCTCTGTTTGGTTTAAGTTCATTCATGCTGTGAGATTTTTTTTAATTACTATTATTATTATTTTTTAGGGGAGTGAGGGTGAAAGGGTGTGATGGGACACCAAAATCACATTTGTAGTATAATAATTTACCATATTTATTTGGGAAAAGTTAGCACAAACTAGGATTAAAATCATCTGATGCATACTCTTGAGCATAGGTTAATACCCTAAAGATACATAATTGCCTTTCCTGTCTCTATATGGTTCTGTATAGACCTCTAATGTTTATGGATACTCTGTTAACTGAATTATCATCACATAATTATGAACAAATATTTTAACATATTAACAAGGTATTAACATGGTTTCAATATTCAATGAGAAATAAGATATATATTAAAATAATATATAAATATTAAATTATAAAAATTATATAAATTCTATAAAAATTATATAAATTATAATATATATATATATTTAATTCTGAACCCAGATCTTCCTCTAAATTTATGATTTTTTCATGTCACACATAACTGTAAAATCTGAACCTAGCCATGGGATACCAGCTCCTGTAAGGGTCCAAATTTATGATAATGCTTACTCCATTAGAAGTGACAGAAAAATGATCTTTTAAAAATATTAATGAAAAATATGAACTAAAATAAAGAGAGAAAGGAAGACAATATCCATATCCACCCATGAATGGTAAATAAGACAGACTATGTTGCAGTGGAAATGTCATTTCATCAGCTTTCAAAATATTTCCTGTATTTTTGTTGTTGTGTTTTATTTTGTTTTGTGTCAATTATAAGACAGAAAGTGCAATTCCAAAGGATAGGTTTTTTGTTGTTGTTGTTGTTGTCTCTTTTTTAATGTAAAACATAATTATATTTGCTACAATAATAGAATTATGATGGGAAATTAGAGTGTTGCTTTCCCCACACTTTTCCTTTGTAACTTTATGTTATCAGAAGTAGTCTGCAAAAAAACTTCATTTATACTAAAATTATTTTTATCTTCATTTCATCTATTAATCTCAGTGCAACCCTAAAATAGATAAGAAACTATGTACTATGCTACTATGTAGCATTTATTATTATTATTATTTTGTCATTTTCTATACAATTTCTCTGTGTCAATGGTCATGACAGAAACAATGGGCCAGTGGGCCAATTTCTATACTTGTTTCTCTTGTGTCATGGAATTTTTACAAAGATTAATTTAACCCATTATATTTATGATAGAAAATTATATTTGGGGATTACACAATGGATTCATCAGTGAACTGCCACTGCTTTGAGTCTCTCTGGCACCACAAAACATCTGTAAGTTCTCCACACCAGTTGGTTTTACAACTGTTTTCTGCTGCCAGTATGACACAAAACAGCAAGAGCATCCTGATGAATCTGGTTCATACCTGGTATTCTTTAGATTAGATATATATCTTTACACATAGGACAATTTAGGACTTCAGAAATTTCATGTACAGATCAGACAATATAATAAGAAGAACAGGATAGATAGACCAAAAAGATGATTGGGTAGCTTCTGTTTAAGGAGTTGGTTACAGATGCAGTTTGAAGCTTTTAAACCAGGCATTCCTCACATATTTCTCAAAGATTTATGTGTGTATATAGCACAGAGATATAGAGATACCATGGTTTCTCATTGCTCATGCTAACTTTCTGGGTCTTCAGCAGTGTGCTGGAAATTGTGTTGCACAAGGAGGTTTGTAAAATTTTTGCACGTGCTCTAGTTCAGTAAGAAACTTAGAAACGATGACTCCTACGGTAATTCGTTGTTGTGCCCTCACGGAATTCAGGTGAGATGCGTTCTTTGATCGCAGCTATGCGAGTGCCGGTATCAATGGGAAGAGCTTCATCAGCTTTCAGCCAAATTCCCAGCTCTGCACCAGCTTTGGTCCCGGAGCTGCTCAGGCCTGTGTGGTGCAACAAAGCACCGTCCTGCCAGCATGCTGCATTTGCTCCCACTTGTCCAAGCTTTTCACTTTTGTGGTCCAATATTTTAGCAGAGTACATTAACCTTAAACTTGCTCAGCATTTATCAGACCCTGTGTGCAACCAACCTATGGAAGCGTGATTGGGAAAGTGAGATCAGAAAATGTGTTTACACCAAAGGGAGTGTACAGTTGTACACCAAAAGGTGTACAACTGTAAACCTCTGCTTCCCAGAGGTTTAGATTGGACCTTGAATAAATTACAGCACAATCTACTTCCTTCATGAGAATTGCTGTTGTGTTTTTGTTTGCTTGTTTGTTGTTTTGTTTTGTTTTGTTTCCTTTTACAACCATAATTGTTCTTCTGCTGTTTGGATTAGTTTAAATAATAATTAATTTATATATGAACTATTAAGGATGATAGCTTTCTCTGAGTAAATCTAAGCTGAGTACTGAGTTTTTCATCTATGTTGCCATGCTCTCATTGAATCCAGAAATATCAACTTGTCCTAAGCGCTTTGGAACTCAAGAAAGTACGGTGACCTGTTTTAGGCATTCACAGAATGATTCGAAAACTGCCAGTCAGTCCACCGTAATTGGTTCCAGTTGTACCTCAAATTCTACTTGGGACATTTCTGGGCTAGTTAGTCTCAGGAAGACACTAACTTTGTATGGCTCCAGAGTTAGCTGTACTATCCTCTCTATGTCAGAGCAACACATGGTTACCACACTATGTGCATCAAACACCTCAGAATAAATGACTACAGATTTTTCTTTCTTTTTTTTTTTTTTTTTCCTCAAAACTAGTTAAAAGTCATTTTAGTAGAGCAAAACAAAATAAAAAATAATGCCTGTTACAATTCTGTAACTTTTTTTTTCCCCTGAAAACAAAACAAACTTTCAGAAATATCAACATGCTGAGTCTTATGTTGGCTTTCTAAATATATCCATAAAATATTCCAGACATAATTACTGTGGTTATATAAATGAAACTATTTTGTGAAAGCAGTTAATACGCATATATCACTACTCTTTACTGCATGTACTTAGAACTTCAGAACTAATTATTATTAAAGAAAACTGAAGAAAATGGGAAAAAAAAAAAAAAAAAAAAAACACTTAACCATCTCTAGCTCTATAATGCCAAAAGAGATTATTTTACTTTATTTATTTATTTGTTTGTTTGTTTGTTTGTTTGTTTGTTTTAAAAGGTGGATGATTATTTTATGCTTTTAAAACAGAAAGATCCATTCCTCTGGTGTCTGGGTGTCTGGGCAACTACAGTTTAGTATAATGAACTTTCAAGATGGCCTTTGCTTATTATGTGTTGACTATGCAAAATACTTCCTAGTGAAGCTAAGAGGTAATGGAGTTGTTTAGAAGCATGTGTACCTTTGTCAAGTAATGATTGAAGTTCACTGCTGATATAAAATCAGTAGAGCTATGACTGCAAAAGAATACTTCTAAGTCATTATAGTTATTTCTATATGAAGTTAATCAAATTATGTATATAGATATATGAGACATAAAAATAAAACAGTGAAACATGAATTTTCAACCGAAAATAATCCTTATTTTGTTTTGATGACTTATTTTTAAGTTCTTGTTATATTTGGAATTAGTCTTTCCAGTTTCACAAAAAGCTATTTACCAAGTCACTTGAAACTTTAGTCTGTGTCAATTTATTCCTATAACATAATGTCTGAAAATGGAGATTCCTTATCTCTGATTTAATTAAAATCTGTCCATGATGAAAAAATAATTTATTTTTATCATACTCAAAACTTTTTTTTTTTTTTTTTACTTTATTCCATCAGTATTGTAACAGTCCACAAAATTAACTGAGTAACCTCTTTTTCATATGAAGGTTTGCTGTTGTTGTTGTCATTATTATGTGTTCTAGTGTTGTTGATGATGTTTGTTTTGCTGGGGGGGAGGGGGGGGGGGAGGCGTGTATTGAGATGTTGGGATGCCTGGCCAATTCATTGAGAAACATTGAGAATTCATTAAGAAACAAAAGAGAAAGGAGGAGTCAGGATTTTAGCTCAATTCCTTTAGATTTCTAGGTAAGAGAATTGTTAGCAGTATTTCTCAAGTATCCAATATTTCTGTTTCCAAAGACGGTATCAACAATTATTCTGCTGCACAAGAAGAAAATACATATCTACCCCACCAATGGAAGTTTAATCCTTCTAAATCACAATTAAAATGCCTACACCTGAGCCTGTCACTCAAGGTTTCCTCTACATTCAATGAAAAAAGTAGACATTTTTACAGTTTGATTCATCTGAACTAGTTTTGAGAATAATTACACTGTTGAATTATTATTATTATTATTATTATTATTAATATATATATATATATATTTGTCCTTCTTTTTCCTCTCTGAACTACAAAGAGCATATCTAATCTGGGTATAGTCATTTAAATCTAACCAGATCCTTCCATTTTTCTTTATCGACTGATAAGTTTAAGCAAGTTGCTTTTTTTGTTATATTCACTGACTTTGCCCAGTATTACACATTCTGTGAAAAATTTGCAGACAGTCTTGTGCCTCTGAAAGCAGAATCTGAAGGTACACAAGAGCTTGGGAAAGACTGTAACACAGTTACGGACAAGAGGGGCCAGGAGGCAACTGTGCTTAGTCCTATAGAATTGCTGGGCTACAATATGGTATAGCCACATCCCAGTTTGAAGGACACTGTTTAGAGGTACATATATGCCAGAAGGACTTTATATATTTGTAACCAAACCTGTTCATCTAACAGTTTTAATTTACCCATTTACCTGTATGACAAAAAGCAGTGGCACTTGGTGAATAGAAATGCAGTCCTTTTCTAGATCTGCGGTTACATCCTGTGAGGGTTAATTGAAGTTAAGAAAAATGAGAGGTTAGCAGCTTTCTTAGCACTTGAATAAGAAGGCTATGGCAGAGGAAAATGGAGGACATAACACAATCCTCAAACAACATAGTTGGTGATATATTGTACCTTATTTAGCTCTATAAATGGATGCTTGACAAGAAATCAGGACACTGGAACATCACCAGTGTGGCTAGACTCGTAAGAGGGAAGTTTACTCAATTAGATTTCTACACAGCAGTTCAAGATTATAGGTGGATTCAAAAATAAGATATTCAGATATTCACAAAGTAAACTTTATGAATCTGTGTTTAGACCAAACCCATAAAAGGCTGGGATTCTGTTATTATTGATAACCACACAGGATTAACAAAAATAAAAACAAAAAAGGCAGAAAAAATCTTTCCAACGCACTAATTACAAGTTCAGGCAGTTAACTGAGCTTCTCTGGACTCGCTTAAGCACCTCTTTCTTTCTTGTAGCGAGGGGCCCAAAACTGAACACAGTACTTGAGGTATGGCCTCACCAAAGCTGAGTACAGGGAGACAATTACTTCCCTAGACCTGCTGGCAACACTTTTTTTTTATGCAAGCCAGGATGCTGTTGGCCTTCTTGGCCACCTGAACATGCTGGCTCATGTTCAGCCAACTATCAGCCAATAGTCCCAGGTCCTTCTCTGTCAGGCAGCTTTCTAACCACTCATCTCCCAACCTGTAGTGCTTGGGGTTGTTGTGCCCCAGGTGCAGGACCCGGCACTTGGCCTTGTTGAACTTCATACAGTTGGCCTCGGCCTATCAGTCCAGCCTATCCAGATCCTCCTGCCAAGACTTCCTACCCTCGAGCAGATCGACACATGCACCTAACTTGGTGTCATCTGCAAAATCACTGAGGGTGCACTCGATCCATTTACCACGACTCTTTGGGTCTGGCTACCCAGACAGTTTCTAACCCAACGAAGTATACGCTAGTCCAAGCCAAGAGCAGCCAGTTTCTTGAGGAGAATGCTGTGGGTAAAGGTGTCAAAAGCCTTGCTGAAGTCAAGGTAGACCACATCCACAGGCTTTCCCTCATCCACTAAGCACGTCACTTTGTCATAGAAGGAGATCAGGTTCATCAAGCAGGACCTGCCTTTTATAAACCCATGCTGACTGGACCTGATCTCCTGGTTGCCCTATAATTATGTAACACAATTTTAAAACACTGGCAGTAATTACTAAAACTAAAAAGAATAAACCTGCTTAGCCATGGTAACTTGCTCTAACATTTAGCAGTTAAGAGAAAAATACTGAAAGGAAAGAGGAAGGCACAGCATAGTTTTGTGCTTTTAAAAAATATTTTTAAAAAATATTTTTAAGAGATTGTTTCATGTTGGGAGATCACTTGCTCCTAGAAACAAACTTCCTTTGCTCATTAAAAGGCAGAAAAGCCTGTAAAATAAGACAGTCTTCCTCCCGACTGGCCATGTTACATTTGAAGCTAAATATAGATTATCATTGGAGCAAATGGTCAGCACATGGGAGCTTTTGAGCAGCATGTGGCTCTTAAGCAGTGTTTTCCCATGCTGGGAGAGCATCATGTGTCTGACAGTAAGGCTGCTGAAAAACGTCAACCTCCAGCTGTGGGAGGAAGTGAGGCAGCCAGCACTGTGGAGGTCAATATTGCCCGATTATCCTGTGCTGCAAATGCATACTTGTACAGTCCTATCCTGCTTTGCATTGAGGATATTTTGAGTACCAAAAAGAAACCTTATCACCAAAAGCTTTCCTTCAGCATCTATCTCCAAACTGGATGCTAAATATCTTGTGACTATCAGCATGATAAGAATAAGAAAATCTGAAAAGTTCTGGCGTAGGTGGCCCTTGGAATTACAAAACAAATTTTGCACTTATATGATCACATTCATGGGAATAATTTGCTTTTTGAATTAAACTTGAAAGTAGCAAGAGTGCTAACAGTACAGCACAGAGCTGGTGGTGGAGATAGTGGTTGTTTTTTTTTTTTTTTTTTTTTTTTTTTTGATATAATTAAGAGAATTTTCCTTGAACAGAGATTAAGTAATTTTTTTTTCCCTATATTTCTCATGTTAATCAGAAAGTAGCTGATCTTACTTTGAGAAAATATCATGGAGATTTTCATATACTGTTTTATATGTGAGTTGAAGTAATCAATTCCTAAATAGTGTTATGAGTCTTTGTAATAAATGGATGGTGCTACTGTAATTACAAATATATACATATATATATGCATATATATATATATAATACTTTTGATTTTGTGGAACAGCATTATTTGCCAATACATTATAAAAGGTATGAATACATAAAATAGTTTATGAAGCTTTTAAAGACTTGATGATGGAGATTCAGCATAGTCTGTTCTCATGCTGGATGACCAGAAACAAGTGGCTTCTTATTGTTCTCTGTAAAACCAGTGAAATGGAACCAATTGAAATATTGTGCACAAAGTCACAGGCAGAGGATAATAGTACTTTCCTGAATGGTAAGAACACAACAAAGTGCATCTCAAGAGCTTTGTTTGTATGGAGCAGACCTCTCCTCAGAATGAACTGTCTGAAGAGGCTTTGCTTAATGCACTGTTTAATGGCATGGCTCTTCAAGCTCTCCCCACTCCATTATGACATGTGCACTGCTGCTCCTTGGCAATGAGAGCAAAAGCAAAACAACTGGAAAAAGAGGCTGGGGTTTACTTAACCCAAATGACTTCCACTCATTTTCCAAAATGCAGAAGTATTTAACAATGGACGATATCAGACCAAATCAACATTCACCATATATGAATTTATAGTCTTGCAGAAGGGTCTGGGTGGGGGAACAGCATCTACACATTTCTGCCTCTGCCATTAAAGACTTGTTTTAATGTTGGAAATGAGGAAATAACAGAGTTTCTTTGGAAATTAAAATCACAGAAACCTTATGTACTGGGTCTAGCTGGGATGGTAATTTTCCCTGCAACAGCCCATACAGTGCTATGCTCTACACTTGTAGCTAAAACTGCAGTGGTATCACACTGGTGTTGTGTCTGCTGCTGAGCAGTGCTGGCACAGCATCAGGACTTGCTCTAACCCTCCTAGGGGGTGGGCAAAAAAGTGAGAAACATCACCAGGGCAGCTGACCCAAACCAACCAAAGGGATATTCCATACCATATGATGTCACACTCAGCAATAAAAGGTGGGAAAAGGAGGAAGAGGAGAAGGGTGGGCTCTCGTTGCGAAAACGTCTGTCCTCCTCTCCGAACACCGGCTACGTGCGTTGAGGCCCTGCTTCAAGGACGTGGTCAAGCATAGCTTATTTGTGGGAAGTAGAGAGTAATTTTTTTTTCCCTCTGCATTTCCACATAGCCTTTACTTGTTTTGTTATTCCCTTTCCCCCTTCCTCTTCCCCTTTTCCCTTTTTTCCCTTTAGATGAATTGTTTAATTAATAATAATATTGTTAATAATAATAATATTGTTAATAATTGTTTAATTAATATATTTCCTTGATAATATATTTTTCTCTTTATTAAAAGTATCCTTATCTCAACCCGTGAGTTTTTTTTTTTTCCCTTTACTTCTTCCCCTCCTCATCTGAGGAGGGGGAGTGAGAGAACGGTTGTGGTGTTCAGTTGCCTAACACGGTCAAACCACCACACCTTATGACTGTGATATTGTGCATGAGGAACAAATTGAAAAATAAAGACATATCTTCTGTTATAGCTATGCATTCCAAATACATAAATAAGGTACAAATTTGTTATAATAATCTTTCTACAGCAATTTGGATTCCTTTGTTCTTAAATGTCTTAGCAAAACTTGAGACCATAAATACTATAAATAATTATATATGGTCACCGCTTATGTAAGCACACATTTTAGCCAACATTACAAATTATATGGTACAGTGAAGTGGTGAGCACTGCTAATTATATAAAATGTTTGCCATCTCTGAAGTACTGATTTTGTTTTCAGTAAAGAATAAGCAGGGCATGAGGTGAAGAAGATGTAGAGAAACATGGCTGTAGGAGGAAATTGTGCTTTGCTTCAAGATGTCTTTCACAACGAAATCAGATATCACTGGACATATGTTTATGAATTCTTTATGAAGTCAACTACATAATGAATTGAATGCTAAACTGTAAATTAAAACAAGAATAAATACTGGGATCCTGTTCCAGTCTTGATAGAAACAGTGCAGCAACTAGAAAGTTGCTTCCTCTTTCTAGCAGGAAGAAAAAAAAAAAAGTACTAGTTCCATCTAGTTAAATGTAATTGACTGCTCAGCTTAACTGATCAGAAAGTTGGAACCATGGAAGAGTAGTATATGGCTTTTCAAAATATTCAAGATCATTAGACTAGAAGTACACTTTTATCTTCCACTGCAAAATAACAGCAGTATTCTTAATTAGATAATTATCCCTTAACATCTACATTCAGAGTTCATTCAAGAAAAAGCTTAGATGGGTATATTTGATCTAAAAATATTTTATATAGTTATAAGTGATGGCTTATATCTTATGTGAAGTATTTTTTCTGACTTCTTCCATGAGAATTTATTATCTGGATAATGAATAAAGTGTATTTTGCAATAATATATGGCAAAATCATTAACCGTTTTTTCCTTCACAAATTATGACACTCATACTATATTACAGTGCCTCCTATGTGACCAGGACTATTGAAGCTGAGAGGTAAATTGGATTTCATAGCATTAATTAGCCATAATTAACATGCTATGCATCAATTTCCCATACTCCAAGGGAAAGTATGGGAAATCACTCATTTTCTGTCTCTTTCCAACCAGAAACTTCAAGAGAAAATCATAATAAGCTTATTTATTTATTTATTTATTTATTTTATTTATTTATTTATTTAGGATTTAGCTTATCATCTCCCAACATTCATAGATGACTAGTCAATAGACTAACTGTCATCTCACATCAGGCAGCAGTAGCTTCACCAAGTGGTCTGCTTAACTCAGACAATGACACCCCCTCCAGCTGTCCAGTGGAGGGACAGCAACCTCTAGGTCAAATTGTACTCTCCAGTGGATTTTTCTCACCTCTCCCCCTCATACACTGACATACTGTCTTCACATTGATAACTACACAATTCCATTTTTTCTTGAAGCTTCTCTGTTTGCATCCTTTCTCTTACATGCTCTTCCTTACAAAACCTATAGATCAGCATAGACTATCCTAATCCTCTGAACTGATTCTTCACACAGTAGCTCTACAGCACCAGAAATTCAGTTCAGACTGAAATGTTTCAGCTTTTTAGTTTCAGACTGCTGGCAACTCAATATCTTGTAAATGAAGTACTAGGTTTATTTCTATTTATTAATTTGGGAAGCTAAAAACACATTAAATACTTTCATAAGGAGAACTTAGATTACAATATTATAATAGTAATAATTAATAATGATAAAGCTTAAGAGTATCCAACAAGAGATTCCATTTATCTGAAGTGAATGACATCATAACATAGAAAACTGAGATTCAAGTTTGAGAAGTCAGAAGTGAAGGAAGGAAAATCTAAAAAACATGATTTTTCTTTGATTTCCTTGTATATGTAATGTCTTCTTCTGGAGGTTTCCATTAATTCATTTCAGTGTTTTGTAAGACGCTTCAAACTCAAAATTTTTACACAGCCTTGTGTGGTAAACAGTAAAATAAATAAAAATAAAATAACTAAATAAAAAGTCATTCATATTTTAAAGAATATATTCAGTTCCATACAGATGTGTTCTGATTCCATTGTGCTTGCATGTGCACACACAGGCACACACAGATTTTTGGAGTATCTATCTTCTATTTCATATACAATTAATTTATATTCATTTCTCAGAAAGTATAATTGTACAAAATGTTTATAAAGTGGCACACAGAAGCTACATATTTAACTTAAAATGTCAAAGCATGCTGAAACTGCCATCCATATAAAACAAATGTAAGACCTAAAAAAAACAACATTTACATTAATAGACAATGTCAAATTTATTACACAGATCATCTAAGATCTTTACTTACCTTTTGTTAACAGACCAGAAAAAAAAAAGGATTTTGCATAGATCAGGAAAATTCTCTCCAGTATTTTAACTGAAAAATAATTAACTTTTCTTCTGCTTACATTCAGAATTCTTTTTTTTTTTTTTTGTGATTGACCTTACAATGTGGGTTTAAAATGTAAAATATAAAGATGTTCGTCTTAAAACTGATTTCACATTCTTGCTGTTGTTCCCTATCCCTCAGTTTTGTGTTCTTCACTTTCTTTTATGATTCCCAGGCTACTTCTGTCACTCATTTTCTGTCTCTTTCCAGCCAGAAACTTCAAAAGAAAATCATAATAAGCTGATTTATTTATTTATTTATTTATTTAATTTAGGATTAGTGGGCTACACTGACAATTAAGAACTGTTGGTATTCTTTCTCTTCTAATCTGTGGATACTCTCCTGTTGGGTCTATTATCTTCTTAGCCTTTGTTTTACTACTTAATACTGTTAGCAAATGTCAGTGTTCATCAGTATCACAGTTTGTTTTACCTCAAGAAATACTTCATTTTTAATAGAAATGTTAAGTGAAATGCCATTAGAAAAGCAGTAATAAGCACTGAGACTCAGATATTCAGGATGATATTTTCCTGATTATCACTCACAAAGGACTATCCTTTTCTGATAAAAAGTGAAAAAGTTAATATACTACTATGACCCATCCCAGGTACCTTAAAGGAGGCTGTAGCGAGGTGGGGGTTGGTCTGTTCTCCCACGTGCCTGGTGACAGGACGAGGGGGAATGGGCTTAAGTTACGCCAGGGGAGTTTTAGGTTGGATGTTAGGAAGAACTTCTTTACCAAAAGGGTTGTTAGTCACTGGAATAGGCTGCCCAGGGAAGTGGTTGAGTCCCCATCCCTGGAAGTCTTGAAAAGATGTTTAGATGTGGAGCTTAGGCATATGGTTTAGTGGGGGACTTGTTATCATTAGGTCAGAGGTTGGACTCGGTGATCTTGGAGGTCTCTTCCAACCTAGACGATTCTGTGATTCTGTGATTCTGTGATCTTCCCAGTACTTGATTCACATTATCTCTAAAAGGAGAGAGAAGCACAGGAAAAAAATAATAGCAATAATAAAAATAATAATAATTCCAGCATACATCTAACAATCCAGAGAAAAAAATTCTACTGCTCTGGAACTTGGTAGAGGTTCTACAGCAAATGACACCTGGTAACACATTATTAAATGTGTATAGTGTGTGCCACACCATTCACTCTTGTAACAGTGTCATGGGCAGGCAAGGCAAATCAAAGCAAGGAGAAGAAAGAGAAAGAGGGAAGAAGACTAAGAGTGATTAAAAAAAAAAAAAAAAAAAGGCAAGGGCACAGAATCATTAAGGTTGAAAAAGACCTCCAAGATCATCCGGTCCAACCATTACCCTTCTAACAATGTCACCCTCTAAACCATGTCCTTAAGCACCAGGTCCAACCTTTCCTTAAACACCCTCAGGGATGGTGAAGCCATCGCTTCCCTAGGCAACCCATTCCAATGCCTGCCTACTCTTCCTGAGAAGAAATGTCTCCTAATTTCTAACCTAGACCTCCCATGGGACAACTTGAGGCCATTCCCTCTAGTCCTATCACTACTTATCTGTGAGAAGAGGCCGACCCCCAGCTCCCCAGAACTTCATTTCAGGTAGTTGTAGGGAGCAATAAGATCTCCCCTGAGCCTTTTCTTCTCAACTAAACAACCTCACTTCCCTCAATCACTCCTCATAAGATTTGTGTTCCAGGCCCTTCACCAGCTTCGTAGCCCTTCTCTGGACAAACTCCAGGGCCTCAATATCTTGTAGTGAGGTGCCCAAAACTAAACATAGTACTCAAGGTGCATCCTCACCAGAGTACAGGGGGAAGATCACCTCCCTGGTCCTGCTGGTTACACTGTTCCTGATAAAACCCAGGATGTCATTGGCCTTGGTTACCTGGGCACACTGCTGGCTCATGTTCAGGCAAGCACTGGCCAACATCCCCAGATCCTTTTCCTCTGCAGAATTTTCCAGACATTCTGTCCCAGTCTTGTAGTGTTGCATGGGCCTATTGTGACCAAAGTGCAGGACCCGGCACTTAGCCATGTTGAACTTCATCCCATTGGCCTCTGTCCATTGTTTCAACCTGTCCAAGTCCCTCTGCAGGGCCTTCCTCCCCTCTGGCAGATCAATACTTCCCCCCAACTTGGTGTCATCTGCAAACTTACTGAGGCTGCACTCAATTTCCTTGTCTAATTCATCAATAAAGGCAGGCTGGGCATCTGTCAGCAGGTGGTGAGAAATTGTTCACAACAGTCCTTTATATTATATATATATAGTATTTATATTATATATATATTATTTATATAATGCTTATACCAATTTTAGTTTAACACACTCTGGTCAGATGAGTCATTATCTCAACCCTTTGTGCCCCACATTGGGTGCCAAAAGGACTGTTGTAGTTTAACCCAGCCGGCAGCTAAACACCATACAGCCGTTTGTTCACCCTCACCCCTCCCTCTCTGGGATGGGGGAGAGTGAAGCCTGTGGGTTAAGATAAAGACAGAATAATAATAATAATAATAATAATAATAATAATAATAATAATAATAA